>JACWFN010000041.1:0-519608 GCA_019775635.1 Cladosporium sp. VS III D KN 1
TTATTATACTTACTATAAATAAACTTATATTTCTTAAAATTAAATTAAATTAGTTTTTAAAGCTTTATATAGAAAGCTAAAATTAAGCTTTCTTAAATAGATAAATTATATCTTCTATAAGCTTTTTTTTTTCTAATAGTACTTATATATATTTATTCTTTTAAGAGTTTAGCTACTAGAAAAATATATTAATTAGCTAGCTCTATTAAAGTACTTAAGAATATACTTTATATAGACTAGCTCTAAATTAATATACTATTATTCTAACTATAATAGCTATTAAATACTTCTTTATTAATTATATTTATATATAAGTAAATAAAATTTCCTTTTTTATTCTTTATAATAATAAGTTAGTTATTAGTAAGCTAGATACTAGTATTAGAAAGCTATATAATATTAGAAATATATATTATAATAAGAGTAAATTAAAGAATTATACTTTTTAATAAGTAATATTAAAATAGAAATTACTATTTTTATTATTTAAGTTCTTTTACTTAAAGAATAAAAGTATATTAAATAGTATAGCTAAGTATATAAGATTAATATAAATAAGTATACTTTATATAGCTTAATATATTAAAAGTAAAGCTTAGTATAGTAAATTAATTATATTAAAAGTAGAAAATATAAAAAAGTATATAGTAAGAGTTAAAAAAAAAATATAAAAGAAAGTAAGTATTAAATAATATAGAATTAAATATAAGTAGTAAATAAGCTTATATATATAATTATATAAGTTTAAAATAAGCTAAATTATACTTAGAATTAATAAGAAGTAAAAGTATATAATTAACTAAGTAATAAGCTAAGTAAAGAACTATATAATAAAGAGAATTTTTATATAAAGTAAGCTAGATCTTTAAATTAAATACTATAAAACTTTCCTTATAAATTTAAAAGAAAGAATAATATTTAAGATTTATATAAAAGAATTATAAAGGAATAAATTAGATTTAAGAGTCTATTAAGAAGAAAGGCTTAAAAAGTTAAAAAATTAATTATATAAAAATTTTTATATAAAGAAATCTTATATTTTATATCTAGAACTTAATAACTATTAGTAAATATAATTAATTATAATTTATATAGATTATTATATTTATTAAAATCTAAAAAATCTTAAAATTAAAAGAAAAATAATATAAAAAATTTTCTTAATTTAATAAGAAAAGTAAAGTAAGTAAAATTTTTAATTTACTTTAGCTCTTAAGTCTTTAAAGCTATTATTAAATCTAGCTCTAGTCTTAGCTATATAAATTATATACTCTTTTATACTCTTTTATACTTTTTTAAAATTACTTTATTTTTAAGCTTTAAGCTTATTTCTTATATTAACTAATTTAAATTTTAGAAGTAACTCTAATATTTTTATTTAATTTTCTTATATAAGTATTACTATATACTTTATAAGCTTAATTCTTATTATTAATATTCTTCTTTCTTTATATATTTATAGCTTTCTTATATACTTTCTAATTTAACTTACTAATTAAGTAAGTTATTTTTCTATTATTTTAAATATAGTTACTATAAGTATTATTTAAGAATTTAGATTAAGTAATATATTTCTTAAAATTTTTAAAAGAAATTAATCTATAAAGCTTTATATAGAAGACTAAAATTAAGCTTACTATAAAGAGTTTTATATTTATTTTAAGACTCTTACTAATTTTATAGAACTTATATATAAGATTATTATCTAATCTACTATAAACTCTACTACTATATTAAAGTATTAGTAATTAAAGAGCTTAAGAATATATACTTTATATATACTTACTATTTATAATTATTATATTAATATAGTTCTAATAGTTTAGAATTATATTTCTAATTTAATTAGACTTAAAAAAGTAATATTTATTATTAAATTAGTTTAAATATTTAAAGTTCTTTACTATATTAGCTTAAGCTCTATTTAAGTTAAATTCTATATTAGTAATTTATATAATATTAGTAAAATAAATTACTAAAGAAGTTAATTAGAGAAACTTACTATATCTTTAAACTAATATAGTAACTAATACTTCTTTTTATTATTAGAATATATTAAAAAGTATTTCTTAATATTTATATTACTTATTAGTACTATAGCTACTAACTATTTAAAGCATACTTTATATAGCTTAATATATTAATAGTAAAGCTTAATATAGTAAATTAATAATAAAGAAGGATAATTAGTTAAAGTAGATATAAAAATAGTAAAATAAGTAAAAATAAAAAATTAGAAATTAAAAAGAAGTTAAATATATATAATATATATAGTTATAGCTTAGTTATATATATATATATATAATACTACTTCTAATAAATAATCTTCCTATATATAATAGTTTAAATAAAAGCTTAAGTAATAATAGAAATATTTAAATAATAGAGAAATACATCTTATAATTAAGTATATAGAATATTATAAGCCTAATAAAAGTATAGCATAAATATATACAATTTGTACACTAAAACTAGCTAAGAACCCTTTAGATACGTTAAGCCTAGCTCGAGAAAATCGGTACTACTGTCCGAGCTTTGGCGGACTCGGGCTACCAGTCGTCCGTAGAAGGCAAGCTTCTCTGCAGTCGCTTGTGATCTTCCTTCTGTGGCTGATACAACCAGGGGTAAGTGATGGAAATGACCAGGCACTGGTGGCGTTTCTGCGGTGTATGCTCCTGTTGGCCGGACCATGTGTTTACTATCGAGTCGGTGCACAAAGCGCACAGCTATCAAAGCAGTTGCACTTTTGCACATACTACTTTTAGCAAATCAGCTAAAAGACTCAAGGCTCGTTGTCCGTCCAAGCTCAGACTGCCAGTTGGGTTTTTGAAGCATCCATGAAAGTATCGGTCCGGGTATTTACAACTGACTCCTTGGCATACAGTGATCATCAGGACGGTCATTGTTTTAGTGGTGGAAAGTCCACGTGTATAGCCTCATCCTAGCATCTGCACGACATCACCTTTCAGGCCTAATGTGGGTGTCCAGCGCATAGAGCAAGCTGGAGAAGTACATGGATGTAAGCGAGCCTCGGACGTCGACGAGCGAGTAAGTGCAAGGATGCGAAATTAGCGCGCCGTGAAACTATAGCAGCCTATTACGCACGTGGGTGAATCCTGATTGCTTTGATCTACGGCACTTGCTCAGGACCTCGGCCTGACTGAAAACATATTAATCGTCAGACTCCATACGGAAGGTCTATCTCCGTAAAGGAGAAGACTTTGCCTGCAGGTGGTGTCACAACTTGCAACGGTCCTGACCACGCTTACAGAAATTCGTCCGAACGTCGGATTGACATGGATGAAACTGGTTGTGAGCAAGTTTCTGCTACGAGGATTATGCGCAGAACCACGCTCGAGCGGAAGGAGCGCTCAGAACTCATTCCAGGTATGGACAGGCACGCGCCGTTTCGATCACGACGATGCTGTGGTTTCCTTGTTCCGAGATGTAATCATGACAGGCACATTTTGGTTGCCTTTCATGGAATAGTTCAATGATTCAAGATATGAATCTTCAGATTGACGTAACATACGATACGTTGAGAGGTACCCTGATATGTGACAGTATTCGTCGGCACGGTGGGGATTGATATTAGCAATTACCACGCTCTCAAGGATACGATCAAATCTCGCACTAACTTCCCAAGATCGTATCAGCTCACTTGTCAGCACTATGCAGTCACGCAAAGTTCTCTTGCTCGCGAATGCAAAGAGATGCGGACTGGTCATGGCAGCGATCTCGTGATACACATTATCATTTATTGCCTTGTCGGCTGGCGGTTTGACACGCCTAAAGTCTGAAAGTTCCATTCTTCAAAGATGCCCAGTCCTCAAGTGTGAAAGGTTGGTACGCTGTGGCTCCAGGCGGAAGCCAGAAGAGCTTGTCTTGACTCGAGACTTTGGCGATGACTTCTGGATCAATTCCCTCTCGTTTGGCCTGGCCCTTCTGAATCTTGAACGTCCCAGTATACGAAAGGGCAGATTTAGTTCTCAGGAAAAGAGGAACTGCGTATCGAGGCAACCGATCGATGGCAAATTTACCCAGGACAGCCAAATCGAGAGTCTCGGGTGTGACGCCAGAAGACAAGACAATGGCGGCACAGCCACATCTGCCATCAGCGTGCGGTATGCTCACACCGTAGACGTTGCACTCGTCGATCTCAGGGAAGCTGCCAACAACATCTGCAACTTCGTTTGTCGAGACGTTCTCGGATCGCCATCTGAACGTGTCACCAAGGCGATCGACAAAGAACACCCTTCCATCTGCGTCCTGTCGCATTACATCGCCACTGCGGAACCACAGATCACCCGATGCCAACACATCTCCCATCCATCGCTTATCAGACGCTGCTTCGTTCTTGAAGTAGCCTCGGAAAATTGCTTCTTTCATCGCAGGGTCAACTCGATGGAGAACCTCACCAGGTTCGTCAATGCCGCTTACAATAACGAACCCGTCTGTACCACGAACGATGTCTTCGGTATCTGGGTCAATCTTGGCGTGGATCTGGTCCCCATTATTCCAGTACTTCCAAAGTGAACCGCGCAACGATATCGCGTTCCTCGTGAAATCGTTGCGATTGTAATTGAAGCAGCTACCGGTGCCATCCGTAGCAGCATATAGCTCATGGATTGTTGGGATGTTGAATCGTTGTCGGAACTTCTCCCAGACGTCTGGGCGCATACCGTTGCCCCAAGCTTCCTCCACTCGATGTGCTCTCTCAAGGGGATGAGCTGGCGCATTGACCAAATACCTACAAAGCTCGCCAACGTATTGCAATCGGTTGGCTCCAGAAGCAACAACCTCAGGCCAGAACGTAGTGTGCGAGAACTTCCTCCCAAGGGCCACCGAGGCACCAGCGTATATGATCGGTAGAGTGCAAAGGCCTTGGGCAGCGCCATGGTAAAGAGGCAGGCATGTATACATCTTGTCGCCCGGTTTGAGATTGAGATACAGCGCCATAGAGCGAGCAGTATTGATCCAGCGACCAGCAGTGATGACAGTCGCCTTTGGTAAGCCTGTCGTTCCAGATGTGTAAATTAATTGCCGCAGGTCTGTAGCCTGAATGCCCGCAGATCGTGAAGGCGGCAAAGGAGTGGTATCGAGGCATGAATCGACTAGGTTGTCATCATAGTATCGTATCTGCACGCCATCTGCTTCGAGGCTGTCCCGACAAGGCTCTACTAGGCTGTCAATCGCTTTCTCTGCGATGAGATATCTCGATCCGACCAGCTACAACATGCTTAGCTACTAGGAAGCTTCGAAGTATAGCAATACCAGGCCAGCTTACCTTCACGCAGTGCTGAAGCGATTCGCTCGTTAAATTACTGTTGATGAACGCCGGACAAGCTCCAATACCTTCGAGTGCAAACCACAGGAGTAGATAGCTGCAACTGTTGCGGCCATCAAGAGCGACGACTTCATCTTTCTCGATGCCCAAGTCGTTCATGAGCCAATTGCCGATTCTCTGCACTTCCAGGTAGAACCTTTTATACGTCCATTCGGATCCATCGAATTGCACAAACAGATGGTTGGGTCGGTCTTCGTTCGCCCAGTGTTGGAGATAGTGGTATGTCAGCAACTCGTCCTCGGCTTGTTTTGTGGCGATGAATTGCATTGCATCTGCGACTGCACTGTTGGGATTTCCATTCTTGATGTCATGGCGGATATGGAGTTTTGCATTCAGGTATGCCGCTGTTGCAGCGATGCCGGACAAGGCGGCAACGGTTGTCACTTCAATATGATCAGCGCTGTGAACTGTGAAGCTTTAATGGCGACCCAACTTCGGCTTACAGGCCATATTGGTACACAACGAAGTTCACGTCAATTTGCTGCTGCGTACACAATGATGGGAGGTTGAAGAGCAACTTGCGGCATCAAGAGATGTCAATAATACAGTTCTCCGGCAGGCGGCACCACTGTTCCCCTCTCCCAGAGGCTAATGGTGTGCGTGGTCGTGTTTCGTGCCTCGGCGGTCATCACTCATCAGCGGGGAAACAACATTAGGACCAAAGCCCTGAAGTCGATCACAAGACGGCGGCAAAGGGATCGCTGGGCAGGTTCTTGAGACTAATGGCAGTCTGGACAACACCGCAATGTTCAATAGTCGTCAGGTACGTATCGACGCGCACTTTGTTTAGTCGTTATGCTCGAAGCTTGCCAATTTCTCGTTGCTCTTCTCGGAATCCGCTACATCCGAGAAGAGGCCTTGAGAACGTGATCGTCGTTCCTCGTTCTGTGCATGTCAATAGAACTAGACCTGGTGCGTAAACTCTCAATGGTTGCTATCGTCAATCTCAGACCCATGCTTGTCAGTAGGGGTGTAGCAGCCATTGGGAGTTGTATCCTTCCTTCAGCCTCTCAACGGTGTATCAAACCAATTTGATGTCAGTAGCTTCTGGTATGAGAACCAAGAAATACGAAGGTACGCGCAGACATGTTCGTCAGGAATGCATCCCTTGTCATAACGACTGAATGCGAGCGGCCGATTCCTCACAGGGCGATGAGCAGCATGCGGCGCATTCATCTGAACATGCTGTGGTTTTCAAGAAATATGCTGCATTTCCTGTAGACGGACATTATCTATCCCGATCGCGTGTGGTTCCTCGATACCTCCCTCGAGGCCGCCGCTCTATGTCAGGAAACGAGACTGCAGCTTTCACTATACAATCGCAGGTGGTGAAACTTCCTCTTCAATGTACACAATGTTCGTCTTCGTAATGCAGCGGCACGAGGTCGCCTGTGACCGGAGCAGCGATCTCGTGCGTCGCTACATTTGCCTTAGATCCTCGGTTCCACTTATTAAAAGTGGATGATCTATTTGGTGAGCTTCTCAGCCTCCTTCTTTGCCTGAGCGCCGAGCTGCTCGGCCTTGTTGACGATGGCGTTGGCGCCCTCCTTGGTCTTCTCGGCGGCTTCACCAAGCTTGCCCTCAACGGTGGCAAGGCCGTCCTGTGCCTGGAGCTCGAGTCTCTTCTCGCGGCCGCCCATGCTGTAGAATAGTTAGTACACCTGTCACGATTCTCGAAAGCCTGAGAGTCTGCTCTTTGAGGGTTGTGTAAGATTGTACATACTACCAGTGCTGGACGTAGCGGTAACCCTGGGTAGTCTGTGCGCCGAAGTTGACCAAGTGGCATCCGAAGAGAAGGTAGTTCCTGGGCTGAACAGCCATGGCGTAGCGCATGAAGGTGGAGCTGTAGCCGATAAGAGCGGCGGTCATGGGACCGGAGATACTGTTGTTGAGGCCTTCATCAGCTTCACGGTCCAATGTGATTTTGCAAATCGCGGTCGGCCAACGCGCGAGAACCTGCGACCCGCATAGGAATGTTCCACGTACATTTCGGGGTCTTTCTGGGTGTCCATCACGGCGGCAATGGGAATACCGAAGTTGGAGGCCGGGCCCCAGAAGTCTACAATGTTGAGACCACAAGTCAGCCTATGTTCCTCGCATTGTTTCCTCATATCCCAACTAATCAAGACCACAGTTTTCAGCGCCAAATCGCAATGGTGCGCTCGCGCAATGCGCCTCCTCTTGCAAGCATGTATCCTCCTCTTCGTTCGGGTGACGACTAACGGGTGGAGCAGAAGTAGTCCGAGACCGGGTTGGACCGGATTTTGGCGTTAAGCGCCTTGATTGCTGCGGCCATTTTGTCGACGTCGGTATGCGATTGCTCGGAATACGGTGTCGGGGTATAATTGTCGTGAGAGTTGGGGCTGGCGTGTGAGGTACGGATTCGGTTCTGCCGAGTAGCTCGACGCTCGTGCGGGCTGCGCGGGAGAGCCAACGCGCTCTCTGCGGGTGAGAGAGTTGGAGGGCTGGGATGGATTACCGACTGATAAGCCACCTGCACATCGGATACATTGTTCAGCAATCATCTCTGTCTCTGTGCTGGAACGTTGGTAGCTACAATCAGCCATGGACAGTATAAGCAGTGGTTTTCTAACATTAAGAATATCGACATAGCATCAGCATTGCTGACATCACTTTATACATGCTGAATCATCACTGGCTACATATTGAAACTGCGACGCATTGATTATATCGTGCTTGCTCGAAGCTTCTTCTTGAATTAAGCTAATGCTCGCCCGTATGATACATTTGCACTCTCGCCTTCTATGGTAGCGCTTTCCGTGCAATGCGCCGATCCTATGCATCATGGTCCCCTGTCATTTAAAGCTTCTCGTACTCTGAAATACATGTGTTAGCAAAGCGCCTCAGATAAACATTGGAAAGCAGGAGTCTTTTCACTTACCAAGTTTGCCCTCGAGCTTCTTGCTCTCTGCGACCTTCCGTACCGCCTTGTTGAAGTCGTCCTGGTTGATCGCATCCCTGTAGTCCTTGATCGCGAAGAGACCAGCTTCTGTGACCACGTTCCTCAAATCGGCACCGTTCAAGCCGTCACTCATCTTCACCACAGACTCAAAGTCGATCTCGCCCTCCTTTTGTACGCCTGCTGCATGGATCTTCAGCACCTCCAATCGACCTGCCTCATTGGGGAGAGGAATTTCGATCTTCCTGTCCAGACGACCTGCTCTCAGCAGGGCAGGGTCAAGTGTATCGGGTCGGTTTGTTGCCATGATGATCTTTGTCTTGCCAAGGTAGTCGAAACCATCAAGCTGGTTGAGCAGCTCCATGAGCGTTCTTTGAATTTCACGATCCGCCGATGTTCCCTCAGAGAAACGACGACCACCGATGGCATCGATTTCGTCCATGAAGATAATACAGGGCTCGTGTTCTTTGGCGTATCCGAACATCTCGCGGATGAGACGTGCGGACTCACCAATGTATTTGTCAACGATAGCGGAAGAAACAACTGTGAATGGTTAGCGAAACGGCGTTTCAATGTCAGCGAAGTTTCAAACTTACCCTTGAGGAAGTTGGTCTCAAGACCGCTTGCTACAGCTCTCGCGAGTAATGTTTTGCCGGTACCAGGGGGTCCGTAAAGCAAGACACCCTTCGGAGGCTTGATACCCACACGCAAGAACAGTTCAGGGTTTTTGAGTGGAAGCTCGATGACCTCACGCAACTCTCTGATCTGGTCGTTGAGACCACCAATACCACCGAATGACACTTGTCCGGGATCCTCCAGTGACATGTTGTACACCATCGGGTCGACTTCGCGAGGAAGCATGCGCATAATTGTGAGTGTGGTCATGTCAAGCGCCACTCTTGTGCCCTGCTTCAGCTTCACCTTGTCAACCTTCGAGCGGCAGCCAACGACGTAGCGTGGTCCCGATGATGCTTTCACAATGACTGTGGTAACCGTCAGCATGTTGTTCTGCGTTCCACGTTATCCGTCCAACTCACATCTTTCCTCATCCAGCTGCTTCAACACCTCGCCGATGATTTGTCCCACACTTTGCAGCGCCTTAATGTTGTCCTCTGAAACGTCGAAATCATGTTGAAGACCTTTGATGTCTAACCGCAATGACTTCAGCTTTGCTTCCCATTCCCTCGAATCCAGCAGTGTCTTCTTGTACTCCTCGAGCGCGTGATCTCTCTCGGGATCGCTAGCCATCTTGAAGTTGTCCTTGTGAGAGTGGCTGGTGTTTCGATGGCGACTTCGTTGCTGGCGCCCAAGGTAAGGCGCTGTTTCGTTCCTGGATGTGCCTTTGCTGTTGACTATTTCCGAGAAGCAAGAAGACCGGAAGATGAGTGTGATGGAGAAAGTGGTTTATGGCGATGTGCTTTCGGTAGGCTCGTGGTTGTTAGTGTAAGGTTGCTCGTGTCGCAGCTGCCGTCACCAGCGAGCTTGAGCACGCGGGCGGAAAGTTAGCCGGCAAGGCCGCTTCGTCACCGCGCGCTGCCTGCTAACTGAAGGTCAAGTACATGTCGCCAAATCAAATCAAGACAAGTTGTTTCTTGACATTTGCAATCAACCACAACGTGACTTCACGCATAATATCTCATGAAGTTGCACGATACTGGCTCCAAGTCTCGTTATCATCAAAGCACCGGTCCATCATTCGGATAAGTGACTGCAGGAGCCTCGCTTCCACAAACAAAACGCTGCCTACCACCAATGCCATACCATACGCTCACATGCTCTAATATGTTTGATTGCTGGTGGCGATATACGCACTAGCACTCAGTCTTCATGACGAACTTCTTGTTGTGCCTGATTCGATCTTGGCTCAACATCGTCTCTCTGGCCGCATCAATCACTGTCAGGGCCGCTGCACCCTTGGTGTACCTTCTAGTAGCATTCATCTCAATTCGATCGATGGGTCTCGTATACAGCATGTGTATGCAGCTACATATTGTGTTTACAAAAGCTGCACGTGCGGAGTCCAGTCGTGGCTCGATCCTGACGGCTCCGGCGAGTTTGGGAATTGGAAACCAATTCCTGTGTCACTCCGCCCTGGTTGCACGTGGATCAACTTGACTGGCTCGAACATCCAGTCGTTGAGTACGTGTTATATGCACGTTGCGCCACGATGCTCTCGTGAGAGACTTCCAAAAAAAAAAACCAGATCTGAATTGAAGGAATGTGATCTTGACATCACTTGTCAGAGACCGCCCACACCATTCTAGTCCACTGCTGCAAACCGCAGATGCAATGCATGTTGCTGCCGGGACATCCGTCCAAATAGCAACAACAAAGCCGGACATGTATGCGGCGGAAAAGGCAACGGGTTTGTTGAAAGTGGTTCTATGAGCAGTGCAAGACGGCACGGCCATGTCAGCCTCTCTCGCTCTCTACTTCGGCCGGAGACACGTTGCTGGGCAAGCCTAAGGGTAGGGCGGTACTTCGGTGAGAAGGCATCAGATAGCTCGTCTCAGCTGTTTTGGACCAATCACAGCGGGAGCGATGGTAGCTGTTTGTGATGTCCATGTGTACAACATACTGCTTGGGAGTCTTTGTGGAAGAGCATCGTCGCAGCCGGCGGGAAGCGTGCCGGTATCGCTGATCGAATGCACGTGAGATATTGTATCGCCAGACGACGCCGGTGAGGGCTGCCTGAGAGCAATTTGGTGTGCAGTGCGGCGCTGATCTGCCCCTCCAGCGTATTTCGGAGACCCCACCATTAGCTCGCTGTCCCAACGCCCAGGTGTCGAGAAAAACCATAAACAGTCACCCTCGCCCTCTTCCTTGCCAGACACAGCTCCAACAAGACAAACTCACACACGAGAAGCATAAGGTACGCCTCCACTGCCCCATCCACGTTAGCGGGTGTCTTCATGTCGCTGCCCATGGGAGCTCCGCATTTTACGGAACAGATCGGGATGCGGCCATCCTCACATCACCCATTGCACCAACCCAATACGGACCCTGATGGCTACTGGCCTGCCCGTTATTTACCCTGCCTCGTTTGCTGATCATCCGTGACTTTTCACTGACACTCACTTCTTCCAGCAAACCGCCAACATGCCTATCTCCAAGATCCACTCCCGCTACGTCTACGACTCCCGTGGAAACCCCACCGTCGAGGTCGACATTGTCACCGAGACCGGTCTCCACCGCGCCATCGTCCCCTCTGGTGCCTCTACCGGCTCCCACGAGGCCTGCGAGCTCCGTGATGGTGACAAGAGCAAGTGGGCTGGCAAGGGTAAGAACAACACGGAAGGAGCGACCCATCAAAGAACACAGCGCTAACAGTGCCCTCATTCCAGGTGTGACCAAGGCCGTCGCCAACGTCAACGAGATCATTGCTCCCGCTCTCATCAAGGAGAACCTTGACGTCAAGGACCAGGCCGCCGTCGACGCTTTCCTCAACAAGCTCGATGGCACCACCAACAAGACCAAGATTGGCGCCAACGCCATCCTCGGTGTCTCCATGGCTGTGGCCAAGGCCGCCGCCGCCGAGAAGCGTGTCCCTCTCTACGCTCACATCAGCGACCTCTCCGGCACCAAGAAGCCTTACGTCCTTCCCGTTCCCTTCATGAACGTCGTCAACGGTGGATCCCACGCCGGTGGCCGTCTTGCCTTCCAGGAGTTCATGATCGTCCCCAGGTAAGAATTACTTCAAGAGAACACAACTCGATCCAATTCACTAACAGCAAAAAGCGCCGCTCCCTCTTTCTCCGAGGCCATGCGCCAGGGTGCTGAGGTCTACCAGAAGCTGAAGTCCCTCACCAAGAAGAGGTACGGTCAGTCTGCTGGCAACGTCGGTGACGAGGGTGGTGTTGCTCCCGATATTCAGACCGCTGAGGAGGCTCTTGACCTCATCACCGACTCCATTGAAGAGGCTGGCTACACCGGCCAGATCAAGATCGCCATGGATGTTGCCTCCTCCGAGTTCTACAAGGCCGACGAGAAGAAGTACGACCTTGACTTCAAGAACCCCGACTCCGACAAGAGCAAGTGGATCACCTACGAGCAGCTTGCCGACCAGTACAAGCAGCTCGCTGCCAAGTACCCCATTGTCTCCATCGAGGACCCCTTCGCTGAGGACGACTGGGAGGCCTGGAGCTACTTCTACAAGACCTCCGACTTCCAGATTGTCGGCGATGACCTTACCGTCACCAACCCCGAGTTCATCAAGAAGGCCATCGAGACCAAGGCTTGCAACGCCCTCCTCCTCAAGGTCAACCAGATCGGTACCGTCACCGAGGCCATCAACGCCGCCAAGGACTCCTTCGCCGCTGGCTGGGGTGTCATGGTCTCCCACCGTTCTGGTGAGACCGAGGACGTCACCATTGCCGACATCGTCGTCGGTCTCCGTGCCGGCCAGATCAAGACCGGTGCTCCTGCCCGTTCTGAGCGTCTTGCCAAGCTCAACCAGATTCTCCGCATCGAGGAGGAGCTTGGTGACAAGGCTATCTACGCTGGTGACAAGTTCCGCACTGCCATCAACATGTAAGCTGCTTTTAGCTTGATGGCTATACAGTAGTAATTTCTTTATCATGAGATGACGTGACGGATGCATGGCTAGCGTTAGTCGGATGAACAAAAAAGTATTCAAATGTCCAAACGATCAATGACACCATTCAATTCTTCCAATCAAACCCAGAAGTGCTTTCTGCTATGTCCAGACCATCGTATGTGTCCCGATTGGCACATCCAGGCCAAGCAGTGGCAACACGACTCATTCAGCTAAGCGACCACACTACATCAACTCATTCAAGAGCCACTGCCTTTGATAGCCGAATCTCGGAATACGCATTATGACCAAATACGTAATCCCGGGTCGATACGCGTCTGTACTGCCCTGTGAACTATCAGGCCCGCAAACATCCGAACTAGCGTCAAGGACAAAGTAAAGTCTTGTATCTAACACATCACCGCGTCACACAGGAATATGGCGTAAGCTTAGTCCTCCGCGTGGTCGCGATCAGATGCTGCTCTACTGGCAAGTGAATGTGAGGACCACGACGTTTCGTCGAGTGCGGCAAGCTAACCACGCGTATCTACTGAAACTAATATACATTCAGGCTATCTGGTTCGATGATCGAGCAACTCTCTATAGGTTTTCTTCATCTGGAGAGCTTAGATTCTTGTATCGGTTGGCTCGTCGGCTCGCGAAGCTTGATCAATATCTATCTACCTTACGCACCGTCACAACATGGGGTGACCTCGGACGATCCCAGGGAGACGGTGTGCAAAGGAGTGCGACACGCCCGTTTTATCTACGATTGCTGTTTGCAGAGCTGATCTGGCAATGCGTCGAGTGGATCCCGGGAGTTTGGTATCACCGTTCATTTCGTGTTGCATAGATTGCACGACAATCGGCGTATTGATCTTCTTCCGGCTGTCATATTGCTGTGGGTTCGAAGTACATGTTCGGTACCTCAAGGATACTCTGATGTAGGCTGTGGCAACTGACGATGCAGGTGATAGGTATCGTACCTCTACACTCGAATGCCCTCATAGATAATGTGCTCGCTCACATTTGACGTCGTAAGTGAGGTTGAACCATAGGCTGGCGTTGGTCCTCAAACTCGTGGAACTTGTTGAATTACCGGCATCACGCCACTTGCTAATCTATGGGCAAGCCGCTGTGGATATCTGAGAGGTTCATCATGTATTTGTCCCATATCTAGAGCCACGCACTGTAGGATTAGTCTGATACCGTCGTGCAGGTTTGGGTCACGATAACCCAACTCTAACCCTGTCATTTCCACAAAAGTCACGTGACGCAGTGGGTCAGCCAAAAAGCCTACCTCCTTCACCTTCACAGCCAGCCTCAAGAGCGCCACCGTTTCACAGACGAGTAACCTCCATGTGCATGTGTACCGACTCCTGGTTGCCACCCAACACACAGCACCCGGCCAAGAGTATGCGTGCAACCGTCGGATCACATTCCTTCGAAGTTGAGCGAGCAACCGGCCGCACATGGCAGCGTGGCAGCAAATGCTGCGTCACAATCACATACGACGACCAGCAAACAAGATTAATACAATGTCAGTGTCTCTCGTAAGCTTCGCAAGTATGAAGATTCTCAGGGTAGCCTGGCTCCTGTCAAGCTGAGCGATCGGCCACACTATTGGTTTCCTCGTTCCCCCTCCTCCGATTTGGGCTGCATGGGCGTTTAAAAGGCAGCTCTGGATCTCCACGAGTTCCCCTTGGGCCTTGTTGCACGGGCCACGTCAGCACAACCAATGGCACACGGCGCCACCAGCTTGACAACGCCAACGCCATTCCTGAGTTGACATCGCGGACGTTAGGGAATGCGAGGTCCCCATTGGGCAGTCAATAGCAAGAACCTAGGTGTTTGCGCGAGCTCAAAAGAAGAAGCAAGCCCTTCCCGTAAAGAATCCTGCCACCTCCCATATCGTCTATCTACCGGTAACATCGCATATTTCAAACCAGACAGCTATCAATCATGCACGCTTTCACCCTTACCGCCGTAGCTCTCCTGACATCGCTCGCCGCTGCGCAGATCCCCGGTCTGCCTGACTGCGCTGCCAGCTGTGTTGGCGACTCATTCGGCTCTTGCAACGGCCTCGATGTGAAGTGCATCTGCAGCAGCACCGAGTTCATTGGCGGACTCGCGTGCTGTGTCAGCAAGGCCTGCAGCACTGCGGACCAAGAGAGTAAGCTTGGCCATCAAGAAGCACTCCAGTGACCTCTACTGACCCGCGGCACAGAAACAATTCAGTTCGCCGACTCACTCTGCGCCGGCCAGGGCGTCAACAACCTGCCTACTGCCGCAACATGTGCTCCAGACGCCGCTAGCTCGACCTCTGCGGCCAGCGGAAGCTCTTCGTCTGCTGTCGCTGCTTCCACCGGCTCCGTCACTTCCTCAGCTTCCAGCAGCGAAACGTCTAGCGCATCATCAGCCGCTTCTGAGTCGACGGGAAGCTCGACTTCATCTGCCAGCGCTCAAAGCCAGACCGGTTCCTCAACTTCGTCTGCCGCTGTCGAGCAGTCGACTGGTGGTGCCGAGAGCTTGAAGGGCGGACTTGCTGGTGCGGGCTTGGGTATGGTCCTTGCTGGTGTGGTCGCTGCTTTGTAGACGAGCTTGTTAAGATTGTGTCGACTCGCTTGGATACGAGCAATTAATTGTATGTTAGTGGAGATGAGCGGACTTCCCTGATCGCGAATGAACTCTTATTGAAACACCACGGGTACTTCTTCTGTGCTTTTCAGCGACGATACAGACACCCCAGGCGCAACAATTGCGCTGTGCGATATCTGATAACTTTGAGTGCTGTGTTCCCGTTTTGTTACCCTTGTGGATCCACCGGCTAATGCCAACCGAACCCATGTATCCCCCACGCCCCAGCCACAGGCGGAGCACCGGCAAGGCATTCCAAGACACGGGCCTTGGTAGCACGAGATGTGTAACCGAGGCCTGCGTTGCACAGAAACCAGATACAAACAATGCATTGATCTGGAGTGTGCAACGGAACGAGGGAATGTGTGGTATTGTGCGAAGCAAAACCATACATAGATTGGTGGCGGTGAAGACAGCACCGAGCAACACGAGATTCGCAATATCGCGTACAGCCAGAAGAGGAAGCTTGATATATAAATTGGCAAGCGTGACGCAAGCTTCATGCAGCTCCCCGCAGCCCTTCACGACCGTTCGCTTGTGCGATAAGACCAACGCCTGAAGACTGCGGTCTGTAACCTCACTCGTGTTCAAGTGTCAACTCTCAAGTGTTGTGTGAGCCGAGCAGCAAGGCACCGTGGCACCCGACCACTCCAAGCGCAAAGCCATTGAGAATCGCCGTGCAACTCGACCTAGCCTGACCTGTGCTTGACGCACATACAAACAAGTCAAAACCAGCAATAGCCAACAAACGCCTGATCCACGCCTCAAAACATTTCGCCATGACACGCATCACTGTCGGCTACTTGATAGCCCTCGGCCTGCTAGGCACCGCTGTAGCTTGTGAGTTCTCCTGCGAAAGCTGTGGCGACAGCTAGCAAATGGAAATAGCATCGCTGACCACCTCACCCAGCGCCCAAACCCATCGCAGTCCCGCAAAGCCAGCAAGAAATAGACCCAAACCCATCCCTCACTTACAGCATGCGAGATCCCGAAGTCACGAATTTCGAAACTCAAAACGCCACCACGGCAACATCACCCACCTCGACTGGCAGCGGCACCGCAGGCGGCGCAACTACCTCAACTCCACTCACCCAAATCGCAGCCTTCACTGCGCCCAATGGTGGAAAGTACACAGCGACGGTAATCGACGGCACGATGCAGATCGCAGGCTACGTGCTTACTGTCGGAGGCCCAGATGGGCTCGTCGGCGGAGTGCGAGTGAGTGCTGCCAGCGGCGGGCTCAAGCACGGAGAATCTACCGCGGCCTATGCGAAAGTGACGGGCCAGGCGACTACAGAGGTTGTCAGCACGAGTACGGACGCGTCAGGCAGCACGCAGGTGGTGAGCTCGTCTGCTACGGTGCCGGTAGCGGCAAGTACAAGTGCCAGTGGAACTCGGAGTTCGAGTGGGAGTGCATCGGGTTCTTCGTCTGCTTCTGCTACCGGTACAGGTGCCACTGGGAGTGCTGCTGCTGCTGGGGCTACAGCGAAATCGAGAGGCGCAGTACTTGGACTTGCAGGCATTGCTGTGTTGGTTTGCGTGTTTGCGTAGTGATACATAGCGGAGGCGAAGCTCCATGAGAGCGTTGTTGCTGAGGAAAGAGGTAATGATATATGATGAGAACGAACAGGCTATGACATGGTAGTAGCGAAGAAGTACGAGAATTAGTGTTTCCACCTACTCTTTTCTCCGTCGGGATGGTACTTCACAAGGGGAAACTGAGACTTGAAGCGTAGAGGCAGCGATCAATGGTTAAGCGGCAAGCTCACATCTAGTGAGGCCTCCATTTTTTGTGATCTTGCTCAAGCGTAAAAGTAAAGCTCCGATAGGCCGGATTTGTCCTTGTGCTATGGAAAATAGCCTCGCTCATGCGCCATGCCAAAACCACATTTTGAATCCTCATCGCAGACCACCTCCAGCTATTTACCGGACGATGCCCTCGAAGCGGTTCTTGTACCACTTGACGACCTCGGTGGCGTTGACCTTGTGGGAAGCGCCGACCTTGGTCTTGCAACGCCTGCGGCGGGCGACACGCTCACCGGGACGGGACCTAAAAGCATGTCAGTCATTGTCGCAAGGTACCCAGGGTTCCCTTTTCACTTACATGACGACGTAGAAGTCCATGCCGTAGATACCGATCGCAGGGTCGTACTTGATGCCCAAGTCGATGTGCTCGGAGATACCGAAACCGAAGTTGCCGGTGGCGGAGAAGTTGCGCTTGCGGAGCTCGTACTCCTTGACCTTGAGGCCACGCTCGAGGATCTCCTCGGCCTTAGCGCCACGGACGGTGACGTGGACGGAGATCTTCTCGTTACGGCGGATACCGAAGGTACGGACGGTGTAACGGGCCTTGCCTGTGGCAGTGTTAACCCTACATCGTCCTCATGCAGACTCTTTGAAGAGCCGCGTCTGGGTGTGCTAATTGTTCACGTACTGTAGACAGGGGTCTGACCAGACAGCTGCTCGAGCACCTTGGCGGCACGAGTAAGTCTGTCACCAGACTCGCCGACGGAGATGTTCAGGACGAGCTTCTGGATGCGCAGCTCACGCATGGGGTTGGCAGCCTTGTCGGAGGCGCCCTGGCTGACGACGTTCTGGCCGTCAGCCTGCTGCTGGGAGGATTGTCCAATGGCCTGCACCGCGAGACATGTTAGCCATTGCTCTTTTTCTCCCTTCGTATCTCGATTTTCCATGCGCCCGATCCAGCTTGTCCCATCTCTTGCGCCGAATGGCCGTGTGCATGCGATTCGAGTGTTGCATTCGGAGGCGTGCGAGGAGGGTGATTTCGTACCATTTTGGTGGATATGAGTCGTCCCGGTGGTCGTTGGTGTCGGAGTCGCTGGTAACGAGAAGTTCACTTCGCCTGGCTTTGCTGAGGAAAGTGCGAGCGTGGAATTTGCGGGCGATGCTTGGCACCTGACTCGCGCAGCCATCGAAGCTGGCCTGAGGCTGCTCCAAAGAACTTCACTTTCTCGAGCGCGCTGGTGATCGCATGTGATTGGCCGCAAACCCTCTGCGCGCGCGACATACCCGACCGTCATTGCTATCCAGACCTCCGTTGCTTTGCGCCGCAGACAATCTTCAGCTCCACCAACACCGAACCACCTCACCAAGTGCCTTTGCACATCCACCGCCACCATGGCTGCACCGAACAAGCAGGGAAAGATGGTAAGTTGCGCGCGTAGACCGCTCTGGCGATGCCATGTGTTGACGGACACAGCTGACAAGACCGACTTCTAGACAGGATTCGTAAGTTCTAACTGTATGAAAGCATCCTCGACATGCGCTTACAATATGCCCAGATCAACCACAAGATGCGCGCCACCATGAAGGACGGTCGTCAACTCGTTGGGCAGATGTTGGCCTTTGACAAGGTATGCATATAAGAGCTTGCTTCTCGCGGCCTGGACATCCATTAATTCATTATAGCACATGAACCTCGTTCTCGCCGACACCGAAGAGTTCCGCAAAGTGAAGAGAAAGACAAAGGCCTCCGCTCCTGGAGGCGCCCAACAGACAGTCGAGACCGAGGAGAAGCGCGCATTGGGCCTGGCTATCGTTCGTGGCTCCAACGTGGTGTCATGCTCCCTTGATGGACCACCACCCGCAGATCCCAGCGCAAGACTTGGAAACAGTGCGCCTGGAGGCACTGGCGCTCCCGCAGCTATGGCAGCAGGCCCGGGCATCAGCAGACCTGCAGGCAGAGGTGCGGGTATTGGACTACAAGGTCCGGCAGCTGGTGTTGGCGGACCGGGCTTCGCTGGCCGTGGTGCACCACCTGGATTCCCTCCAGGCTTCCCGCCTGCTGGTTTTGCTCCTCCTGGTTTCGGTGGACCTCCTGGTGGACCTCCCGGCTTTGCACCGCCTCCTGGTGGCCGTGGCTTCCCTCCTAGGTGATCGAGTGTAACAAATTGCTTGTTCGAGCTTGCTGTTACTTTCGAAAAGAAGACGCGGTGCGCCTGGCAGCTAGGAAGCCTTCTTCACAAGGCCCATTTAGGATTCACACGCAAACGCAAACGAGCACGAGTCGAGCGAGACATACCAGAACGATCGGCCATATAGGATACCGACTTGACGCATGATGCGAGAACGATACTGGTAGCCGCACGAGCCGCACAGCAAACTGCACGAGTCTCATTGTAGTGCGACATTGAATGACCCCAATCTCGAGTCGAATTACATATTCTAGTTCCAAGCGCACAGCCCTATGCGCAACAATAAAAGTTGAAAACAATTATCACTAGCCCTTCGCAAAAGTATTCATGATGTTATTTCAAATTTACTAACGGTACGACTAATCTGTAGTTCGTGGCAAGACAGAATGTGGGTCTGTACAAGGCTGTAAAAAGTGAAAAGGCACGGCGTGCTTTTTATAATATGCGACACTGACCATAACGATGGACCAGTCAGCCTAAGCATGTAGGTATGAATCCCCATCGTCAGGAGAAATCGATCGCCGTCATCTCCGGGGAACCATCTGCCGGACCGTCCAGCGTCTGAAGCTGTTCTTCGTCCTCGCATTGTCCCCACTGATACAGTGCTATGCCTTGTCTCCGCACCACTGCATATACGAAGCCGAAGAAGATTGCTTCTGCGCCTAAGTTGAATGCCATGCTCAAACCAAGTTGGCTCAGTCGTCCAACGACAGGCTTCCAACCGTCATTCCCAGCTGTCCCACCAAAGACAGCCCGTAGACCGGGCATCATATCATACGCTCCGGCATTTGAAGCGCCTTTCGTGACGGGCATGCCGGATGACAAGTAGGATTGGAGAGTTTTTCGCATCACCATACTTTCCAACGGTAAGAGCAGGATTCGCACAATGAACATATCGACCCGCAATCCGAGCCACGTCGCTGGCAGACGTGCTAATGATGTACTCCTGTGTGGAATACCCGTAATGTGAGATTCGTCGCCCGATTTTGCGACTTGGTAGCTGACGTCTGTCTCCCAGCCATTCGCGGCACCGGGTTGATTCTCTTCGTGAACATTCCAGCCGAGGAACCGCAGGAAGCGTTGTCTGAGCACCCATGTTTGGTAAAGCACGGCTCCAAAGGGGTCGAAGAGTAGCGACGGTGTCATCTTAGGACTAGATTCCGGATGCTCGCTTATTGCTGGGAGGCGATAAGAGGTCAAGTCACTGAAGGCTGGCGCTTCGGGGCTGGGATCTCGGGTGAGGAAACTATAGCCTATGAGGAACGGAGCCGCGGATGTGAGGAACGATGCTGGATTGGAGAATGCTGTGTTGTAGGTGACGCGGAAGAAGGAAGGAAGTTGGGTGGTGAAGAGAGGGCGCCAGGGTGCTGGTGGCGCGATATGGAGTTGGCGTGCAAGAGCGTATGTCTCCAGTGGCAAGAGCAGCATGTCGACGGCAACTAGAAGTATGTCCACAAATATCGTGAGTGAGCGGATGATCCCTCTGGCCTGGCGACGGCGGATGTTGGATAAGATGATGCGATTCTGTAGCGCGCTGATGCTTTCTTCGGCAATGAGAGCGAGAACTTGCCAGAGGACTTTATGCAAGATTGCAATTCCTGCGCCTGGCAGGAGGCCTATGAGAAGTCCCTGCCAACCACTTCCGAGCATCAGACTTGCCTCGTGCTGCAGGATTGTCGCAAATGGCAGATCAGTCGAGTAAAGACCGATCTGGATTCTTCTGACAAGTGACGAAGGCCACCATAGGGCAAACCACGACACCACATCAGCCACCGCACTCCATTCATTGCCACGATCGTCTTCCCGCATGTGTAGCCGCTGCCGTCGGTTACGTTCGATGTTTATCTTCCGGTGCAGTTTGGCGTCAGTGTGTACTTTCCGCTCGACAACACCCACCAGTGCCAGTATCTCGTTTGATGCATGGCGAAGTTTGGCATTGTGAGTCTCTGTGGTAGGGTTCACTGGTCGTCCTTTGAGGTCATATTGTTGCTGCTCAAGTGTAGAAGGTGGTGGCGATCCATCTAGGTTGTTGATGGCTGTTGGTTCTCCTTCGGGTAGAACATCGCTCTCACTGTGGTCAGGGACAGGCCGATATGCAGAGCGTCCAAGTGCTAAGCGTTCCAGGTACTGTAGGCGGCCCATACTCTGTAGCCAATGTCCTCACCGGGACGAAATCTTCCTGATTGACCTCCAGCCGTTCAGGACACTGCTGGTGGCCGGCTCCACGTAATCGATGACACGGCGTAGTGCTTATGGTGTTGACGATATGCACTTAGGCATGTTGGCTGAATTCAGCCATTGAAGCTACCTATGATTGCTTAAGACAGGCGTATAACTCTCTGACCTTCGAGATCATGCTTGATACCTATGCTTATGGTAGTGAAGAGTCTCTGACCAATAACAGCGCTGATCAGGAAGCTGCGAGCGGGCCGAAGTCGTGGGGACGAGAGGCGTCGGAAAAAGTCTCGAGCGCCTACCAAATTCGAAGACTTAGCGATTTTTTCGCCGTCGAGGGGACGAACATCCACAACTCCACGGCCATGTCTTCATTTTTCACCCTGCCTGCGTCTCAGAAGAAGCGCAAGAGGCCGCAGGCACCAGGCGAAGCTCCCAGCAAATCTGGCAAACCAACACGGCGAAGAGAGGCTCGCGATGAATCCATCTCGGGCAGCGACATTTCGGACGACGATGCGCCTGCGAGCGACTTTTCAGGCTCCGAGTCTGAGGACGAAGAACTGAAAAACGAGGACCCTGCGGCCAAACGGATACGACTTGCCGAGCAGTACCTGGCCAACACACAAAAGGAGGTGCTCGAGCTTGGAGGCTTCGATGCCGCTGAGATCGACCAAGAGATTTTGCGAGGGCGCATGGGAGAGAGGCTGAAGGAAGATACCGCGGAAAGCAAAGGCAAACTATACAGGTTCATCGCGGACGACCTTGACTGGACAGGAGCGCAACAAGATCAATTCAGGACCGACACCAAAGGTGTCAACGGTATAGCAATCGCAGGACGTCATGTATACACCGTCACATCAGATCGCGCTTTGGTCAAATGGGAACTACCGGAGCTGGATGCAGCCTCAGAGGATGGGAACCAGAACAAGAGAACATCACGGAAACCAAGGAAGGTGACTTTTGCTCGCGGAAGCAAGTTTGCTACCAACCACCACGAAAAAGACATTCTATGTGTTGCAGCGTCGCAAGATGGCAAGTTCGTTGCTACTGGTGGTGCAGACAACAAGCTCATTATCTGGGATGCAAACACCCTCAAGCCTTTGCGAGTCTTCAGCGGTCAGCTTCGCGACAACGGACATCGGGACAGTGTCATCTCGGTAGTATTCAGAAGAGGCACCAACCAATTATTCAGTGCAAGCAAGGACAGGACGGTCAAGATTTGGAGCTTGGATGAATTAGCATATATCGAGACCCTGTTCGGTCACCAGGATGAGGTTCTGGACGTCAGCGCACTGGCGAGCGAAGCCTGTGTTACCGTTGGCGCACGAGACCGGACCGCACGTTTCTGGAAGGTTGTCGAGGAGAGCCAACTTGTGTTCCGTGGTGGAGGACCTGATCGCAAGCCGAAGAGAGGAGCAGAGGATGAAGGAGTGAAGCCCCACTACGAAGGCTCCATGGAGCGCGTGGCATGCATAGACGACGAAACATTCATCACAGGCGCCGACAACGGATCACTGTCCCTATGGAGCATTCACAAGAAGAAGCCAGTCTTCACATATCCCCTGGCCCATGGACTTGAACCTCCAGTGCCGCTCGAAGAACGCAGCGCAGAGATCGATCCCTCACAAACGATGGACGCCGAGGGCCCAATGATTCTCGAGCCTCAACCACGCTGGATCACAGCAATGAAATCCATCCCATTCTCAGACGTTTTTGTGACCGGAAGCTGGGACGGCCACGTTAGAGCATGGCGCATCTCATCTGACAAGCGCCGCATCGAGCCTTTGGGCGCGCTTGCATCACCAGAAGTTGACGTGAAAGCAGCGCTAGAGCTCGAAGGCATCTCGAAATCTGGACTGAACGACGAGATGATGCAAGCCATTTCGAGAGGTGCTCAAACATCAGGTCTGGCCAAGGGTGTCGTCAATGACCTCGACATCTTGGATAAGGACGAACGGGGCAAGAGTGGCTTCTACGTGCTTGCCGCTATCAGCAAAGAGCACAAACTTGGACGCTGGGAAACCTTCGACGGCAAGAATTGCGCTGTACTCTACAGCGTACCTCGGAAGTCGCAGGAAGGCGTTGCTGGCGGCGATGAAGCGGTCGAAGGTGCCGACGATTTCGCCAGCTTCGATTAAAGGGGCTTGTATAATGTATCTAAATCTTACTGGGACTGCTGGTTGGCACCTCAGTCTTTTCACACTCCGATATTCTATCACTCAGCCTTGCCATTTGTGTGGTACAAGGACATCTGAACAACAAATGCGCGGTTTGTTGCAAGAAACCTCTGTCCAGTTACATCGTTATGACGTCCACTAACACGCCGATTCGACGAAATATCGATCTCTCAGCACATCCGTCGCTGATTATATGATTCGGAAGTCTATAGGAGGTAGCTCCTTGTCGACTAGCGTTCCGTGTTGGTGTGCTTGCTAGGAGGTACCTCCGTACTCATGGCACTTGATATCATCCGCGGCCACTTACACTCCCACAGCTTCGGACGTCGGCTCGCGATTTGGTGAGATGTCTTGATCTGATCTACGATAAGCCCGTTTATCATCTTGATCGACATCTACAGAGCAGGCCTCGAAGACGCAAGCGAAGCAAGCTATAAACTATCGCTGACATTTATGTCATGTTACGCGGGCTTCGTCCGAACACCAATGGGAAGCGGTAGAAAACTGCAGACTGAACCGTGGCAGTGCGAACTGCTGCATCTCTGCGCATAGCCCGGAATTGGAAATACAAGCTTGATAGCCGACCTCGCCGATCTCCAGCCAACCACGACTGCTATGCACCAGAATATCTGGGCGGATTGTGACTACTGGCATGCCGATAAATGGAAAGGCTGTCGACCGGCAGATTGAACATAACTTCCCGGCCACCTATCATCCATTTATGGCAGCGCAACTTCGAAAAAAGTGAGCACAAGTGGCGGACACGATACCATCTTACAGGCCACTACTGGGCAGCGCTAATGCAGGATGGCGAATTCCGGTCTCCCACAGCATGCAGACGCTTTTCCCGATGACAGTCCAGATCGGAAACGTTCACCAAAAGGCATGTCGATCGCAGCCGTAAACCGTGATCCAGCAAGAATCGCGCTTGCGCAGGCCCTCTATCATTGCGGAGCTTCCTCCGCACGTCCCTCTGCGCGTTTGGTGATTCGCGGCTCCTCTTTCAGCTGTTTCGTGTGGATGTGTGCGTGAGCATCCGAACAAGTCTGAGCCAGAGTCACTACTGGTAAGCTTTGGCGAACAGTGATGAGCGTGCAGCAAAGGGCCGTGTGTCGTCGTTGTGACCGCTTCATCCATGCAGAGTTCGCAAGGGTTCGGCCAGATAAGCTCCAGGATGACCTTAAGACGCTGGACGGCGAGCGTATTCTTGTTGTTGTGGCAGATGAATAATGATCGATGAGGCCGAAATCCGCTCCGTGTCGAGTCCACATGTGTCTGCGAGTCCGTGCAAGCTGTGTCGCCTCGAGGATCGTGCAAATTGCGATCACTACTTTGATCGGGTCATCACACGACAGCAAGAACGGATAATCTTGGGTGGAAGGCTAACGCAAGCACGTGAGCAGAACTGGCTGACAAGAAGAGCAAGGCTAAACCTCTGGGCGGAGGGCGGTCCTCTCAGCCAACGAGCGTTCTAGTGTGAAGACTCAGTTTTAGCACGACATGCGGCACGGCACAGAGCCTTGTGGTAACCTGAACATCATCAGTAACGGCCCCTCGAAGTTTACCGCATCCGGTCACTTGTATCGAAGGGCTAGCGACGCATCAGAGTCTCAACCTACTCAATGTAAATTCGTCTTTGTGTTGCTGAGGTTTCACAGATATCGATTCCGTCGCCAGCTGATGACGCGACTGCCACAACATCGTCTATGCCTCGTCTCGTAGCGCGGACCAGGAGGCATCCGCACGCAACTGGAGATTAGGACCCTACTTCCTTCGGTGGCCTATACTCGGTAAGAAAAAAGAGGTACAGCAAAGCCATGTGCACGCCTTACTCTCCACTGTAACGACTAGAACGAGGATCCAAAATGTGCGATGATGTGGTAGCGCGTGGTGTACATCTAGCTTGTACCTGTTCCGCGGTACCTTGCAAGAAAGCGTAACCCACGGATCAGCCGAGAACATGCAGAAGTTCGAATGCGATCTGACGATTCCCGGCAGAGCGGGCAAGAAGAAAGGCGTTTGGCTGGAACTGGGATCGGCGATGCAGCAAGCTTTCGCGTCGATGTCGAGATGTCAGGAGACAGCCTCTGCGATCGTCATGACTCGTCTCTGTGTACAGGCCTGTACTTGGATTGTTGTTGTGACGGCAGTCGTGGTCGAGACTATCGATGTTCGAGGTGATTCGGCGACGTTGTTCACGCGGCGTGGCATGACCGTTTGTGGGATTGTGATGTTGCTGCGCAAATCCTTGCTTGTCAGGTCAAGCCGATCTGTGCTGCCACGTTCGGACTTGCTGCCGAATATTGACGAGGATGCGACCCACATTCAATCTCGCACGCATAGCAGCCACGCGCCTCAGGCCTCGAGAAGGAGAGGCTGATCAGATCGATATCGATGTATCGTGATGCGGCTCGTCTGTCTATAACAACGAGCTGACGGTCGGACCGCGTGGGAGATGAAGCAGAATTCGCAGTAGTGCACCATGGTCGCAGTTCATTTGGCTTCAACGTCATGGGCATCCAAGCTCGGCGGCGCACGGTGAGCTGCGGAAGGACTCTATTATTGTTAGTGCCTGCAAGCGTCATGCGGAGAATGTGCTACGTCGAACGGACTCCCCTCCGTTGATCGATATGCACTGTCCTAGGCGGCGTACAGGAGCAGCGCTCGCCGCTCAACGCACGACGAGGCAGAGAGATGTTGATGCTCACTGGTTGCCTTGCGTCTCACTGCCGGGACAGTCACCGTCGTCTTTAAACACTCTGTCCCGTCCCTTCTCGCGCGGTCGATAATCGAACCTAGCCACGCGCTAGCTTAGACGACTGCCCTGTGGTTCGCTCCCCTGCATCGAGAAATTGTCGAGATCTCTGCCAGAAACCCATCAGGCACTCGCATCGGCGCGATCGCATGCCAAACGACCCAGCTCGCGACGAATCGGGCACTGTGCCATCGAAAACCCACCCCCATCGCTTGTTTCTGGCCATGACATCTTTGGTCTCTGCAGTCGCCCCAGGCTGCTAATCGAGGTACACCTCTGGCTATCTCGCACACGCGCCCTGCTGCGCTCTCATCTGGTAATCGCGTTTTGAGGCGTGATCAATTGATTTTTGCCCCACCAACGACTTCTTCTACCATCGCGAAAATGCCTACTTCTGAGTTCCGTGAGGCGTTGGATAATCTGGGACTCTCACAATACCACGACGGCCTCGTGCAAGAGGCCTTCGACTCTTGGGACGTCCTTGCCGATATCACAGAAGAGGACCTGTACGTTGCCGATCCCCTGCAAAAACGAGGAAGGGCATGATACTGACATTCTGACAGAGACGCTCTGGGAGTAAAATTGGGACACCGCAGGGTACGCCCGAAGCCGCGCAGCCGCTTTGCCTGCTCTGCACCACGAGGTTTATGATCGCTGACACGAGCTATAGATATTGCAACGCGCCATTGCAGAATACAAAAAAGACAAAGCACAGCCTGCCGTCAAGGCTGAACCAACTCCTCCACAGCACACCAACACAGCACTAAAACTGGAAGACTCGCCAAATATCTCAACCTCAGGTCCGGAAACTAGCAACAATAATGTTACATCACGAACCACGACAGGCAACAAGCGAAAGTACAGACGACACCCAAAGGCAAGTTACTCGATCTAGTGTCGCAATACAACAAACACTAACAGTCGTAACAGCCCGATGAGAATGCACCTGATAGGCCTCCCTCAGCATACGTCCTTTTCTCTAATCGTACGTCGTAGAATTCACTGGAGCTCATCGAACCGGACTGACAAATATTGCAGAAGTACGAGAGCACTTGAAGGGACAGGACCTAAGCTTCACTGAGATCGCCAAAACAGTCGGCGAGCGATGGCAGGTCCTGGCTCCCGACGACAAAGCGACCTACGAAAGCAGGAGTCAAGCCATGAAAGACCATTACTATGCTCAGCTCGCTGAGTACAAGAAAACATCAGATTACGCGCAGTATCAAAACTACCTCGAGGACTTCAAGGCGAAGCATGAGCCAAGCAGTAAGTTTCAGGGTGGTGTATAGTTCGATGAGATCTTTTTCTGACAATTTACCCAGACGGCAAACGTTTGAAAGAGGATAAGACAGGCAGTGGCAGTCCTGATCGACGAAGCAGCGATGAGAGGCTGGTCAGCAGCCCCGATCGCCGCGAGAGCTGCGCCAGCAGCATCGAACATCAACACAATGGCACGAGACTCCAGCCAGCTTTCGCCTCGCCACGAATAGTCAACTCGGTCGACTGGCGACCAATTACCCACTCCGAAAACAACTCCCCCGACACCGCGACTCCCGATTCCAACATGTCTCCCCGACACACCAAACCCGCTTTCGCCAGCATCAACGCTCCTCGGTCAAATTCCCCAGCTCACATGCTCTCTCAACGGTCCAGCGCGCACTCCGGAACTCCCCTGAACAACCACCCAATGGCGATCAGCACAAGCATGGCATACGGCTACCACCCAATGCTCGTAACTCAGGCTTCGAACTCCAACTCGCCGCCCACACAACCTCACCCGCGCAGACCAACGCTTGCCAGCGAGTCCTCCCTCCCTTCGCTCAGACACTCAGACTCCCTCAGCTCCTCCTCCGCCGGTTCGCCGCTCACCACCTCAGCACCGCCATCCACTCTGCCTCGCGGCCTGCCGTCTCGCGAGCTGCCACCTCCCTTTCCTTCACGCCAGAATTGTCTCCCTCAGAGCCTCCCGCCGATGAAGACGCCTGGATCGCCGGCTCGATTCACACCGCCTTCGTCTGGACTCGCCACACTGCTCCGCGCAGGCGAGCACCTGGCCGCATACGAACCTGATGTTCGCTTGGACGGCCATCACGACTCGAGATATTGAGGGTTTATCCATTCTGGGTTTTTTTGTTTTACCAAGCGGACGTATACGTACGATTCCTGTCAGGTCGCCGATTCATGGCGTGTACGATGGGATCTGCGAAGGCGTTTTTCTAGTCCAGGGTTTGAAATGAGGAATGAGAACTAGATCTGGGCGGTTTTCTCTTTGGGTTAGGTCAAGGAATGAACGGGTATGCCGACATGTAAAGCGCAACGATTTTTCCTTCTCCATTCGAGAGAATTGAAGATGAACTGCTGGCATCTGTTCCAGCTCACGGGAAATGTTTGTTAATAGGGATTTTGCATAGCGCCTGTCTATAGATTTAATTTTATGCATTTGTGACATTGTTTCATGCTCCAGCTTTCAACATGAGGATTTCTGCCATCGCTTGTGGATTCATACCCGCCTGTCGCTTTTGCATGATGTAGCGTTGTCGTACGGCGAGTCTGCCGCTGGCGAATGAGGGCGTTGTGGGCTTTGATGCTGGCGCATCCGACTCGTCTTCGGAGGAGTCTGAGGACTGGTTCCGTGATGTTTGTGCTGATGCCTTTCCTTTTGCTTCTTTCCGCGCCTTCTTCTCCTCCCTACGCTTCCTTCTCGCTTCTTTCCTCGCTCGTTTCTCTTCTTTCGCGAGAGCCTTGTCACTGGGTTCTTCTGATTTGCTGTCCTTCTTCTTCTTTTCCTTCCGTTCTTTCTTGGTGACTCGTTCAGCAGCTTCGCTTGAGGAGTCTGCGGCAGAGTCTGCCTTCTTGCTCTTCTTCTTCTGTTTCTTTTTGACGTCTGCGGTCTCGGCGTCGCTGTCGTCGCTGCTTTCCGACGCTGCGTCGGACTTCTTGCCGCTTCCTTGCTTCCTCTTCTTTGACGAAGATGCCTCAGTGGACGTTTCGTCCTCTGCCTTGCGCTTGCCCTGCAACACTTTTGTGTTGTACTCTGCCAATTTCTTCTTCTCGCCCTCTTCCATCTTGTCGCCTACAAGCAAACCGCCGTAGACAAAGTTCATCAGTCCCCATTTTTGCGACTGGTACGTCTGCAGCTCCAAGTCGCGTTGAGTGTCCGCCTGCTTCTGGACTTCGACTTCGCTTTTTCCATTTAATCTGCCGAAGATGCCCGACAAAGTGGCCAAGCCAAAAGTGTCGGCATTGCTTTTCCCTTTCTGCACGCCCAAGCCAGCGTTGTCTTCGCGCAGGACTACACGAATGTGAGAGGCGTTTGCGGCGGTATAGTGCTCTGAGTGGTTCGCATTCTCGGCTCCAAGAAATTGTCCTGGTTGCCAGCCTGATTTCGCCAGTAGTCTGTGGCCGTAGTTCTCCTTTGATTTGGCCCAGGCGGTATTGTTCGGGTCCGCAGAAATTTTGTTGCGCCTAGGTTCAATGTCAGTGCTTTCCTACGGCGCGCTCTTTGCAGAGGGTTCTACCTCTTCTGACCGGCGAGACCCATTGTGTGCTGTTGTGCAGATGCGTGCGCAGAGTATTAGGTAGAATGTACTATGTAGCAAAAGAAAGCGAGGAAATCCAGATCTCGGCGCCTTATCGAACCCTGCCCGGATTTTCTCCCCCAAGCCTAATCATTAGCGCGGATGCCTGAGGCCGCTCTTTAAGTCGCGCCTGCCTACTTCCACACATGTGTTAGGTCGACCTCACCAGACGATTGAGAGACCGCTGTAAGGCACTTCTCAGACGAGTACATGTAGAGCTGTCATTGAAAAGATACTCAGAAGCCTCTCTGATACAACATGGCGACCAACCACCGGAAGCAATCAATCGCATACCCTGACACTCAAGACGGCAGTTCGTGCAAGGACTCGCACGATGGCTCGCAGTTGCTCGACCCGAGACAAGTCGAGGATATGATCACTACTCACAAGGCTACCGTAAGAATATATCATGTCTGATGCATACGGCATGGCGCACAGTTCTAACCATCATCGCCACAGGTCAAAGCCCGTCGCCGAGAGGTCGAGACTCGCCTCCGCAAAGCTCAAGAAGAAGGTTACGCTGAACTACGCCGCCGAGCTGAGACTGAGCAGGCAAAGTACCTGAAAGACCTGTACGTCAAGACGGTAGCATTGCAATGTGACCTGACACTGACACGAGCCTGGTCCAAAGGAGTTCGGCGCAGCGTCCACACCTTGAAGACCTCGCCGAACTACTCGCAGAGAAGGAGCAGCTCCAGCAGGAGATTGAGAAAACTCACGACGAATTGGAGCGTGCTCAGATCGCTGTATCGCAGCAGCTTGGAGCGTGTATCAAGAGCCGCGTGGATGCCTTGCGGAAGTGAGGTGGGCGTATATGGCCTGCTACTGACCCTTCGATGTGCAAGGGTAAAAGCAGACATCATACGAGCTTGGAATGGTAGTGTAGGTGTTCTGGTAATGTCTCAAGACTAGTAGACATTCGCATATCCAGTCGAGCAGTCAGCGTCGTTTATGTTGATGTATCGGCTCAAGCTTCAGTCGTTGCCCGAGATTTCCATGTAGTAATATAGACAGCCGAGCATTGACAGGCGGCGTTTGCATCTGTCGGAAGCTTCTCGCGCGATCAGAACGAAGTGTCACAAGGAACGTAGCAATACCTTCTATACCGTCGCCCAGGATATGGCTGGAATGACAATATTAGTCAAGACAGCATTGTCCACGAGCTACGGCACTGGGTTACACATGAGGGAACTGCCAGAGCTCGAACGAAGGTGTCCTTTACCCTTGGCCTCCTTCTGCATGGATGATTATCCGAGTAGAAGATCCATGTCCAAACATCGGATGAATGAGTCTCCACGAATTGTTCCTATCGTCGGCCACGTGCATTTGGAGGGTCTTTGGAGCGAATTAGAAGTGTGCCTGGGTCCACCGGAGCCAGGTCCGATATACTTAACAGAAATCGCTGAGCACGCCACTGCGAGCGGCAGCATCAATGACCGGTAGATTCTTATCTCGATGATCGGAGCTTGTGTCATCCGATCGATCAGCAACGTCGCAATACGTGGCAACGGCGTACCTCCGTAGTTGCGTTGGTTCCTCTGTTTGGACGGAAGCACATGTGATGTGAATGTGATTCTTTGATTACGAAACGGCCGGTCAGACTTGGCAGACGCTGTACTGCGTCTTGCGTGGATCTTCAAGATGACACTTTGCAGGTAATTTCGTGGAGAGATCGCAAGCCATATGAGGTGTTGTCATCTTGCCAGATTGTTCACACTTAGAGCCGTAGAGTCAAGCTCATTTCGTGCCGGTACAATCCTGACGGATGTATAGCTGGCTGCCAGCTGATTGAGGTCGCCACACTGAAGAACTTCTCCGGAAACCCCAGTTGAGCTCGAAAGCTTGTTTGGATGCATGAGTATGGAAATCAATAACGCCCGGCTGTGTTGCCCATGTATATGTCCCAGTGATATCTTGCTCGTTTCATAATGCCTTTCCAGTGCGCCCGCTAAGCAAATATTCTTATCTTTCGTCGAATCCGGATATCCACCATCTTGATGCCTCACATCTAGTTTTTATCCCATCTGGTACGGAGGCATGCCGGCCACGTGCATAGGATGCGGCGGCACAACGTGCGCGGGCCGGTGGAACATTTGTACCAAGCGTTTCCCAATCGAGGGCTCCAATTCCGTTCCGTCCCTGGCAATCTTGACCTCTCGGTTCGCGTTCCAAGGATTGCGCAAACCCCGAGTTCTGTAGAATGGCAAGCGCGTGGTGGAAATCCACTCGATCTTGAACGGTCGTCCCAAATCTTGGCCATCAATACCTTCCCCTGGTCCCTTGTCCGGCGATCCACTCTCTTCCTCGTCTGTTGTTTCTGCCTCCCAGAAAATAGTTCCGCGCGCAGAATCGTCAATGATGCGGCCTGCGGGTGCGGTCTCGGTCGCGGGTGTAGGAATCGATTTAGGGCCGTCGCTCGAGGTATGTGGCTGCGGGCTAGGCGTTGAAGCGGTCGATACTGCTTCGCCTGAAATTTCGGAGCACATTCGCGCATATCCAAAGTACTCGCCAGACTTGTTCGCCGAGAAGATCAGGTAAACATTTTCCGCTGCATTGAAGGCCTGGTTCAAAATAGACTCGTTGTGTGATTGTGTCGCCCAGATGCCGTTGCGAACACTAGCCTCCAGATCTTGCAATGTGAGACTCTTAACAATAAAGAACTTCTCCGGGACTTTTGTTGTAGGGCCTATTTGGGCTACTGAATCTTCTGTAGTAGCCTGTGGGCTAGGAGAACTTCCAACTATGAGAGGGTCGGAGGGCAAACTTGTCTGCACGACTGGGTGGCCGTCTTTGTGTACGGCATCGGTTTCGTTATTGATCTTTGGCGCTTCAATTGTCGCAGATGTGTTTGTCGTGCCGACCGAGCCTCTGCGGAGGCGGCAGACCAAACGAACACCGTGAAATCTCGAATCGTGAAATCTGCTCATGGCTGAGACGCAGGCAGTTTCGGTTTTGTAGTTGACGAAAGCACAGTTGCTTTTTGATATCAGGAACAGACTTTGGATGTCTGTCGTCGCGCCTCGTGAGAAGTGATCTTTCAGGTCTTTGACTGTCGCAGCCGGCGGCAGGTTGCCAACCCAAAGAGCATGTCCTGATTGTTTAGGCTTTCGCGGAGGTCCTCGCGGTACAGACGGGATCGCGGCTGCCATTGTTTCGGAGCCGCGCCTGGCAAATTGACCTGAAATTTGTATTAGTGATCTTGACTGTAAGATTTTGGAGGATCCTCCTACTCATGTCTTGATATCCAGCGTGCGGAGCATAACCCATGGGGAACGTCTGCTGTGGGAACCTCATATCCACGGGCGAGTACGCAGAGGGGCTTACTCCATACGCGTAAGGATCCATGCGAGGGAAATGTGGTTGTGTCTGCATTTGTAGATGAGGTTTGTTCGCATACTGATATTGCGCAGCTTGCGGAACCATTTGCTGTGGGACATAATGCTGTTGATGCTGTTGTGGTCTGGCAAAGTGTGTGTGGTCCTGACGCTGCCCCCCATACTGAGGCGTTTGCTGCGAGTATTGGAATAGAGGAGGACCCGTCATGCTTGCTGAATTGTATTGTCCCGAAGGGCGACGAGCTTCGAAAGATGATTGCTCCAGATTCATCGGAAGGGCATTCGACATTTGCCGCAGGTCGAAAGGCTGGGTCCCGATACTGTTTGACTCATGCGATGATACTGGGCTATGCTGATTTAAACCATCTAGCTGTGCATGGAAGGTATGCCTGAGACAGTCAGCGCGCTAATCCGGACATTTGAATTCTGATCTGTACTAACTGCTCTTGCTGCAAGCTCAGAGGCAAGGCAGCGCCCGTCGACTGATCGCCCATCGTGAGGGAGGTATCAAGGAATGTAGTGATTCTTGAAATCGCAAGTTCCTGGTACAATCAATATCTAAGCTAAGAGCAGCCATCTGCGAGCGGCGGGGCTTACGGCAGATTATCGAGACATGTAAGAGTGCCTCGGTATGGCGTTTATAGAAGTAAAAGGTGAGTCGATGCAAAGGAAAGGTTCCCTGTAGGCGAGTGTTAGTTGTGGTCCTGAAAGGAAGCGGACGCGAGTAGTCTGGTGTATTGAAAGTGAAAATGCCAAGGATTGTATTGGAAGGGACAGCAATGCTGTTATTGGGCCATTTCGGGATCGCCCAGATGCCGAACAGCACGGGATACTTACTGAGCGAGCAGCGAAGGACAGGAGATACGCAGGGCTGAGGTATCCCTTCCGGCATGTGGCCTAAAGAAATGCTATGAAAGGAAAGTAGCAGGAGATAACTCCGGAGGCACGAGGTATCTCAATAAGGTGATGCCATCGCCACCAGATCTGGTCCGTTCATGTCAAGTGCAGGGGTATGCAGAGGGGATCCAGGTTCGAGCCAGTCAAGGTGACTGGGCGAGAAAGGCGGGAAGCCGAGAAACAATCAGAGGAACCAGCCCGTGCACGGAGAGATTCACGACCGATTCGCCTCGAATGCGTTTCGCACCGTTAATCCAACCAGAGTGGCCGATGGCTCATAAGCATCACAGGTTTACGCAAATAGACACGACCTGGTGATCTTGATCTTCAAGCGCAAAGCATTGCACATGGCGTTGACGTCCCGAGGCCGCCGGATCACCGACCACAAGGCTGCAAAGCTACAGCTGCGCCCATCGAGCGCCATCGCCATCGAACATATGCTGCTGTAGATTGCCACGCACCCCAAACGGCGCTGAGACCGTCTAAAGTCGGAGTCAGCTCCTAGAGCACCATTCCTCTGGAAAGTAGTGGCCTCGGCTCGTGTCACCACTGTTACTGCTGTGCTCGCATTTGGCATATGTGTGCCACGCTGACCATGCGCGCTTAGAAGGCTAAGCGTTCCAGATACGGCAATTTGAGCTTCGTGAGGTACCGCATCGCCAGCCTCAGGATATGATTGTGGGCCAGCAAGCCGGCTGTTCTTTTCCCGTCGTCACCGTGACGACAAGCTCAGGAACCCCTCCGGTGTAGATCGTTTATCAGCTGCCTCTTCTGCTGGCACATGAAGAGCCAACGTGAGCAAGAGATCGATCTCCATGCTCGCAAACCCACGAGATCCATCGATGTAGCCAGCAGGGCTTGGCCTCGACTCGACATCGAAGGTTGTGTACGTACGGGCAGCGATGGTTCCGAACGTGATGCGGAGAAATTGAACCCGGACAAGCATAGACCCACAAGCCGACGAGATGCGGTCCTTACGAGCCAATCGCTGTGAAGCAGGGTAGGCCCGCAAAGTTTTGGCTCCAAGGTTAAGAGTAGGGCATTTGACGGAGCGAAGCCCGGCGCCCCTGGGAGAAATGTTATTTGCATTGAGGCCACAAGCGAACTTCTTATCCCTGGAGATACATTTGCGACCTAAGAATGTTTACAAACTCATCCAACGATTTATCCTGGCGCAACCCGCGAGGCTTTCGCTGTCTCGGCTGTGACTGGCAAAGGATTCGCCATTCTTTTCGGCTATCTCAGGCTGTCAGAATGCCTACGCTAACGTTGCGAGTCACGCGTGGCTGTTGGCTCTAGGCCCTCTGAGTAGTGCCGTATTGTCAAGTTCTAGGCTTTTGGCCGCGATGTTTGCTAATTGTCACCAAAGTCAGGTTGTGTAGATCCAACAGCTTGCATACGGCTAACTGCTACTTGTTAGGGCCAACTGTCGCGGAGAGACCTCCACCCATGCCACCCGTGTCTGGTCGTTTTGCTCGCGCGTTGAGCCGTTTGTGGCTTGACTGCGACCTTCCTCCACCTGTCCCAACGGCTCGGTCGGTTCGTCCTAAGCTCAGTACGGAATACCGTTCGTCAACAGTTGGAAGTAATCATACACTGCCGTCGAGTAACTCCTTTCACTCCAATGTACAAGCTTACGCACGAAGTCTGCGGCCTCTCGGTCAGTCTTTTCCAGCACGAAGCGCTCTTTGAAGTGTTGAATCGTTTGCGGCTTGAAGCACGGCAGGCCGGAGTCAAGCATGGTCATAACGATATGGCTGAGCTGCTCCACATGTTGCCTGGCCGCAAGGAAAACCTTGATGCAAAGTTCCTCAAACATGCGGAAAGGCGCGGAGTTCGACCCACCCATGACTGCGACCATTTCGGGCGTGAGCTTGAAAGGTGCCCGTTCGAACTTCACACCGCCAGGCGCGATATCAAAGCAGAAGCCAAAGTCGATATGCAAGATGTGGCCAGCATCATCTACCATGATGTTGCCGTTGTGCCGATCCTTGAACTGCAAGAGGTATGAGATGATCGAATAGGCGGCCATGGACTTGATGAAGTTGCTGCGGGCCTCCTGGAAGCGGATCGAGTCTTCGTAGCCATACTTGGAAATGAAGTAATCGTAAAGACCGTTGACTGCTTCTCGACCAAGCATGTCGCGGGAGATGGAGTTTGGCAGAACATCGATTACACCACAGCCAGGTGCCGTGGCGGTGACGCGGTAAGGGAAGACGAAGACATCGAGACCAGCGCTGTTGAAAATACCCCGACAAGCAGCAATCATTTGGAGCGCAAGCACATCCTGTCGGCAATCATCACCAACCTTGAAGATGGCAGATTGCCAGACTTCGTAAGACTTGCGCATTGGTGCCAGGTTGTCCAGTGAAGTCGAGTTGTCGGCCTCGACCATATCCTCTTCCTCTTTCCGAATTCTGAACGTAGCCATGTATGGCGCTTTCGCATGACTTTGCAGAGGTTTGCCGGATTTTCTGTCGATGCCAATCACCACACCATCAGGATTACTGGGTAGGTAGACGCCAGGCTCGACCTGAATTTTGCGAAGCTCTTCCTCGATCTTTTGCTTCTTCTCAGGTTTTGGGCTCTTGATGAATGGCTTCAAGGTGCCTGAGATGCCAGTCACCCTACCAAAGAAATCAAATTCGCGCTCGTAGAAGAGTTTGTCTTCTGTCGAGAAACTAGACACCAGACTGGTAGTCACCTTGTCCAACGTAGGCTTGACAGGGTCTGGCTCTTGCGAATCTTCATCCTTGAACGAATTCGCCTTCATGTTCCAGATGATCTGGTGTGCGAAGAGTTGCGAGAACATGCCTGTTTCGACGATGTAGCGCTCGACATAGCCGAGCCCGTCGTAACGCAAAGCTTGCACGATCTGTGGGACGTAGAAGAATGTGACATCGACTGAATGGCTTTCCAGGGCACGAACAGCGTACTGGACGATCGAAGGGTGATTGCCATATGCTGGCATGAAGTAGGTGACTGCTGCCATAGGATTGACCGGCGCCCAGTAAAGCAAGTACTTGAGCTGTGTCTTGATGTCGTTTGGAAGAGAAGATCCCAGCAGCACATATAAGCAGTCAGGCTCTGAGATGGCCCTTTCCGGATCCTTCATGATCATGAATCTCACCGCGTTGGTAAGAGCTTGGGACCTTGGGAATCGTGTGGTCATATTGACGGCAATGCTCGGATTTTCGACCCAAGCGACTCCCACGAGAGGAAGGAAGGTCGTATCTCGAATAGGCTGCGCCTGCTGGCCTGGTCCTGCAATACCCCGAGAGTCTGATGCAAGTGGGTTGATCCAAACGCTGAGACGCTGAGATTCGTGGGACAGAAGGTGCTGCAAGAGCTCTTGCTTGCTTTGAAGGGAGTGCAGTGTCGCAGGATGTCTGTCGTCAATACTAGCAATCCGCTGCAAAGCACGCGCGACGTCCGATAGTAATTTGACCTCCGCCTTCAGCTGCAATTTGTTGCTACCATATGACCACAATGGCGGAGTTGCGAACCATGCGAGACCAGCCGACAAGATTGCGTCTTTAAGTCGCCATTGTGCTGCGGGGTCAAGTCGCGTGTTGAGCTTGAGGAAATCGAGGGCCAACAAGACAATGTGGAAATGGACCTCCCTGGCAAGCGGATGGCTTACGGTGTCTTTCATCGTCGTCGTTGTCACTCGCATCAAGCGTGCATACACACGTTCGACCGAAGGAGCAGTCAGTCGTGATGAGTTGAAATGGCTTGACAAGTATTGTGTAAGGCGGAGGTGGGGCGCAATGAGGTTGTGGACAGCATGACGGCGTTTTGAGATTGCTTCCCAGTTGGTAGGTGCGAACTCTTCCTTGATATAGAAAGGATCAATGTAGTCGTTCGCAAGGTTAAAGAAACCTTTGTGCAGTCGAATGGAGGCTTCCCACCCGGCGGCGACCTCAACTAGGATTCTGGCCTCAAGACTTGGATTCTCTTTCGCAATGCCTAGCCACAAAGAGATACCAAGCTGAATCGACTCTTTGGTGAAGAGGATGAAAGGTATGCTGACCAGGCCACGAATGAGAGGGGCAGTGTCGCAAGTGATCCGGCTCAGTATGCCGGCTGCGTTGCGCAGCGTCGCTCGCACAGTCGAAAATGCCACGTGCTCGTGCTTCTTCAAGCGTGCTTCCAGAAGCATAAGCTCCTGTCGGCCGTTTGTGATTTCAGCATCGAGGTCAGAGGTCACAGGTCTAGATGTGCCGTTGTGCTCGACCAAAGTCCAATCACTCACGTCGGTCAGCTTGCCATCCAAGTGACGATAGCCTTGTCTAGTGGTGTATTGGGCCATGAAGTCTGAAGCTGTGTTGATGCCGATGTCGCGTTGCCGTTCAATTGAGTTAAGTCTTTGGTCCGTTCCAGGAACATGCGAACCCATTTCAACAGCGAATGATCGTCCAAGACCGATGTGGCCGTAAGCACCGTCATCAGTATAGTCTTCAAGATATGCTTGCAACAAACCCTTGGTGTCAAGCGGAGCAACGTCGATGGCTTGAGACACCCATACTCGGCATCTCTTGTGGAAGTTTGCCAGCGTAGTCTGTCGGTAATAGACATCATCCGATAACTGGATGGAGACATTGCCCTTCTCTGACGTGTACTCAGCTCTCCACTCATATTCGTCGGTCTCAGCGTCCAGACAGCTTTTCCACATAAGCGTCAGTAGCTCAAGAAGAGCGAAAAGAGCAGACTTTTGACACAACACGGAAGGCATGGCGTTGACGATGCGATCGACGGCCGACACTGCAGCTTGTTGCACCTTCAGTATGCGATGACAACACGCCTCGAGGAAAGTAGCGAGCTGCGCAGCCACTTGTGATGCAGCGAAATTTTGTTGTTTCCCGGCGACCGCACCCTGCAAATAGATATCCACAGCATTCAGAGCAATGGCAAGCATGGTGTTACCCATACTTGTGGTCTTGACCTTGTTTTCCAAGAAATAAGGAAGCACAGCAGTGCAATCACCTGCTCGAGCCCGAAGAGTTGACACCAGGACAGCAGTGTTCAAGTAAACACAGTCGGGATATCCAAGGCTCTTGATTTCGTTCTCACGAGAGGGGACTGCTGCAATGAGAGCTGACTTCTGATCAACAATCGTTTGCGAATTTGAGCCTCGCCGCAAGACAGTGTTAAGCTCGATGCCGCTTTCGGGCATGTCCACACGTTGTTCATCCACAAGAGGCAGGCTGTACTGAGCCAAGATTTGTAGATCTGCCAAATGCTCTTTGGTACTTGCGGAGTTGATCGTAAACCCATGGGCAACAATGTTGAACCAGGTATTGCGTCCAAGTTGGCGTAATCCATCTTCGTTCTCGAAATGGGGTATCACTTCACGATCCTTGGAGACCAATACGGCAAGCGGGCGGAACAGCTGAGAGATTGTCCGGGCTTCCAAAGCAGCGTCGACTTTACCATCGCCAGCGGCATCGCCGCTACCGACAATGAGATTGAGAATTTGGAACAGGAACACCTCGTAATGGGGCGAGTCTTTGCGAATCGCAGACGCAATGCGCACGCGAGCCTCGGTAACTGCGTTGATCATCGGGGTGTTCTCTGTGATGTTGGCTTGGGCTGCGACGCGAGGATATAACCTCAGTAGCATCTTCAACTCATTCAAACTACCGGTAGAGCCAAGAGCAGCAGTATCAATGATGATTCTGGCGTCGACAGCTGGATTTACACGGCCTATCTTTTGTACCAGCATTGAGATCACAAGCCCAGTGAACTTTTCGTCACATCTAGCATCGGCAACAGCCACTATGGCATGTATGATGGCACCGTAGACGACTGCAGATTCTTCCTCGTCGCTGAGGTTCAAGGAGAGATTACTGCCAAGGGCCTGATGGGCGGAGTATGAGCTGTTGACGAGCGTTCCGCTCGACGTCCCATCGAGGAACGGAGAAAAGCCGCTTGGCTTCTCAGTAGAACGAGCACTGAGCACATTGCCTAGTGAATAAATTGTGCTGATCGCTATGTCCTGTGACAAAAGTTTGAGCACCGCGGCAAGGCACTGTCCCGCGATCATAGAGGTCTGCTGAGTCATCTTGCCCTGAACGATGAGTCGTGGCAAGGAGCGACTGAGGCCTGTAGCAGTCGCCGGCGATGTCCTTGCAAGAATAGCCAAAGACTTGAGCACAGTCTGCGCCAATTGGTCGTCGCCCATCTGCACCGGGTCGGTTGTGATAGCGTCCAGCCATGTCATCAGAATATCATCATCCGCGATATCTTCGTCGATCAAAGTACAGCAGAGGAAGCTACGGAGATTGCTGGCCTTGACTTCGAGTGCCAAGCGCTGTTGCCAGGCTGAGCTAACTTGTAGATAATCAGCATCGGCGTCGAGAAGATCCATCTCGTCGACTATCAGGCCAGCGAAGCCTTCAAGCATTCCTTCACTATTAAAGCTTTCGCCCGAGTGAGCCTGGAGGGGAGGCTGGTGGAGCAGTACGTCAAGCACATTGAGATGCGTAAGTCGGTTGATAGGCGATACTAATACGAGCACGCTCTCTTCTACGAGTGCAGAAAAAGCGCGTTGCAAAAGCATTGCTCCCAAAGGTTTGCCTTGTGTGGCATAGTGTCGAATCCAGCGTTTCCATTCCTTCACCGATCGGTTGCTGGTGCGAGCGTTACGCACCGCGGAAAGCGATCCTTCCAAGGTAACCATGAACTTCTCGGACAGAACACTGCGAGCACGTTTGATGACAGCGAAACGCTCACTTGAGCTCCACGCTCGTACATTCCTTGCAGCGGCGTCGAGGAAACCAAGAAGCGATACAGCAAGTTGGATGGAGCGTAGTGCATGCTCAGCCGTCTCGTCTGGCTGAGTGTGCAGCCAAGTCACTTCTTCAGCGCTTTTGCTAAGCGCAGTGAGGGTCACATCTACGCATTGGTAGGCCTGTTGCGCCAGAGATGGGTGGTTGGATGCTAGAGTGAGCACAGCAGTCGTGAGTTCCAGAGCAAGCGTTTCCCATGGCGGCGAGCCCAGCATGAGGGAGGTCGACTTGATGGATTGTCGGTGAGCCTCAGGCATGTATGGGATCAACTGGTTCAACAGGCTTTCGGCGTCCTTGGTAAGCTGTATCAGGGGAGCGGCTTTGCATAGCGCAAGGAGCACCTCAAGCTCTCGGATGCTCATGGGAATCGCCACCGCGCCAGCGCCCTTGTGCTTGCCTGCACCCATTCGACAGAGCTCATGGAAGTCTCCATTGTCGGTGTCCTGACCTGCGGTCTGCGCCGAGAGTGAAGCGAGCTTCTCCAGGGCATTGCGCCTGGTGGCACCGCTGGTACTGCCAATAATCGTCAGTGTTTTGCTGCGCGTGACGATGATAGGCACTCACGATCTCATCTTTCGAGGTGTATGCTGTCAATCAGACAGTGATATGCCCGAAGCTTGTACGATAAATTAGAGTTGTGGTATAAACGCAGCAGCCTGATGCATGCGAGTCGCACGCGTACCAGGGGAGGGTGACGTCGGCGTGCTCGTGTTCGCCAAACGCCGGCGCCAAGTTGAGAGCTGTTGCGCAGGGCCAGGGTCGACAGAAACGTTATCGTTACAGGCAGCTCCCTTCTCGCGCATATCACCACGCCAACTCATTGCCGACCTTCATTTCTGCCACTGCGGCCTGCGACGAGCAAATGCCCTATGAACGACCTTACGCGATCACGTGCATTCCCTGTATCACCTTCGTTTCCAGCCTTGCCAGAACCACCGCTCTCGACCCCTAAACACCACTGCCGTTAGGACGGCGCACCGTACAGACCGAGATGTCGACGTTCGCAAGCTCCTTCTGGTCGACCGACTATGCCGCCGGCCTGGGCGTCCTCTTTGGAAAGCTGCAGCAGGGCGTGCAAGAAAACTCTCAGTTCATGGCGGTGGCCCGCATGCGCGCCGAAGCAGAAGACGCCTATGGCTCTAAACTGGGCGACATTGAAAGCGCCACCAACCGCATATCTGGTGGCTTCCAAAAGGACGATGGCGCGAGTGTCAAGAAGGTACTTCCAACATTTTCCAATGTAGCTTGGTTCTGTTTGCTGATTGTGCAAGGCATACGAGGGCGTGCGGACAGAAATGTCCGAAGCTTCACGCAACCACCGAAAGATTGCTTCCAACATCCGCGAACTCGTTGTGAATCCCTTCAGCCGATGGTGTGACCAGCATGCTGCTCGAGTGCAAAACAGCCAGGACGACCTCCACAATCGTGTCAAAGCCCATGACCGCCAGGCTGAGACCGTTCGCCAATACAGGAGCGCATACTTCAACAAGTGCAGGAGGGTGGAAGATCTGGACGAAGAGGAAAAGCTTGCTTTCCAGGATCCGAACTCCGCAGCTGCTACAGGCTCTCCCAAGCCTAGCCAACAGGTGGTGCCGAGCATCAAGGTCGAGGAAGAGGAGTCCGACGAGGAACCTGAGCCCATCGAGATTGGCGACAACATCTATCAACCCGAACAAGTCAAGAAAATTCTCACACACATGTTGGACAACATTAAGCTTGGTGAAGCCAAGGTCCCGATTCTCGGTACCTATCAGAATGTTTCCACTGGCGCGGAAATTGTTGAATACATCCAGAAGTATATGGGCTCGACATCACTCTCATACTCTGAACGTATAGGCCAGGACTTGATCACCAATGGATTTTTGCGCCTCGTTGGAAACATGGGTAACACGTTCGCCAACAGCAGTAGGATGAATTACCAGTGGCGCCCGAAGGTCTTCCAGCTGACCGGCATGCCCGACAAGAAGTCCAAGCCTTTAAGCCGAACCTCAACCATTGCCAGCCAAGATTCGAACCCTGACAGCCCTACCATGGGTGCAGTGGGTGACTACCTCGGTGGGTGGAACCCTCTGAATAATGCTCACCCCAATGAGACCCCGGCCGACAAACTGCGACGCGAGGCTAGGGAGGCAGATGAAAGATACAAAGCTGCAGTGCGAAAACTGGACGGTCTACGCTGCAACCTGGAAGAAGCAATTATTGATCATCTGAAGTTCATGGAACGTTGCGAGATCGACCGCCTCAAGGCTATCAAGGCTGTCATACTGGACTTTAGTGGCGCAATCAGTAACGTGATCCCGAGCTTGCAAAGCACTGTGGATAACATGATGCTCTACCAAGAGACCGTTCAGCCATTGAACGATGTTCGCTACCTGTTGGAGAATTACCGCACTGGAAGCTATATCCCAAGAGTCACCATCTACGAAAATTACTACAACACCGTGGACGAGCAGACCTTTGGAGTCGAAATTGAAGCAAGGGCGCGCAGTGACAGAAAGCGTGTGCCATTGATGGTGACGACCATCCTTACTTTCTTGGACAATCAGTATCCCGAGCTTGAGGGCGACGAAGCCCGCCGCAGGATTTGGCTAATTGATGTACCTCTGGCGGCTACTCACCATCTGCGCAGCTTACTCAATACCGGAAAGCCAGTGCCATCTACTCTGCTTGAGAAGTACGAGGTACCCATAATTGCTGCAGTACTCAAACTTTACCTCCTGGAACTTCCGGATTCTCTGGTCAGTAGCCACGTCTACGAAATCGTCAAGACCATATACTCCACCACTGCACAGACAGCAAGTGATAGTGCTCGTGTCCAAGTCATTCAATCAACACTTGGACAACTCAGACTTGCCAACATTGCTACCCTCGATGCCATCGTCAGTCACTTTGCAAGATTGATTGAGCTCACGAACGCTGATGAAGCATACGTTTCGCAATTGGCTGGAGTGTTGGCACCGTGCATCCTTCGACCGAAGCAAGAGACAGGCCTCAGCATGACGGAGAGATATAATGTCAGACTGCTTCGTGACCTGCTTGCGCACAAGGATGAGATCTTTGGCGAGCTCAAGAGACAGTCAAGTCTGGCTCATTCTAGTTCTGGTGCCACGAGACCGAACCGCGCTATTAGCACAGACGAGTCTAGCAGACGTGAGAACATGATCGAGCGCCAACGAGCTATCGCAGCTGCCCAACAAGCACAGACTGGCGGTCTTCAGCGTAGCAACAGTAACAGATCGAGGCAACCAAGCCCAGGACCTTCCAATCGCATCTCCCTGACAGAAAGCAACGGCCACGGTCATCGACGCGATCGCAGCAGAGGTCCCGAAACGAGGTTCCCCATCTCCACTGGTAGCGTGACGAGTCCAACGGAAAAGCGCATCATGTCACCTGGCTCGGGAGGATCTCGCCTGAGTCTAGAGGTCCCTCTCAGTCCGCCGCAGTCTCGACACACCCAACCGATGACCAACACAGTGTCTCCTCCTAGTGTGACTGGACTAAGCCTGTCAGAGCAAGCTGCCGAGTCTTTGCCCAAGGGCAGAGATTCCATTCATCAGCCTCCTCCTGCTGAGTCAAACGCAGACGATCAAGACACTACTCGCACTCGCAGTGATACGGGATCCTCTTTGCGAAGCTACACTCCACTTGGCATTTCCCAGGCGGATGCAGACCCTTCATCGCCCACCACCACGATCTCTGACGGGCAGTCCAACCGCGACAGCATCCCAGCGAAGCGCGATAGTCTCACTCGCTCGGGTGCAGCGCGTGGACAATTCCAGCGCAAAGGCACCACAGGTAGTCTGCAGCGTCAGAGCGTGATCTCGAGGCGTGACAGCAACACCCCGGAAAGCATTGTTCAGAGCCCCGTTGATTTGCAGAACGGAGATGCGACCACGGTGACCAAGGGTGTCCAGCTAGAGGACAAGCCGATGGACTTCGATTGAGCTGATGAGGCTTTCGAGTCGATGCAACATTTTTACTAGCCATAAGTCTCCAGCAGGTTCTGGGAGGCGTGCGTGCTGCGGTTAGCGAAATTTGGACCCCCTTCACACGGGATCAGTGTTTTGTGTTTATGTATCCTACGAGTAAACTGTATCATGTGCATCGAACAATGTCAAGCAGCAATTCTCATTTCTCGGCGTATTGCAACCGATCCGTTTCCTCCCAGCCTTTGCAGCTTGTCAGTGCCGCTCGATCAGGTTGCCATCGAAGCTCCACCTCGCCGAAGTAGTTGGCACCTTCTGGCGTCTGTTCGAAGCCAATGCTCTGAAACAAGGCAATGCTGCGTGTGTTCGATTGGTTGATCTTGACGCGCAGATAGTCGAGAGGTCTCGAGGACTCGCCACCGGCACTGCTGTACTCGGCTGCAATCGATTCCCAAGAGTCTAAGATATAGCTCGTGAAGGCGAGTAATGCAGCACGACCGTAGCCCTGACGATGCAGATCTTTGCGTGCGATCATCAGCTCGATTTCGCCCACAATCGCTTGTGATGACCTGTCGCCGTTCGATGCTTGGACTCCGTTGTCATCGTCACCGTCGTCGTCTTCTGGCTCGAATAGGAACAAATTGATGTCTCCGATCATGCGTTCAGGGCAGTCATCATGACCGCCTTGCACAATTTCAGTTTCGGAGGTGGACTTTTTTGACTGACAAACGATGAACGTCAATTTGTCGTTGTCGGTCCGCCAGCTTTGCTGCATTTGGTACTCTTCTTCGATAGTCAGAGGCTCTGATGCTGTGGCGGCTTGGAGATCGGGGTCTTTCATCCAGTTGTGGTATTCTTCTACATGGCGTGTTGAGTATGGAACAAGCAGCACTTTGCTTGTAGATATTGCTAAGGACATCGTTAGTCTTTTGCCGTTGGAAGTTTTTGCTATGGTTTAATTGTACCTGTGTTTTCGTTGAGACGCATGGTTGGCGCGAATCAATTCGTACGTCCTTGTAGCGAAAGCAATTGCACGAGTAAATCTCTCACAATTTTTCTCTTGTTGCCGCTGACAGACGTGCTGTGCCTGACAGGTCTTGCTACTTCTCGTTGTCCCTTGGTCGGTGTTTGTGAACTCAATCGCCGGGCTTCGCCAAGGATGAGCTTCAACATGCGACATGGCGCCTCGCGACAACGCGCAACTATCCTGCACCTCATTCACACCCGCAGCCGATTTTGCCGGACCCAACACTTCCAAGCATGCTGCGAACAACGAGACTCCTATCACCGGCCATGCGCCGGTCGCATTTCGTGCAACGCCGCTTTCAGTCGACTGAGGAGGCACCCAAGAGCAACCCGCATGTAGGTCCATCATTGCTCCACGGAAGATGCTGTCTGGCAATGCTAATGAATACCAGCGCGACTTCTACAAGCACCGAAGCAGAGCGGTCTTGAAAAACGCCCTCATCGCCATCTTCACATACGAGATCCTCTACTGGGGCTGGCTCAAATTGGAGAGCATCGAGGTCAAGGACGATACCGAGAGTAAGCAGAGATACGATGGAACATTGGACACGGGAGTATGAGCGCTCGCTGACGGTGCACAAAGGCGAGATGAAGTCCCTTGAGAACGAAATCAGGAGCGTCACTTCGAAGTGATAAAACCTACCATACACGGAAAACGCTCAGCAGCAGACTTGCCCCTCATACCATCGACATTGATACACACGAGCTGGCTTTGCGCGCTCCAGTCAGAGACTTGTTGTGCGCTTCTATTCGCTCCTTGAATAGGCCGCAGATCACATTCAAATCTCAACCAGCCGAGACTTGAGCCTCGACCGAGGCTCAAGTCATGCAACCCTCTGCATGCCACAGAGTTCCAAGTGCAGGATGACCGCGCCTGTCTCCCAAAATCTCGCCGGCTGGCGACATACCAATTCACGCGGATGCGACCAACACGGCTCGTCTTCGTCCCCAGAATGGAGAATCGTTTGTCCAACACGTCTCGAAAGCTTCCCTGGCAATTGTGTTACATCCACTTTCGGATGACTGCATCTTACTGGGACGAGCACAAATTGTATACTATGTACATATCACAACCTACGATGCAAGATACCAAATAGGACAACGCCTCCAATATCTTCGCAGCTCAGAAGTCGCAGCTGTCGAATCAGAGATTCTGCATAGCGTCCCATCAGCAGGCTTCTATGTTCAGTTCCGTCATCCCTCCTACGAATCCGCCTCTCTGGCAGTATATCGTCCGGTGCTGTCGCATCTACGTACTGTGACACTTGTTTCTTCAACAAGGACTGGAACTCTATCCTCATGAAGATGAAATCGAGCACGATGCTCTCAGCAAGATGCTTGAGATACTCGAGATGTCTACTACTGTGCATTGAGGTGCCAGTCTCTGGTGTTTCCATCTGGTCCGGTCCATACACAACCGCTGGTCGACTCTGTCCTCCGGTCATTACGCCCAAAGCATTGACCCAAACTAATTGTCCAAGCTGTATAGTTCAGACTTGCCCACGAACACTCATCCAATACACGGTGAGATGGCCGAGCGGTCTAAGGCGCTAGCTTAAGGTAACGTCAGACTTCACTCCTTGGAGTGATTCAGACATCACTTATCCGCTAGTCCGAAAGGGCGTGGGTTCAAATCCCACTCTCATCAACATTTCTTTTGCTTTTTTTGCTCTCCAATAAGCCTACAACTCGATCATATTATCGATTGAGAAGCAGAAGCGACAGTTCTGATTTTAGTTTTGAAGTGTGAATTCTCGTCTGAGCTTTCCAGAGACGGAAGCAGACCCCGGTGACCCTCACCTTTCACCTCTGACTACCAGAACATTCACTATTTGTTTGATCACTTTATAAGCGCGTATCTCTGCGATGATATTGTGGGCTTTACCTGAGCTTCTGTGGTCGTATAGCATCGATTGTGGGAGGAGTACCGGCAACAATGCGATCTTTCGATTACAATTGAACTATATAAATCTGCGCCTACCATACTGATCACAAAACCTCGGCAAGCATGTCATGATGATCCCACCCCATCGCTCTAACATATATCTTGCAGCTCTCCAGTAGTCGTCCTTTGACTCCACCAGTTCCCCTCTGCAGTTCATTGTCCATAGTTCTGACATCCATTCCTTTGAACGCACCAAATGCGTTCTCGAATTCAATGCCTTTCACCTTCCTCCAGATCATCAATATCTCGTCTGGGTGCAGAGGAATACGGTTTGGAATGCTCCAGAAGAAAGTGAAGCTGATTACTCCAGCTTTTCCAGGGACCGGATTCATCGCTGATGGCGATGTGAAGATTGTATCGGCGATGAACAGATTGGACTTCCAGTGCAAGAGTAGCGAACCCGGGAAGTGCCCTCCGGCCAGGATCACGCTAATGCCAGAACCATCGATCAAAGGTGTGTATGTATCGGAGAGGAAGCGGATCTCGGATCCTGGTGTTTCGACGCGCTCGAGCCATTTCTCGTCCGGCTGGCCGACGTAAACTGGACACGAGAACGTACGGCTCCAGTCGGCCCACGTACTGTAGTAGTGAGGGTGCGAGATGACTATGGCTTTCAGACCACCCATATCGTTTACCTTCTGCACTGTTTCCTGATCAAGATAAGGGATGAGATCCCAGAGTATGTTCCCGGCCGGCGTACGAATGAGCATTGCACGCTCGCCGATGGCAAACTGGTCGAGTCAGCATGCTCAGACTGTCACATTAAATTCGAATCATTGTACCTCTGGCTCTGTTCGTATCGACCATATGTTTGGATCAGATATCTCCTGCCACCACACATTACGATGGCCTTGTTGCCTCAATTTCGACAAAGTTGTGAAAGTTTGCCCTTCCGGCGGCACGAACTGTCTTGGATCGTCACAGATCTTGCAAGTGTCTTTGCCTGCGGTCACGGAATGTTGAGTACCGCAAGCATTGCAGATTAAGAGGTCGTCTGACGACTGTAGGTGTCCTAGGGCAATGCTGGTCATGTTGGTGTAGGTGGCGTTGTAATCCAGCGTGACTTGTGGAAGATGCTTCTTCGAACTTGACTAGTGGTCGAATGTCGAGCTAAACGACCGGACTGAGCGATGAGATGGAGTCATATTAAATAGCAGACACACATCACATACTTATCGAGGGTGGAAAGGGTTTAGTCATAAGGTTCGACCCCGCGATGTTCGCACTGTGTTGTGTTACATAAGGCATGCGGGAGGTCGCCGCAATGTTCTGAGAAAGACTTCAATGTCCAAAGTATATAGGACTGTTTAGTCATAATGGCGGAATCGGTTCCTCTTGTATACACTTATCCTTTGAGAGTTCACAGACTGTCTGCGCGGCCGCCCGATCATTCCCGGTTGAGTACACTGCTATTGTAAGAAGCCTAAGAAACGGTCCACGTGAATCTGGTCAGCAACAAGATCTCACACTATTTCATGGAATACGGAAGATGCGCAAACATATGCCACGAGTTATAGCTTAAGCGTCAAGATTTAGCACCTGGCTTCGTAAAGCACCGCACCTTATATCTCTTTGACACTCAAAGCTCTAACGAGATTCTGAAAGCATAATCCTCGATAATGCTCGCTCCTGCGCTCCTCTGGCCATTCAAGCGAAGTTCGAGTTGGCTGTCATACACGAGTACTGGTCCGGGCGACTAGTATCAGAGTGAGAGGACCCCGCTTGTTGTATGTCGTTGATGTTGCTCGCTACGTAGAACCTGCCATAATGAACTGGATATTGGAATCTCCTCGAGAATCATTCATATTTTCGGTATGCTTGAAGCAACAAGGAGTGTGGTCGCCAGAGATACTCAAAGTGTGTAGATGAAATCGGGCCTGCACCATATTAGCTCAAACCTAGCCAGAGATCATACACATATAGCGCTTACCTTTTGTCTCCCATCAAATCAATCTCTTCCTCAGTCTTGCCCTCAATGGTAGCATCTCTCTTACCAGCACGACGCTTCTTGTTCTCATTGCGCAGCATGAGGTGTGTGATGACACTTCCTCCCAGGAGGAATAGTGTAAGATAAGCCAGCACAACACCGTGTCCCAGTCGATAGAGGGGTTTATCTTGAGCGCGGTAGATGTTGCTTGCTACTATACCGTTCAGATTGCCCCAACCAATAACAAAGCCTAACGTGATGCCACGCTTGTAGACACCTTCGGTATTGTTGGCGCACCATGAGATGGTGTTTGGTCTACATAGCGTCAGCGTGGATCTATGCACGAGTACATCATGAAACGGAAGCCGAAAGAACACTCACACGTTCGGGTAGATGCCGAGTGCTCCAAGGAATACACCAGCGTATTTGACTCCAGCAGCGTCTTTGGGAGCGCCAAGTAGCATGGCAAACCCAGCGATACCCAGAAACGAGGTGCCGATATTGCACAGCCCACGAGCCTTGGTTCGATCCGCAAGCCAGCCGATGAAAATGGTTACGACAGCCGCAACTAGGAATCGCATGCGTTAGCAGTACTCAGACCAGTTTCCCTGCTTCTGCGAATAACTTACCAGCGTAAGGTGGGACCGATAGCAAGTTCGCTTTTGTGCTTGAGATACCCGGATATAATTGCTGGACGATCGAAGGCAGGAACAGCGAGAACGCATATAGAGAGCCGTCACAGCCCATATAGATGATAGCAAAGGCCCAAGTTTTCCAGTCCTTGACCGAAGTCCAGAAATAAGCCATCTTGAACTCTTCGTGCTCAGCGGAAGATTGGCCATCGGCCTTTAGGCGACGCAGTACACGCATGCGATCGTCATCGGACAAAAACTTAGCGTCGTCTGGAAAGTCATGGACTAGCCAGTAGCTGGCTATACCGATGAGTACAGTGGCGAGACCTTCCTGTTCTTTTGGTCAGTGAGGATGAAGGGCGGGGATGACTAGCTATACGATACGATACCAGAATGAAGATCCACGCCCATCCGGCCTTCCCTCCAATGCCATCCATCTGCGCAATAGCTGCCGCCAGCAAGCCACCAAAACTACCCGCCAGTGCCGCTGCGGAGAAGAAGATGGCGGATCTGATGCCGAACTCGCTCCGTTTGTACCAGCACGAAAGGTAATACGCGACTCCAGGAAAGAGCCCGGCTTCGGCCACTCCTAAGAAAAAACGAGCCGCCATCAGCCCAGCAGCGTTGTGCACCAAGCCCATGGTCACCATTACGATGCCCCACAAGGTCATGATGATTGGCAGGAAGATGGAAGGTCGCAACCGCTTGAGCAAAATGTTGGTCAGGGGCTCAAACCCAGCATAAGAGATGAAGAACAAACTTAGAGCAGCGTTGTATTGTCCATTGGTCATATTCAGATCTTCTTGGAGGCCATCAACCTGAGAAGCGGTCAGCAAGTATGCCATCTGTGGTCTACAGTATCGTTTCGAGCATACCTTAGCATTTCCGATATTTGTGCGGTCTATTCAGAGTGGAATATGATTAGCAATGGGTCTCTGTTGACACATCTGGCCTAGTCCTCTTGCTTACCTAGGAAGGATACAAGATACAGGAAGGTCAACCAAGGGATGATCATAAAATCGAGGCGGCGAACAAGCTTCTTGTCCTAAATGTACTGTCAGTCCAGACCTGGGCATCACTCGTCTGGGGAAGTCCAAATCACGTACTATGAGAGCCTTCTCTTCGTCGCTCTTCCCGGCATCAGGGTCTGGAAACCGATCGAGCGCTTCTACTTGTTCGGTGTGTCGGGCTTCGCCATTGTAGCTTCCCTTCTCATGTTCAAGCGATGGGCTGAGCCCGCTGTCACTGTCGCGCATAGCCGATCTTTCTTCCAGGCAGTGTGATATAGCGTGGGTGTTGTGCAAGCGCTTTCGAGCTAGCCCTTGAGGGGTGAGTAGCAAGGACGCTGCGGTGCCCTCTCAATAGATACTGGTACGTGATTCTGCTTGCGAATTGGCGAAAGCAATGGCGTACACTGATAGTGTAGTGCGAGCAGTGGCTTCGCAGTTTCAAGTATGTTGGCACCAGAATCAAGGAGACGGAGTCACACCAATTTGTGGGATACTGTAAAGATCAACGCTCCTTGGTCCGTTGATGATCAATCAACTTTTTCCACAGACCGCATCGCTCTCTATAGCCGACGGCAAACTATCCTAGGTAGTCTGCAAGCACATGGTCGTCAGCGGCTAAGTCAATCACCGTCATTTCAAACGTGGCATCCCGTTGTCCCAGCCAATCCAAATCTCGAGCGTGGATGGAAGATCGCAGGGGAAAGCGTCTCATTGGACAAAGACATGCATGACCTAAGTCCCAGTCCGCAGGCCTACTGATGGACTCTCCAGGAAGAGATAAGCTCCCCAAGGGGATACAACCTTAAAGTGGCAGGGGAAGCTTGAGACTGGTGCCAAGTGGTTAGTGAGATGCGGGGTCGAGGAAGGGAGGGTCGGAGTATAAAATGTCCGACCATAGATGCAAGATGTGTACATGTATACTGTCAACAGGTGGAAGGATGATGAAGCAGTCGACTGCGAGAGCAACTCTACTAAATTCAACCAATCCTCCACCATGCTATGTCTGTGTCTGGGAGAGATCCTGGACGGCATATGTAATCTTGAGCAATCTATTGGGGTAGGTAGGGTTAGTAGCGACATCCATATTCACATCAGCATCAATGATGTTACATGTACAATCGGGCACTACATTCAATACTCAGAGGTCAGAAAGTATGCTGAGAGTCGTTGATATGATCCAAAGATGCTACATATCGCATACCGAATATGTGCAGCCACCGGTGCGGTCATGGTAGATTTTACCTTTAATTCGCGTCACACTCGACCCTTGAAAGTTGACACCAGAATCGCAGGTCGACGTGCGCTTTGTACGATGAAACATACAGCATGTTCGCCATTCATGGAGTGTACTGTCGAGCTCTTTCTCGGTATCATCAGGGTCGAACATCAAGCACGTTTGTCCAAGAAGCTCTTCCGTTCGAATTGTTGACACTGCTGAACGCATTGAGCCTTACAGTGGTCTTCATACATAGGTTAGGAAGTCATCTTAAGGTAAAAGACTCAACACCTTATACGCCCGAATTCCCAAAAGTCTTTCTGACATTGTCGAAAGAAATTAGATCTAGTAGTTCACCGATCGCAATTTGAAATGCTTAGACCCACGCGCTCTCAAACTAACGATCTCAGATTCTGTCCCGAGCGGCAGTCAGTCAGTCACTCACCTTAAGCTAGCGCCTTAGACCGCTTGAGGATCTCACCAGACTGAACCAGATGAACAGCGACGGAGTCAAACTGACAGAGACGCCAGAAAAAAGACAGAGCAAATGCACAACACTCTCCAGCTCTACGGAGCGCAGATCATAAATCGACCGGAGAAAGACAGTGACAACACCGGTCAATGACTAGTCGCGATTGCAACGAAGGCTCAATCGACCGAAGTCATGCCTCTTCGATCGAGAATCTATCGAGAAGATCTGAAGCAATGTATCACGCCACGCTGTGCGCTTATAAAACGGAAGAATTTGTGGAATTTTTTAAATTGGTCTCAGGTAAGGTGTTTGTCTGTGACCAAGAACAGCCGGAGGATCCGCCCTGTAGCTCACTCTATGCACAAGATAACCAGGAATCTAGGTATGCCATGCCGCTCAGCGAAGAAAGTAGGAAAGGAAAAGAAGAAGAAGAAGACGCTACACTACCGGCACGACCTCAAAGCGTCTCCAGGCTGTACTTGCTTGCGTCGTCGTAGAGGTCTATTATGCACCCTGCTGACCACGCCTGTGTCGGACACTGCGAGAAATTGTTAGCTTTGATGTCATTGTGTCAGATAGTCTCGAGACTTTGACTTACCGAGTCACCACAGTGGGCACCGTTGTAGTTTGTCAGCTCCGTCAGACCAGCCCACGGGCTCTCCTTGATCTCCTGCATGACGCCGTGCAGTCTCTGCGTGACCTGCTGGAAGGCTTCGACGCGCTCCTCGTGTGTCTCGCGCCTCATAAGATCGAACTTCAAGAGAGCGCGCAGGAAAAAGCCACGAGGCCATTCCCACTCGGGTCCAGAGTGGTAGTTGCGGCCCTTGGCGGTTTGGTAGTTGTCGCTATCATCGCTATTGATATAGTTGGGGTGGTACTCGTGGTCGCTTGGGTCGAGAGTGGCCATGCCACGGGGTCCGAGGAGGTACTTGTCAGCAACCTCGAGGGCGCCGAGAGCATGCTTGGGGTCGAAGAGGTCCGGTGCGACGCACATGGCAATGGGGTAGTTGGGGCGCAGCTGGTAATCTCTGTACTCCTTCTTGCCACGGTAGACGTCCTTGTAGATGCCGCGACGGTTGATAATCGAAGGGTTGACGTCGTACTTGGTCCATTCGGCCTCGTTGGCAGGAACGTAGTAGCAGAGCTCGAAGTTGTCCTTGATCTTTTGCGCCCACGCTTCGTAGGTGATCAGCTTGCCCTGGCTGGTAGTGACACCGTCGTACTTGAAGTGTCCAGATTCCTTGAGCTGGCCACACCACTTCAGAGCGCTGTACAGCAGACCGGTTATCTCCACTGGAGCGCCATCGCGGCTGGTGCCAGGGTGACCCTTGTTGTGAGCCTTAGTAGACTCACCCATCTTGTCCATCCAGGTACCACAGTTCCATTCGTTGCCACCAAAGAGAAGACCATTGTCCCAGTCTACTTCGGTGTCAATGTTGAAGCCCTCGTCGGTCATCTGACTGTCGAGATTGGGGCCAGCGTTGTACTCGCGGAAGTGCATGCCGGAAGCGTGGCGCTGCAGACACTCTTGGATGACATCCTCAATGCTGCTGGATTCTGAATAGGCACGCTTGTCGTCCCATGCGAACCACTCGTCGTTGTAGGGCAGGAATCGACGTTGAACCCTCTCCTTGAGGATTTCTTCGCCATTAGGCACAAGAGTGACATAGTCCTGAATGTTCTGCAGGAAGAACCAAACAGAATCTCTGCTGTTGTAGCGCGGCAGCTTGCCGGAACCCAGCAAGTTGGGGATCATACCATGTTTGACGACTGAGGCGAAGCACAGGAGGTGCTCTTTTGCGTCAGCGTAACGGCCGGTGCAGAGCAAGAGACCGCGCATGGCGATCATGATATCTCTGCCCCAGCAACGAGCCCAGTCTTGCGCGAAGTGAGGTAGACCGGCAGCGAGAGATGGCACGAGCTTGTTCGGCCAGAGCGACGCGTTAGGCATGTAGCCTTGGACCTGGTAGGAAACCATGGCCAATGACTTCAAGAAGCGCTGACCGTTCCTGACATTATCGTTCATCTGCGCAATGCCACGTTCGAAGCCGGCCTTGTAGGCGGTTTGGATGACCAGTGCAAAGTATCGTGGCAAGAGGAAAGATGGCAGTTTACGGATAGCATCGAATCGCGAGTGAAGCCACTCAGCAACAGGCTTGATGTTGGCGTAAACAGGGTCCTGCGCCAGTTTGTCGAGGCGCTTGACGATGTAGTCCAATGCCCATTGGCCGGAACGAAGATGCTCGCAAATGGGGTGACCAAGGTCGTTCTTTGCAATCACATCGCGCAGAACCGACCACCAACCTTGCAGACCGCAGTAAACTAGAGCACCGTGGCCAGGAATACTGTAGACACCGTCGGCACCTCCAGATGCAGCACGCTCTTCAGCGTCGGCACGGTACATGATTACGTTGAGATCAGTAAGCCCAACGTTCTGGAAGGCTTCATAGCCACCTGAAGTGACAAACTTGTCCAGTCCTTCGCTGTGGTCAGCTGCCGGAATCCAGGTCTCGAAGACAGCGATAGATCCGGGAGGGAAGTGGCTGGGCACGCGAACGATGCTATCGTCACCGTTGCTGTCAACAAACACACCACGGATATCCTTGGTCTGCGAGTGAACACCACGGAGTACCTTGTCGTGGATAGCGGCCTGCTTCGCTTCCTGGCTCTGTTCGACTTCCAGGTTCCACGCGCCAAGAAGCTTGGCCTTTGTCCCAGTAAGAGTCTGTGGCTGGAAGCCACCGTTGCCGTTGCCATAGCCGGGGTAGGCAGTGTGTGCAATCATGTAGTATCCCTTGCGAGACTTGGGGTGCAGACGGTGGACAGTGATGTACTCGCCATCATGGTGGACGTGGCATTCGTTGTAACCGTCCAAGCCCATGATCGAGTGAAGTTGGTTCATGAGTTTCTTGACGCCACCAGCACCTTCGCCAGCGCCGATCTTCAGGCCGTCACCGGGTTTGAGATTGCTGTACGGACTTGTGTACAACCGGGTCTCATGAACCAGGTCGATCAATTCCGGGTAGCACTCATCCATGCCAAACACGGAGCCCGACGCTGAAGCACACATTGCAACAAGAGCAGAGCCAGTGAGTGTGTCACGGCCATCACGACGCTGCATAGGCGTCTCATTGTCGTGAGTGCAGTCCATCAACAAGGCGTGAATCTTCGATGGGGTGATCTTGTGGACAATTTCTCTACCACTCGGGGTTTCGCCCTCGGCGAGAGCACCGTTGGCATTGGGCTTATCCAGTCCAGAGACGTCGTCAAGCTCAAGGCTACCAACGGGGCGTCCACAGTTGATGTGCACAAGACGAGACATCTCGGCAGTAGACCAGACCTGCATGGCCTCGCGAATCAAGAATGAGATACCGAGCTTTTGGCAGTAAAGGAAATCGATGTCCTCGTTGCCAGAGAAAAGCTCGGCTGCAACAACAGTATCAGGGCGGACTGCACGAGCGGAGTCGAGCATGTGTTCTGCAACGTGCGAGGGAGTGGAATGGCAGTTGTCGATACGGAAGGCGTTGAAGTGCTTGGCCATCAGTTGAGTGTAGCGGGTCATGTGATCCCAGAGGTACGGCGAATCTTCTGGGCCAGATCCATAACGGAGCTTCACGCAGTCACCCCAGACTATGAGCTCACGGCGAAGATACACCTTCGAGCGCGGACCTGCATTGTCCTTCATGACATCGGCGGCCCAGACCCAGCCATTGTTTGCAAGTGCAAGCGAATCGGCGTCGTGTTTGGCAGTCACGTCGTTCTTCGGCAATCGCGTGAAGTACGACTCGATCAGAGGGTTCTCAGTGGTGATATCTCCAGTCTTCGGGCCATTCGGGTCCAGACGCATGTACTTTGCGCGGTTGAAGACTTGATCCTTGATCGCTGCAACATCGGCATTGCATTCACGGTACCAATAGAGATTGACCTCGTTCAAGAAGCGGTGCATGGTGCCATAGACACTGCGCTCGTCGCTCGTGTCGTATGACTTGGAGTTGAAGTTGCCAATCAGCTTCTGCAGCAGAGCAGCGGCGCGGTTCGCAACGATTCGGCGACGGAAGCGCTCACCCATACGATCAGTTCCGCTGAAAGCATTGTCAACCAACCAGTCCGCCTTCTGCTTGAGACTCCAGTTGCCAATGTCATCGGGGATTGGGAGCTTGGTGTCGACATCCTGTGCTTTCCATGCGTCCGTGGCTGCTTTGCAATCTCTTTCGACATTGCAAATGTAGAACTCCCAGAACTTCAGAGCGTTGATCACGTTGGGCTCGATGCCATCAACAATTTTCTGGAGGTCGCCTTCGTTTCCAAGATGTGTAGAGATGCCTCTGGAGGGCAACGAAGCGGAGTACTTGAGAAGCTCGGTGTCTAGTTCGTAGGGAGCTCGCAGGTGGGGAGCAGTTTTGAGGTTGTAACCGGCGTCTGGGTGGTGTTCGAGCCACTTGCTGTTGTTCGCAGTGTGATTCCACACGACGTCGGTCATGGTCAACAGGCCATAGTCTTTCTCCATCTTTTGTGTCAGCTCCGCAATGTCCGCCTCACCACGCGGGAAGTAAGCCGGGTCGAAGGCGAGCTGGTCGTACAGTGAATATGGCGAGTTGCTGTCACCGCGAATCATAAGCGGAGTGAAGTGCACCATGTTGTAGCCGCGTTCGCTGATGCCGTGCAGGTGGCGGTCCCAGTCTTCTGGGAATTTGCCCATGAATTTGGAAAGACATGAGATCACGGAGAGGGCGTCCAATGGCAGCTTCGACCTTCCAACATGCAGAGCGGGAGCCACATCAATATAGTAGGACTTGGTGCTCGTAGGCTTGGGCTTTTCGGCCGGACCAGTGGTGAATTTGGGCAACGGAGTGTAGGTCGTGTAGAATTCGAAAGCACCAGGCTGATACACAGGCACGTCAATGCAAATGATGTCGTTGAAATTGGGCTTCAACCTGTCCATGTTGTCAGTATTCCAAACAGTCCTGAAGCTTCCAATCAATTTCCAGCAACTCACCTGTATTCCTTGAAGTGCTTGCGATCAAACTTCTCTCCCTTGCCTGGAATGTTCACCCAGAGGCTTCCATTGCGACAGATGGAGCTCGTGCCCTCGATTTCGAAGCGAACGCAATAAGCAGGGTTGGTAGGTGCTGGCAGGTAGATGTATGGGCGGTCGCCGGAGACGCTGGGAGAACCATCATCGCGAAGAGGAAGAAGGTGGATGGTGCGGTTGGTGATCTGCGCAGGAGCCATGGTTGCAGATTTCCTTGTAGGTGAGCTCAGAAGTGTATGTGCTTCAATGCTTCTTGGGAGTGCAGTGGATGCTTGTGCGAGCGAGTGGCCGCGGCTGGGTCAGACTGTAAATGATAAGACCAGTAGCAATGCTAGCTGATCCTGTGGACGTGGGAGGTGCACAAAGAAAGATGTCGAAGTGGTGGGCAGGTTTCGTCTCGAGCGAGCTGCCTCTGTGTATTGAGAGGGCAGAGGAGGGTCAAGGTGGAGGCAGGCAGGAGGACGTGGTTAGGGGAGGAGCTCTCGCCAGGACTGCTCCTTCAATGGCAGGCGGGTGTAGCAATAGAGGAGGGTAGGAAGGCAGGACTCGGCGTGGAAGACGGCGGATGGAAGAGAAGAATAGTGAGAGCAGTAGTAGGTACCTCGGCGCAGGTACCACTTCTTCCTACCAGCTAGCACGTGTGGCGCCTGGCCGTCTCACCGTGCATGTGCATGATGATAGTGCCATGATGCTGCCACCGGCACGCTACCTCCACCGGCTACTATGAGGCTCGCCGTCAAGAGGCTCCGCCCATGTGCGCCTTGGTTTAGTTGAGTGGTGCGGATCGCGCTAGCCAGCCCTCTCCAACACTTCTCCAGGCGACGCGACCAGCAGCCCGTGGGCACGCCTGGGGTGGGGGAGCTGCACTTAGCCGCCGACGTCATCACCGTGCTGCTGCTCGTTGCGCGCGCGTGGATGCGAAGCGTGTTTCGGCGTGTCCACATGTATGATTGGCATGCATCTTCATGCCATTCTCTCTTCAGCATGAGCTTTCCCTTCACTAACCGTCACGTGCAGATCGCTCGTCGTTTCCGCGTGTTGGGTCGCTGCTCGCCGGCACTCCAAGACACTTGCGGCTCAACCATGTGAACGACGTGGCCCATGCGTATCGATAGCGGATTTTTTGTGAGGCCTCGCTCCGCGAATCGAGCGATGCGCCATATCATCAAGTCGAGACCCGCGATTGAGAGCGGATACCTGCAGAGACCGTGCCAGCCCGACCAACACCCACAAACGCGACAATGGCCGCAACAGTCGAGCCTGTAGAGCACCAGCTCGAGACGACATTGCCCGCGCCTGCTATATCGCCCTTCTTTCACACGCCACCGGTGGCAGAAGCCAACTCTCTTGCCATATTCCATGTCAAGCGTGATTCTCTGCTGCCAATCACCCTGCGCACAACTGCCGACGATGGCTACGCAGAGGGTGCCGTGACAAACACCCGTTTTGGCTCATACCCGCACAGCACCATAATCGGCGTTCCCTGGGGCAGTCAGGTCCGCGCCAGCAAAGTCGACACCGGCAGCAGAGGCCGTAAAGGAAAACACGCGAAACCTAGCACATCTGCACCTGTGCAAGATGTCGCCCAAGAGAAAGCTCAGGATGAAAACTCTGAAGAGCCCAAAAAACGCAAGGCCGACGACCAAGCACCAGATGGTGCTGCATCACCCACTAAGAAAATGAAGTCTCAGCCAGAAGCAGCCGCCAAGGTCCCTCAAGCACCTTCGAAGACAGCGATTGAAGCCGGATCTGGTTTTATGCACGTTTTACCGCCGACTCCCGAATCATGGACATACTCTCTAGACCACAGGACGCAGGTTGTCTACACACCCGATTACTCATATGTCCTACAACGCATGCAGGTCAAGCCCAGCGACACACTCATTGAAGCTGGTGCTGGTAGTGGTAGCTTCACGCATGCAGCTGCACGGGCCATCTTCAATGGCTACCCATCTGATCCCTCTGACACAAACTCCAACGGCAAAGTCTGCAGCTTCGAATACCACGAACCTCGTGTCAACACTCTGCGCGATGAACTTACATCTCACGGCCTGACAAACGTCGTGCACGTCAACCACCGCGATGTCTACAACGAAGGCTTCCTTCTGCCCAACAGCGTCTCGCCTAGGGCCACTGCTATTTTCCTCGACCTTCCCGCTCCCTGGCTAGCTCTCAAACACCTTACTAGAGAAGACCCAAACACACCTCTCAACCCTGACTCTGCTGTACAGATCTGCACATTCTCACCTTGCATTGAGCAAGTGACCGCCACTGTTTCTGCCATGCGTAAAGCTGGCTGGACAGAGATCCAGATGGTCGAGATCCAGAATCGCCGCTTGGACGTAAGGCGCGAACGCATCGGCCTGAAAGAAGAAGGTCTACGCGGAGTCAACTCAAGTGCTGCGACTGTGGAAGAGTCGCTCAGCCGTCTTAGAGAAGTGGATGCCAAGTTGAACGAGTTCCACGCCGCTGAAGGCAAGGGCAGAGTGCAATCGAAGGCGGAGAGGCTGGCCGAGATCAAGAAGGGTTTGGCTGACAGGAAGCTCTTCAAGGAAGGCAGACTGACCCACAGGACGGAGCCAGAGGTCAAGACGCATACAAGCTATTTGACTTTTGCGGTTCTTCCCAAGGCGTGGAGCGAAGAGGATGAGGCGAAAGCAGCGGAGCAGTGGCCTGTGGATATGAGTGCTACTGTTTCCAAGGTGAAGGCATAGAAGGTTTAGCGCCGCATTATCTTTGCATCAGTGCACAAAGTATCTGAAGAGAGTCCGCCATGTATGGCATACACCATAGTGTTCTTTTGCGCGGATGTTGTCAATCTTGAATGCACAAATACTTGTACGCACGTACTCTCGAGGGTTTTGTAAGTGAATGCATTGAATCTAGCTCGGTCCCTGCAAATGTACAATAGTTGAGATCAATGTACCTGCATGTAGTTTTTCAAACTCCATGTAAAAGAGACCAGCAGTTCTCGATACCATCACACTTCGCCATTGAGCTACGACTCAACATGCGTGCAACCTCTGGCCTTGTAGCGCTATGCATGCTCACCACGGTGTCTACGAAAAGCAAGCCACATAGTGTTCGAACGCAGGGCGGTGGCCGCGGAAAGCGGGGCTAATCCATCTCCAAACACCGCAGGCCATCGCAAGGTTGCTTCGCGGCGATGTTACCGTATTCGCAAAACGCGTGACTGTTCAGCCTCCAGCTCGTATAACTCATAAAAGTCCGGTAGGTCGTCTCACACATCTCCTCCGTCTTGTTCAACAACTGCGTTTTCTCTTTCACCCCTCACTACATCAACAGCACGCAAACCAACCACGCAACCGCCCACCATGCCAATCGAACTCCACCCCATGACAGAAGCCGATGTCGACGCCCACCTGCAGATAATGTGGGCGTCTTTCGGCCCTGATCTCATGTCTGTGTTCTACCCTAATGGCATGAGCGACAACGACCGCGAGCACTCCAAAGCCGACACGCTCAAAGCAATGCGAAAGAACAAGCCTACGGAACAGATCCTCTACATCAAAGCTATCGATACCGATTTACCACCGGGCAAGCAGATCGTCTCAGTCGCCAAATGGCAGGTCTACCCTCGCCAGCGCAGCGAAGAAGAACTGGATCGCGATGAGAAAGAAGGGAGCAGAGACAACATGTTCTCTGAAGGCGCGAACGTTGAGGCTATGAAGGCTTTCTTCGCCGAGCTGGCGGAGAGGAGGAGGGAGAGGTTCGGCGGTGAGCCGTACATGCTTCTCTCTATCCTGGCTGTGCATCCGGATCACCAGAGGAGGGGTCTTGGTGTGAAGCAATTGGAGTACGGTTTGAAGAAGGCGGATGAGTTGGGCGTACAGACATACTTGGAGAGCAGTCCCAAGGGCAAGGGATTATATGCGAAGTATGGGTTCAAAGAGGAGGGAGGCATGAAGTTCGATGCTCGTAAGTTTGGCCGTGCAGAAGACGTGCCTCACACCTACATGACACGACCTGCGAAGGCGAAATGAAGGTTCTATGATTATACGATACGAAAGGTCACGAATAGATGATAAGTATAGAAAATCCTTTCGCAACTATCAACTGACACCGTCCACATTAAGTACATACAAAGCATGTTCCTAGACCACCGATTATGACTGCTGCCTTCAAGCTAATTGTACACAACGCCCAGAAACACCCTAGCAGATCACTCAATCTCACACTTCAATAAAAGCCAGCTTCCGGACCAGAGCGTCGCAACGGCCGAGTCGGAGTCTGAATGAGCTTAAGACGGAACATCTGGTGCTTGGAGTAGACATCCAGGAAGTTCTGAGCATCGTCGTGGTCGAGGAACTCCACGTAGGCCATGTTGCTCCAGATCGGAGGCCGTGTCTTCATCCCAGCAGTACCAGCAAACCTCGCATCGATGATCCGGTCGCTCTTCAAATCATTCAGCACTTCTGCGAAAGTCATGCCGATGGGGATGTTCTCGATCAGAACCGTCCTGCGGAGGCGAATGTCTTGGGAGTCGAAAGAGTGTGTCACTTCATAGGAAGGAGCAGCGAACATTGGTCGTCTGGCGTATGGACGTGGTTCGGGATCCGGCCATCGGTGTCCAGGACCAGGAGATGGTGTCGCCCATTGCGATGCTGCCAGTGGCTGGACGTTGTACTGCTTGACATCGTCCATGCTGCACGAACGGATGTGGACCGACCGAGCCGTGCCCGTCTCAACGGCACCTTGACGAGCGATCGCCGAGTCTGCGCGATTATCAGGCTGCGTGACAGCGAGCTTCAGACCATTGACAAGTGGCCTTGTCGCTTCAGCGTCGATGATGCTCGCATGGGCCTTCTTCTCAGGCGTTGCAGTCCACCCATCCTGAAGTGCTTTCTCGCTCGCGCCCTCCTCGCAAATCGAGCCAAGCAAATCATCAATACACTCCGCCACGCCGGAGAATCTCATTGAATTCTGCGCCACAAAGCTATCTTCCTCGTAGTGAGAGCCTTCGACATGTCCGAGAACGCGCATGTCTCCATTGGTATGCCCATCTTGTCTCGTTTCCAGAAGCGCCCGCGCCTGGCGAGACGTGGCGAGTAGACGCTCGAGATGAGCATTGCACCGCAGAGCTTTGTTGAGCTGAGCACGAAGTTTCTCCATTTCCTGGTTCTCGCGTATGCTTGTAACTGCTTGAGTCTGGTGACCCAACATGCCCACTAGGTACGCGGTACCATTCCGGGCCTCGAGGAGCTGGTCTTTGACCAAGCGCAGTTCTGTTTCGAGCTCGACGATGCGGCAAGACATGGCGATGGTCTCGGCCATGCCGTAGTGCTGTTGTGCCTTGCTGTGGGCTGGACTGATTATTGGAAGAGGGGGATCTGGACAGTTGGTGCAATATTTCAATGTTTGAAAGCATCTTTTGAAGCAAGCATTCTCACGTGTGGCACGTGTAAGTAATGGTTCACGTGAATACGTATGCTTTCTTTGAATGATGCTCGGAATAGATGTGGCGATGTTCCTTGCACCACAGTGAAGGTTCATTTGCACATGTTTCTGATAAGTAAATGCATCACAGCTTTGCCTTGCCACCAAACTCCTTCTTTGCTCTTTCTCTCAACTCTCTTCTCAGCATCTTGCCTATGGCACTCTTTGGAATTTCGTCGATAAATGCGACACCACCGCGCAGCTGCTTATAGTCTGCTACTTTTTCTTTCACGAACTGCTTGACTTCATTCTCACTCAACCGACCACGCTGCACGGGTACTACGTAGGCTCGTGGCCAGTCAGTAGTTGGATCGTCGGGAGCTGGCACACCAACGACGGCTGCTTCTTTGATGCCAGGGTGCGTGAAGAGCAGGTTTTCGAGCTCAGCTGGAGCCACTTGTAGGCCTTTGTACTTTAAGAGTTCCTATTTTACCGTCAATAATTTGTCCCAATTCAAGTGCTTGGTGCATGATTTCAGACTCACCTTCTTTCGATCGACCACGAAGAACTTTCCATTTCTTCGAACAGCAATATCTCCTGTGCAGAACCATCCATCTCTGAACGTCGCTTTCGTCGCCTCTTCGTTGTCGAAGTATCCATTAGTAACTATAGGGCCTCTGACAATCAATTCGCCTTCTTCACCCTCATCTCCTACATCGCGAAAGTCTTCATCGACAAGTCTGAGCTCGACACTCGGAAGAATCCTACCGATACTGCCACTGACATCGGTCTCACCTTTCGGAACAGACGTAACCGCACCAGTCGTCTCACTCAATCCCCAAGTTTGGCCCACACTCACACTCTCAGCATTGTCGGTTTTGGCGAGACGTCCCGAAGCAGCAGCCTGCAGCACGCCATCCATCGGGGCAGCTCCCGTTGCAGCACCTTCGACATACTTGAAATGATCGGTGATCTCCTTGCTCTTAGCGATGCGGAGCCAGATGCTCGGCACGGTGTAAAACACAGTGATCTTGTGCTGCCTCAAGTACTTCAACATATCGTCCCAACGGTACTTCCGCATCCACAGAACAGTGCCACCAGAGTAGATGGGGATCATGAAGTAGCTGCACAAGCCGGCAATGTGCGAGATGGGCAAGTGGGCAAGTGTACGGTATTCCACGGGAGTGAAAGTGCCTTTGGCTGTTTCGGCTTCGGCCCATGCGCGGCCGGAGAGGGCAAGAATGTACGTCTCTGCCACCAAGTTCTCGTGCGAGATCATCACGCCTTTGGGAAGACCAGTAGTGCCGGAGGACCAAAGGATCGTGATCAAGCTTTGTTTGAGGGCTTTCGGGTCAGTGATTGTAGTCCATGCAAGTCGTCCGTCAGTCACAGCATTTTTGCCGGTTCCCAGGCTCTCGAGTTTACGCTCTGGCGACGATGACAGCACCAGGACACGGTCGAGCGGCACGTTGCACTCCTTCGCCGCCTCTCTGGCGGTCTCAACGTGCTCTTCGCTGCAAATGATCAGGTTGCTGTGTCCGATCTTGATCTGACGTGCAAGCTCTGAGACTGTGGAGCTCGGACTGGCAGCTGAGTAGACGCCGCCAGCTGCGATTACGCCAAAGAACGCAGCAGGAATCATGATTTGACCGTCACTCATGACAGTGACGACATCTTTGTTAGGGCCATTGGCACCGATGCCATACGAGTGTCGAAGCCCATAGGCGATGCGTTGGATGATATCTCGGAACTGAGATTTGTTGAAGTAATTCTCCGGGTTTGCAGCATCTTGATGCAGAATAGTATTGTCTTCGGAGACGGAATGCGGCGAATCTAAAGACTGATCAGAACCAGTTCTGCATCGATGCTTTCAAGACACAAAAGTGTTGCTCCTACCAAAGAAGAACGTCAACAAGTCGAGACTTGGTATATCAACTGTTGGCTGTGTTGGATGACGATAGATTCTAGACATCTTTGAAATCTACACTGTATGGTTGAATGACTTGGATTCTAAGGCAAAGTTGTCAATCTGTCATGTACACTCAAGACATTTAAGGTTCGATGCCGTATCGGCCTGCAGTGCTGTATCTCAAGTGTTGTGAGGGGTCAGCACACCGGCCGAGGTACGCTGGCACAGCGACCACACGAAATGTAGCAGTCCATACGAATGACCTAGGCACTAGGCACCGATTAAGGCACAGCTGATACGTGCTTGCATTAAGGTACGCTTCCATTGGCGGATGAATCATGTGGCTCGAATAGCTGCTGAAATATTCAATGTTGTCGAAGTCGCTCGCATCGCAGCCTGGTGCCTTGATCGCAGCGGACATGGAGGCAAACCACAGTGTAGCGTGCATTACCTTCGCGATTGAATGACCGAAAATATTTACCTTATTGTGAACAATCTGATTCGTACATGTGGCCTTATCTTATACATTGCTCCAATAGCTATCGAGATGGTCAGCAAATCCAAGCTTTCGAGTCAAAACCTTACACTTCGAACATTGTCGCAATAGACAAGCATGACTGACAACTGGTACTCACACGACAGATGACAGTCTAGTTCGCTTGCAATGGTCAGCAACGAGCAACGAAAGTCAGGTAGGTCCGTTTGTGCGTCTCTCAAAAAGAAAACGATCGCACACCACCTCCCATCTTTCCCATCTCCACCGCCCACTCACCCAACACTCATAACACCAACCCACAAGCCCTCAAAATGCGTCTCCCAACCACCCTTTTCCTCATCCTCGCGCTCTTCGCCCTCGCGCTCGCCAACGCCATCCCCGGCGGCGGCCCTCCCCCAGCCGCATCCAAGAGCAAATTCCCACCGTACAACGAGCTCGCAACCTGGAACTGCACGCACACGCGCGAATTCTTCTACGCGCACTTCTCGCTCCGCGGCCGCGACTGGAACAAAACCGAAAAGGAAATCAAGAAAGTCGTCGCCGACGCGGGTATAATCACCGCGTGGAAGTACAGTGCGTTTGAGGAGTACGGGCGTCCGACGTTCGAGTCTTCGGTAAGTGATGGGGTTTGTTCACGTGGCTTTTTTTGCCGGATGTTATTTTTTGTCTGTCGGAAGCAGTGGTGATGCGATACGTGGGCTGACGGTCTTTTCTTCTAGTTCAATCTTCCCTGGGGACGCTCAAAGTCGCTGGGTGAAACAACCAGCCGACTTTTGGGTATCAACAAGCGACTGAAGAACCCGAAGACGGGAAAGAAGTGGATCGGGGTCGAATGTCCAAGGATTCCTAGAGAATGATCGGCATGTTTTGCGTATTATGGATTTTCTTTCCCCTCTGAACCTATCTAGAACCGCGTTGGAAGGTACTGGTTGATTGGATGTCATTTGAGAGCTGGAATTAAAAAATTCGTCAATCTATGCACATTTTCAGCGCCTTGCTACTATCGAAAATTGTATGTCATGCAATTAAATCCGTCTATGCGACCTCGACGAAGCTTGGTCGAGCAGGCTCTAAGCTCGCATCAAGTTCTTCTTGAGAATTTTTCCCAACGGCTTTACTTCTTCTCTCTCCTTTCCCACTTGACAACAGCCGGGCTCAAAGGCCTTGAGAACAAGCTGGAGTAATCGGTGCCAACCACCTCCTTGGAACCATCCACGTTGAACAACTTCATCTCGCGGATGATGTTGGCGAGAATGGTCTGCAGGTGAACGTAAGCAAACTGCTCACCAATGCAACGATGTCTGCCGGCGCCGAAAGGCAAGTAAGGTGATGCTGCACCCTTACTGACGACACCATAGCCGTAGTCCTCAGTCTCCTCAGCAACGCCTTCCTTGACGTGCTTGGGTGCCAGACGGATGTACTTGTCAGATGGGCTCTCGTCCCAACGGTGAGGCTCCCACTCCAAAGGCTCCGGGAAGTGCTCGACAGAACGGCTGGTGACACCGGGAGAGGCAAGAAGGCAGTGTGATGTGGGAATGACCCAGTTGGTGCCTTCGACAGGCATAGGGTTCTTGACAACACGCATAACGCTGTGGATGGGAGTGTGGATACGGAGTGTCTCCTTGACGACCTGAGCGTGCAGAGGCAGGCGGCTGAGGTCGTCGTAGGTGAAGTCTTTGATGGAACCATCAGCGTTCAAGCCAAGGACCTGCTTTTGTTCCTCGAGCAGATCATCCTGGATATCGGGCCTGGTTGCAAGACGGAGCAAGATCCAGCTGATAGTGGCGGAAGAGCTGTGCTGGCCAGCCATCAAAAGGGCAATCATCATGTGAGCAATCTCACGGTCGGGAATAGCCTGGCCGTTCTTGTATTCACAGTTCATCAGGTTCCAGATCATGTCTTCTTCCCTGGTTGCGGAAGTCGACTCGCCAGACGCGCGCCTTTCTTGAATGATATCCGTGTACACTTGAGTCATCTTCTTCTGCGCAGCATCACGCCTGCGGTTGTGAGGCAGAGGCAGCCAGCCCAGCTTGAAGTTGATAGGGACGAAACCTCCATCGAGATCGTGGTAGAGCTTGGCAAAGCCAGCGTCAAATCGTTCGCGAACCTCCCTGCCCTGAAGAGAGCGAGAAGCGGTGTAAATGGTGAGCTCGGCCAGGGTCGGTGGGATATCCATGGTGCCATTGTTGGCAGCGAAGCGCTTGGAAGCTGCGTCTTTGTTGAAGAAATTCTTGGTCTCAGCGGTGATGAGGTCGACGTAGGAGCGGAGGGCAGACGAGGTAAGGCCAAACTTGACGAACTGGAACCTGTCAGCATCTGGAGGAGCATCTAAGTATTGCGATTGCATACCTTCTTCTGCTCCATGAGCTTGGAGTTAGGGCAGTCGTAGACGACATCCTTGCCAAAGACAGGGGTGGTGAGAGGGTGGTAGATTTCCTCGGCGTTCACATCCTTCAGCTTGCCGTTGAGGATAAAGTCGTTGCCCTTGGTGCCCAAGCAGACAGTGGTCTTCTTTCCAAGGAGAACGAAGGTGAAGACATCGCCGTACTTTTCACGGCAGGCGAAGAAGAAAGCATAGGGGTCCATGCCGTAGGTGACGGTGTTTCCGAGCCATGGCAAGAAGTGGAAGACGACAGGCGGCTCATTGGGGTTGCGGAAGAGGATCTGCTGGAGAATGTTCAAGAGGATGACCAGCGAGAGCAGACTGCCGGCGGCGGTCAGGGCTACGAGCCAGGTGGGCGAGTTCTCGAGGAAAGGAGCCAGAGGGCCAACGAGACCCTGGAGGAGACCCATTGTGGGCGAGTGTGGTGCGGAGGGACGAGAGGATGTGGTGAGGGGATGCGGTCAGCACCAGGAAAGGGAGTGGTAAGTGAAGTATTATTATTGCCGGGCACGCGCGCAGCAGCCAATGCCCTCGGACGATTTATCCTGACCGTATCGTTCGACTTTCGCGTGGCGGTGGCGCTCAGCGGGACATTTGCTGTGGCGCTCGCAAAAGTGGGCGCATCTTTTCTCCCCAGCGAGCGGGTACCTGCATTGAACACGGGCGCTAGGAGAACTGGCCCCTCTTCAATCTCGAGTGATGAGATGACACGCTCGCAGATGGCCGTCGACGTCGCTGCGCTGCGTTGTATCCCTACATGTAGCCTTTCACTCACACCGATCATGTGACACAGCATGCACTGACAGCGCTCCGACAGTGGACCCAAAACAGCGATATAACTGCGGTGCTCTGGCGTATGCCCGAACACCTCTGATGATTGACGTCGGCAGTACGTTGCCGAAGCATATACCGACGGCTAAGTACTGTTCCTCTGCATGACTGTAGCCCACACGATTGTCCCTACCATGATTATCAGACATTGTAGCACACTCCTCCTCCCCGTAAAGCACAAGCTCTTGTCAAGCAGATACTTTACTACTTCCGCCATCATCAATATGCGCATCCCGTACGCTCCCAACACGCCCGCGGACCCGACGCCGGAGAACAGCGCCATATATGAGCGCATTGCCGCTCGTCGCAACCCACGTCCACTGATCCCGCTTGACCTCGCTCTCCTGCACAATCCAAGCATTGCAGATGGCTATAACAGCCTCGTCGGTGCCATCCGCACCAAATCCTCCCTCAGCCAAGCCATCATGGAACTGAGCATCTGCTACATCGCTGTGCTTACCGGCGCCGTATATGAGTGGAAAGCACACGCAGTGCTGGCACTCAAGGCTGGCGTTTCGCCCGAGAAGCTGGAGAAGCTTCTCACAAAGGAAAGAGGGTGGGAAGGGTTTGATGATTTGGAAAAAGCTGTTTTGGAGTATACTGAAGAAAGCACGGTCAAGGTGTCTGTGAGTGATGATGTTTTCAAGAAGACGAGGGAGCTACTTGGAGAAGATCAGAAGATTATGGAGCTGCAGATCACGATTGGCGCATACAACATGGTCAGCAGGTTCCTCGTGGGTTTGGACGTCACAGAGAACAACGGAGGAAAAATGGAGGTTCCGGTCCTTGAAAAGTAGAATTCTGAGTATTGCTAATGAACACACGCAAAAGCTTGGTACACATATCGCTCCAAGATGTTGTGCTTGCTATGGCATCCGTGACATGAAACTTAGAAGGGCATCATTGAGCTGACCGCATGCAGTAGACAATCCTGGCCATGCGTGACTACGCGGATCAGGAGACTTGTTACATTCCACAGACCCTAGAACAATGCCATTGTCAGTCCACCAATTCTGCCTGATCTGGCATTGGAATGCAGTCATGCGCCTACTATGCACGATTGCGGCAAGAGCGCAAACAACAGCATGCCAGCATTGCAAACGCGCAAAGGCCACTTGCGTCCGCCTGTTGTGACCTCAGGCGCCAGGCCGTCGCTGTCGCCACAGCATAGCGCATTATCGACCACATAATGCCGGACACAGCTTATATGCCTGAATATTAGCTTCACCCACGAATACATTCTCACGCAGCGAGTCGGGAACAGCAAACAAATCCTAACAACCTGCGTTGTCTCGGTCAATACCGCCTTCATACCGCATGCGGAATCCTGCGACAAACAAAGAAGCCCACCATGTCTGCTAGGGCAAAGAGCCCGCCGAAGCCTTCGCCTGTCTCAGATACCCCGTACCGATTTCCTGAGAGCTTGAGGTGATTGATTTCACCTTCACCGATTTTCAGAATTCATCTCGACCGCGACGAATATCCTTAAGACGATAACTTACACCTGCATCATGGCTGGATCACGTGGAGGCAAACGCCGGACTGGCAGCACCAAAAATCCTGCTGGAGATGGAAGTTCAGCGACCCAAGCTGCTAAACCTACCGGTATAAGCAAGAAGAAAGCTAGAACCGCCGCTCCGCCTACGGCCAATAATGCTGGCAACCAGCCTGCAGCAGCCGCGAATACTAACCAAACGCGCAATCGATCATTCACAAGAGACGTCAACAACCATCCAACGCTCTTTGACTTGGTCGATCCAGAATCGATTCTGCGTCAGGCTAGAGCACCCAGACGAGCAGCCAGGAGAAGGGTGAATAGACCGCCCATTGCGACTCCTGCTCCCGTTCCTCCTGCTCCCGTTGCGCCACCCGCTCAACCTCAGGCCAATGTCCAAGATATGGCCGCGGACCCCGCTCATAACGCGCCTGCCGGAGAGGATCAGCCTGCGGGAAACGAGCCTGTCGCCACCAGCCAGACTGCCGAGCCACAGCGAGTGACCAGAAAGTCTTCCTCAGCCCAGAGGCGCGAGCAGAGCGATCGGGCGGCGAAGGAAGCCGAGGCCAGGAAGCGAGAGGAGGCGGCAAAGCAGCAAGCTGCGGACGAGCAAGCCAAGAAAGACTCGGATGCGCGAGAGGCGGCGGCTCGCGCTGAAGTCGCCCGGCAGCAGGAGGCGGAGGCAGCCGCTCGCGAGAAGGAGGCTCGCGAGGAGGCAAAGCGCAAAGAAGTAGCGCGCGAAAAAGAAGCTCAAGAGAAAGCAGTGCAGGAGGAAAAAGCAGCTCGAGAGAAGGCAACTCGGGACGAGGCAGTCCGGCAGGAGGCAGCCCGAGCGAAAGCAAGTGAAGAACAGGCAGCCAGGAAACGATCGGCCGAAGTGAAAGCCGAAAACGCGAAAGCCGCAGCAGACAAAGTCGCGCAAGAAAACGCCGAGCGAGCTGCCAAAGAAAAAGCTGCATGGGAAGAAGCTTCTCGGGCAACAGAGCAGGCCACGAACACCACAGCGGCACAAGGCCGTTCCGCAGACGCCAAAGTCGCTGAAGGGAACTCCACGATGGACCCACCAAGCAGCAGGCAAAGTGAAGAGACAGGGGAGAAACGAAAACGCGAGGAAGAAGAAGAAGAGAGCGAGAAGGCCGCCGCAGAGCTCGAGAAAAGAGACGCCGCTGGATACAAAAGGCCTCGCACCAAACGATCTGTCCCAGACGCTCAGGCTGAGATCGACAAAGCGAACAAGAAAGCAAAGGTCGACGAAAAGCCATCCTGCAAGGCCTTCGAGACTGGTCTGAAGCTTGCAAACATCAAGGCCGGGTCTGATGGTCGACTGGAGTTTGATAAACCCGAGTGGGATCCGGTGAAGTTCGGCGAACACCTGAGTCTCGACTCCGTCTTCATGGCACTAGCATCAGTCACCGAAGCGATCAACGATACCAGCGTCCAGAATGGCCAGCCGAAGCTTTTCAGCCTCTTCCACCCAAGATCGTTGGTCGATTATAACCCCTTGGATCATCCGGTTGTTCTGAAACTCCAAGAGGCTTTGGTGCCAATCAGAAGAAGCCCGAGGCATCTCGCTTTGGTAGTTTTGGTGCCAACCGGACAGCAAGGAACTAGCGGAGAAGATGATCGCTTTGCTATGCACTATTACGACAGCAATGCTCGGCTACGAGATGCTTTCGGGACCACAGTCGCAGAAAGTAGCGTGAGGAAGAGTATCCTGGAATCTGGATGGGCAGGCACCGGCATGCAACGAAAGATGGACGCTTTAGTCGAAGCCCAGTACTGGGAAGTGTGTGATCAACCTGCTGGACAAGATTGGACTTCTGGTGTACATGCGATCCTTAACGGTTGGGTCTGTGCCCTCGCGCTAATGCACAACAAGAACGCACTTCTCTCCAAGGATGGCTTCTACGAGAAAGCTGTCGAGCTGATCAATTTCGTCGTTCGTGGAGCTGTGAGCCCACAGACGATCATCGACTTCTTCGACTGCTATGAGTATGTTCTTCCACATCCGGAGACTCCGTCCGACAATGTATTGAAGCGACGAAGTTGGAAAGATACGAGAAACTTCTGGACATACGCTCGGCTTGATACGCACATCATGAAGCTAGTTGGACGACCGGCACGTCTAGACATCGAGGCTGCAATGACCCCTAGACATTCTGTCTCCGGCAGTGCTCCCTCTAGCGCTCGCGGTAATACTCCGAGAGGCGTTGAAGGAGCAGTCAGACTGTCCGGTGTCTCCCCCAGTACTCCCAACAGCGCCACTACTCCTTCATCCGCCGTTGCCGCCGCTCTCCGAGGCGTTGAAGGACCAGCTGGACTGCCCAATCTCGAACCCGAGCAAACCAACGTCGAATCCAACATTCAAGATGCTACCTACGACGGCGCCCAGCCGGGAGACACTGGCATTGCCCCAGAGGTAGTGGACGATATGCTAGAGGAAGAAGAAGAAGATGGTGTGGTGGAAGAAGACGATGAGTTTGAAACATGGAATGGCTTCAGACAGAGAGCTGATACGCCAATCATCGATCCAGAGCAAGCTGCTCGCACAGCCGCTCAAGCGCAGGCACGCCTGCAAGAGCGACAGAAGCAGGAGTATCAAGCAGACATCCGGGACACATCAGCGGATCCTGAAGACGATTCGCTTTTCGACGACAAAGATCTCGACGTCGGCGAATTCTTCGGTGACAATGGAGTAAGCAACCCTGATGGGGCTATTACGCAGGGACAACATGCAAGCCAACCTGATCTGCCACCTCCCGTCGCAGATGATGAGGAAGAAGATCTCTACACAGCTTCGCCTCCGCGACACCCAAATCCACCTCCCACAGCATCGGGACTGCACTTGCCAGGGCCACCCCCTCCCACACCGCACGACCCTGTAACGAACACCACCATCGACGAATTCACAGTCCCTAGTCTCGAATTTCTCAATGAGCACCGACGAGCCGCCGCACTCGCAAGAGAACGAACAGCACACCTAACAAACCCAGGATTCCGAGTCCCCTCCCTCTCCTCCGGCTCTGCGACCTCCTCTGATCCACCAACCCAACCCAACTCCGGCGCCAGAGTCCCCGCTCTCTCCTCCAACTCCGCTAACCCACCAACCCAAACAAATCCCGGCTTCAGAGTCCCATCCCTATCCTCCGCCTCAGCAACTTCCAGCGCCGCTGAAGACTCCTCCACAAAGCCCTCGACTGCACGCGAGTTCGTCATCACAAACCCACGAGGAACCTTCAGAGTGCCGGACATCTCATCGGCTTCCACCGACAGTGCTGACGTAGCACGCCCAACAGACGCTGAGCAGGCCAACGCAGAAGCCTTGTCAGACGCGTGGGCGGCTGGTTTCGGCGGCAGAGGACGGGATCCTGATTTGGACGCTGCGACGGCGGAGTACGGATCAGGGTTCCGTCCGATCAATGAAAGCACAGGAGCTGGGCAGACGCCGCCTGGCCCGTACGGGTTTGAAGGCGACGATGAGGAAGAGCCTTCGCAGGGTTTCAGGTCGGGCCAGAGCGCTGTCGAGGAAGACGATGGAGACGAAGGCGAAGAGAGAGAGGAAGACGGCGAGTACGGTCATGGCGATAACGGAGACGACGAAGGCGAAGAGGGAGAGGAAGACGGCGATTACGGTCATAGCGATAACGAAGACGACGAAGGCGAAGAGGGAGAGGAAGACGGCGAGTATGGTCGTGGCGATGACGAAGACGACGAAGGCGAAGAGGGAGGGGTAGACGGCGAGTACGGTCATGGCGATGACGAAGACGACGAAGGGGACCCTGATCAGGAACCGTCGCAGGTCTTTGATCAAAACGAGGGTACTTTCGATGAAGAAGGTGATGATGTTTTCCGCGAAGACTACATCGACTATGATGAGTGAGGCAACTGCGTTTGAGGGATGGATTATGACCAAGCAGGCGTTTTTTATTCGGAACAATGGACTTTGGTCTAATTTTATTACTTGGGGTATTCTGATTTGAACTCTATTAAACATGCTTTTCCCACTTCCTGCGCCGGTTTGCCCTTGTCGTACACGAAACTTTGATTCAAGGAGATTGATCCTGCCACAGCGTCTCAATTGCTGCCGCAGTTTCGAGCGGTATTGTGTCGAATGCGGCTAAGGAAGCCGGGTCACCTGGCCTTGTTTTTGGTCTTCATGCGCTTGTGGGCTTTACGCATTTGCCTGCGCACCTTCCGCGAATGCTTGTTCTTCGGAGGCTTTGGTCTGAGTGTTCCACGTGTTGCGGGTACGCCAATTGTAATCAGACTACTTTCATCGATCGAGTCCTCCGCTTGACTCAACAGCTTCTGTCTGACTGCCCGGTCGTGTAAGCCTTTGGGCTCGTTGGGCTTTCTAGGGCGAGACTCCTAGTCGTCGAACTTGATGCCCTTAGGTGCGAGATCGATGGCGCCACCGCGGTATGAGCCTAGCGTAGTAGGTTAGCGAATGGTCCCTTAGGCAATCAAATAGGTTTCAGAAGCTTACCTCTCTTCTTCTTGTTCTTCTCCTTGGTGAAACCCTTGCCCTTGGTGACGATCAGATCGCGGTGAGCCTTTTCGGCGTAGTCGTAGGGAACGTATTTGTTAGAGGCGAAACGCGGGTCAACGAATTGGTCGGCTGCAATGCGAGAGAAGGGGACGTTCTGCTTCTTGCCGTTCTTGTCTGTGGTGACGGCAACGGCAGTGACCTTGGGCTTCAATGATGCGGGAAGCATGGCGAGGCGGGAGGGGTGCATGCCAGCAGTGGAGTCCTCGGCGGAAGTGCTCTCAGCAGAAGCCTCGGCGGAGGGAGCGGCGTCGGGTGATGGGCGGCCGAGAGTGGCGGAAGATGATGCTGAGACATCGCTAGACTTGCTGGAGTCCTTCTTGTCCTTCTTCACATCCTTCTCCTTCTTGACTTCCTTCTTCTCCTTCTTGCTGTCCTTCTTCTTTGGTGCAGGGGCTTCGCTCTCGCTCTCACTCTCGCTGGAAGAGTCGCTGCTGCTGCTGTCACTGTCAGAGCTAGAGTCAGAGCTAGAATCGGAGCTGGAGTCGGAGCTGGAGTCAGAGCTGGAGTCGGAGCTAGAGTCGCTGGAAGCCTTCTTCTCTACAACACGCTTCTTTGCGGGAGGCGCATCGTCCTCTGAAGAGGAGTCGCTGTCGAATGACTCCGCAGAGCTAGAGGCGCTGGAGGAAGAGGGAGTGGGCGAGCGCTTGCGCTTCGAGGCAGTTTTGGCCTTGGGCTTCTCCTCAGCCTCGCTCTCTGAGCTGTCTGCAACCTCAGCCTTCGCGTCGATGACCATAGCCTCATCGTCGGGGTCGCTGTCGGAGTCGCTGTCCTCGGAGCTGCTTTCGCTAGAGCTCTCGCTGTCGCTGTCGCTGTCGGAAGAAGCGTCTGAGCTGTCGTCGTCGACCTGTGCCTTTCCGCCCTTCTTAGCCTGCCACTCGTGCCAGAGCTGTGTCAAGGCCGGCGCAGAGCCATCCTCGACACTTTGCTTCCAGGCCTTGGCATCAATCTCGAATCCATCGCCCTTGGCCTCCTTCTCAATGGCCTTCAGAGTCTTCTTGAATCCGACGGCAGACAGGAAGTCGGCAACCTGGTTGAGAACATCGTTCACTTTCGGGGCGGGAGCGTCCTTGTAGGTCCAGACGTCGTCGCCGAGCTGTTGAGTCGCAGCCATTTTGTCGGTGGTTGCGTTGTGCTGGTTGGAGGGTGGTTCGAGGAAGTCTGCGATGTTCAACGCTCGCGATCTCGTGAAAGCGCCGCGCTTGAACTCGAAAAATTTGTGGAGCGGCAAATTTACTCCACAATCATGCAGGGTCCGAGGCTCAATTAGGCACTGTCGATTACATTAAACATATATACCATTGGAGCATTGTGAAGCCTAATTGACTACTATCGATTACAAAAAGGTACTACGGCACAGTGGTTCAATTGTAGACTTAGAAGAGCGAACAATACTGATCATACGACGGAAGAAGACGATACTGGCCATCGATGACAAAAAAGAAACTGGTGTATTAATTGATCTATATCGATCACACTGTATGCTCCTCATGAGATCGTCATGCTCGCTGGTCGTCTTTTTCACTCGTGAACGTGATGCTAGCAAAATGTTGTTGCATCATTTGGTGTATCCCACACCCGCCAAGTCCCAAACTCCGGGTACGCCGTTGTCAAGTCTACATTCTTGGCCAGAAGATTCGGATCATTTGACTCCGGCACTGGGGTCGACCAAGAAGTTCTCAAGCATGGGTGCCAAAGCCAGTCGCGAAAACGATCTCGCCATTCAGACACTGTGTGCCGGCTGCAACGTGCTGGAACTGAACTGTGTTCCAGTTGCAGAGACCCCATTCATCAGGGCCGTTACAGACGAGCTGTCCGTTGGTCGGGCAGGGAGCAGTGCCGACTGTGTGAGGACGTGGGACAGCGGTGGGTCGAGGTACACCAGGTGGTCCTGGAGGGCCTGCTGGAGGGCTTGTTGGTGGCGAGCCGGAGCCAGAGCCTACTGGGAAGGCAGGAGCAACGCTGGTAGTGTCTGGTTTGGCGATGTTGATGGGCGAGGCAGTTGCAAGAGCCGAGAGGCCTGCGAGGAAAATAGCTATGGTGCGCATAGTGGCGACTTGTGGTTTGATGTTTGGTTTCAAAGGTGTTTGTTATTGATCTCGATATCTTTTGCCTTGTGATCCGAGATTTGTAGCGAACGAAAGTGTACTGATTTGGTTTGTAGAGTATCGGTATTGTTATCTGGTTGAGCTTTAATGTGAACTTTTCAAGATGGCTGTCGACTTATACATGCTATACACATGACAGGGATACGCAAGCTAACACACGCATACGCAACCAGGTTACCACGAATAGCCTCCAGGCCACCGTCAGCATGCCGCCACGCGCCACGGAGCTGGGTCATTATGGCAGAGCCGCCGGTGGTCGTCCCGAAGGATCTCACAGATGTCGGCTGTGTAAGGATCGGCCGTAAGAAGCAACAACACAGGATGTACTCGAAACCAGCACCTTCTGCAAGGCTGATGGCGAACGCAAATCGGCTTGCAACCGAGTGGCCACACCAAGCATTTTGACGTGGTCGCCACTGCTGCACAGGCGCGTCATCGGTGCAGACGTCCTTGGGCTGTCATGGCTCTGAACTCGGGCGAGGCGGTGCTACAGGCAGTATAGCGAGAGCTGCAAAGACACGAAGACAAATGCTTGCGACGATGGAGGCGAAGCACATGGCGGCCTCCAGTGAGGTGCAAGGAACAAGGAGCCTTGCAAGGGCAACTTGATCGTGTCGGACTTCTGCGACTCCGGGACGCCGACGCCGATGGCTGATCACAGTCAGCAACTTGCTGACGGTGAAAGGGTGTTGCGCTTGTCTCTTCGTGTAAGTACCATATGAACGATGATGTTGATACGGCGGATAGCCGCAATGCTCTGCTTAGCATAGCCTGAGTATCCAACACCCAAGTTCAAAATCCGTTGGTGATGGCGTGGCAACTTGCCCTTGCACGGAGACTCGCAACCAATCTGTTTCTTGTCCCTTGTTATCGCAGCCTACAGCCTCCATGGTCATATCATCTGATAATGGAGATTCGCGCGGACTGCTTCTGCTGAAGTCTAGAACAAGACAACAACGACTGCAGATAGGAAACATCCAGCAAGGAAAACGGTTACTACTTTGACCTACATGCATGGTTATTGTTGAAGCCAGCCACTTGAGACCACGAAGTCCAGCTCGGTGCCACCAATTCCTCCGCCGCCGCAGCAATGACAGGCGACGACTGATAGTGATGCTCGGCAGACGCTTGTCTCGAACGGAGTCTTGGTTGTTGCGAGCGAGCAACAAAGACATCCTCCAGAGCAGGCGTTGACCGAGCGCCAGCGCATCCACATACACAATCAGAGGGATAATTTCTTTGAGTGCCACCATGTATCGACGGACTGTCCATGCATTACGGTTGCACTTAACATGAATGAATATTGCAGGTCCTGAGGCCTGGACCTCTCCCTCTGGCTATCAACCGCGAAAGACATCCAAGATAAATGTAATTCCACTGCAGCTACCCGCAGATCAGTCTCTGGCGTGGCTTACATGTGTGAAACATGTTTGTCGGTCCGTCTGCCATACATGTTAGTATCCCGCGGTTACATAAAGCTCCCTTCGCAGACCCATATCATCTGGCACTAAAACCTACACAACTTCAAACGCACAATCCCAATCAACACACCAGACAATCCACCAGTCACCATGCAGAACCCCAGGTCCCGCTGCTACGACGAGTCACAGCCACACGAGCACTCGATCATTATTGCCACCGACGGTGCTTGCAAGAGCAATGGCCGTTCCGACTCTGCTGTAGGCTGCGGTGTATTCTTCGGCACCAACTCAGTCCACAACATGTCCTTTTGCTTTCCAGAGAATGGCATTACCAAACGCCGCGCCGAACTCCACGCCTGCGTCTATGCGCTCCAAAAAGTCAGAGACATGATCGCTAATGGCGAGTCCAATAACGGAGAATACATCAGCCAAGTCATCATCAAGACCGACTCTGCTTACGTGGTCAACAGCATGACCGACTGGGTCGCACAGTGGAGGAACAACGGCTACGCAAATGGTCGTGGAGGTTCTCTGGATAACCAAGGTCTGATGAGGGCTCTGGACGATGCTTGCAATGACCTTGGAAGACTTGGGATTCAGGTGCGCTTCTGGCAAGTCACCCGCGCGAAGAACAGACAGGCCAATCGTTTGGCTAACGATGCGCTTCTTTGATGGATCGAAAGTCTTTCTGCATGAACGGGATTGACAACAACTTCTGCCCTATCCAAGTATCTTGTGCCACACCAAGTTCACAAGAGATGATGTGGCTGATTGCGGGTTCGGAGACGCTATGTATGAGCGCAGACGATTGGATTTGCTTTTGTGTTACAATGTTTTTTTCTTTGCCATGTACTTATTTGCAGGTAGTGTATCACCTTGCAGAAATCAATGGAAAACGATCACATGGATTGAAAGCGGCGATTCGAATACCACCTTGGCATATACGGATGGTCGTGACGTCTGGGATGAATGGCTAGTGACTGCAGCGACAGACGCTGTTTCATGTGCTTACTTTTGGCGCTAATCTGTCGCATGGGTGCTGTGAAAGTGGAGCGGAGGGGAAGTGATTGTTGATGTTTATGTTTATGTTGATCAAGACGAGATTGCTTTCACTGGCCTCGAAGTGGGACATGGTTTTCTTATTGCCTAGTACTCGACATCTCTGGACACAGCTTGTCGCAACACATTACAACACATTACGACAGCAGACTCAACGACCATGTCGAGAACCAAGCGTCAGAAGCCCCGCTACAAGCACAAGGAGTCCAAGAACGAGTACAACCCTCGCAAAGACAACATGTATCGTGGAGGGAAGCAGTACACAAACAAGGAGTCGCGCGCAAAGAACGTCTTCGTCCCACCACAGCAGTCTATGACAAACCATATCATCACCCACATCGAGAACCACGATCCCACGCGCCCTTTCGCATTGGCTCCATGCCAGTTCTGCGGCTCCAACGAGGACAACGACAATTGTACTGACCATGAGCTCCCAATCGTCATTACCGTTAGCAGCAAGGGCAAGAATCCCGTAGCTTGCGGCGTCTTCTGCAACATCAACTCCGCCTTCAACAGGACTTTCATGATCCACGACGAAGAATTCAAACACGGCAAGATCATGCTTCAGGCAGTCATTGTTGCCCTTGAGGCGGTCGCCACCTTCAAGAACAACAAGCCGAAGAAGAGAGAAACTCAGACCAAAGATATCAACCAGATCATCATCAAGACGACATCATCCTGGCTCGTGGACGGTTTCGCGGCTAGCAAAGATCATTACCGCTTCAACGCACTATCTTCCGAGTTCGATCACCTCGTGGACATGCTCGGCGAGTCCACTGGAGTCCGCCCTGCTGTCAAGTTCTGGAAAGTTCGAGGCCCTACGATGGCTCAGCAGCTTGCTGAAGCAACGCTCAGAGGATGGGAGGAAGCACAAGCTCAGAACGGATCAGAGAAGGAAGAAGTAGTTGAAGCGGATGACTGAAGCGGATGACTAGCTTCGATCGAGTAAGGTCGGGTACAAGACACGGAGGGAATGTTTTCAGGTGGTGTATCAGGATCAGCAAGGGCATTAGCTTTGGTATGCTGTTGTCGTTAGTCATGGATCAATTTGATAGCGGAGCCACGGAGAAATCATGGCAACGCATGGCCCAAGACGATGGTGAGCGTTTGCAAGCTCGTCAAAGATGAAGGACATCGGCAGCTATCCGCTGCACAGCGGATGTCTGTCTGCGTTTGCTCGTAGCGTTTGTCGAACCCTTTCATCCTTTGTGCACGTCCTATTTGTCCATCTATAAGTTTTTGCAAAATGCAACTCTCCCTGACGTATCCTTCCCATAACAATTACCACCTCCAACAAGAAACGCCAGACCGACGTCGGCCATGCAAGACCCTATCACTCGTCGCTATGTTCCGCACAGAGCTTGGGGTGACGCCTACGACTGGCGCGATCACGAATGCTATGTGGCCAGAGACAACTTCGTGCGAGGACGCTGCGATTGCTGCGCCATGTGCACTTGCTCTGGGCAGCACGACGAAATCGGATTGATCCCGTGCGAGGACTGTGCCAGGTGCTTGAACTGCAGTAGTCGCCAGGCTCATGGCAAAGCCATCATTATCGCCACCGACGGCGCGTGTCGTAACAACGGATACGCCAACGCCGGAGCAGCCTGCGGAGTCTTCTTCAACATCAACTCGATCCACAACAAAGCCTTCCTCGTCCGCGATCGCCGTCCGACCAGCCAACGTGCCGAGCTCCACGCCGCCATGTACGCTCTGACCAAGATCCGCAACATGTTCGGTCCCAATGGCTATCTCAAGCATGAAACTCGCATCAACGAAGTCGTCATCAAAAGCGACTCTGCCTACATGGTCAACGGAATGACTGCATGGATTGCTTCTTGGCGTGAGAATGGATACCTCAACTCCCGTGGCTTTCACCTCAAAAACAAAGGCCTCTTCAAAAGACTCGATGCACTCTGCAACGAAATCGATGGACTTGGCGTTCAGGTGCGCTTCTGGCGTGTCCCGCGTGAACGCAACACACAAGCCGACAAGCTGGCCAACCTCATCCTGGACGCGAAGCGTTGGAAACGCCTGAACGAGGATGACTGGTTCAGTGGCGACGAGGCAAAGCCAATCATTCATTGAGACGGCCAGGCACCGTGGTCCTAGACACAATCAGACCGCTTTACGGCAGCTCGCCGCTGGAGATGTCGACGTGCGAAACGGTGTTACAGAGGTGTCGGCAATGGCGGCAGGCTGTTTGAACGATGCGTTGGCATGCAGGGTCCCGGCGGCATCGGTCATTGCAGGCTTCCCGGTATGAGTTGGCGACACAGGTGGTGTCGGAGTTTTTGATGTCAGGATTAGAGTGGCAAGGGAGGGTACTTCAGAGGGTGTTGTTGGACTAGTGGCCTGGTACTGTTCTCAAAAATTGCCTGCCATCAGCGCATTGGTGATACTCTTCGTTAGCAACTGTCAGCTTCATCCAGTGATCGCGGTATTTCCCATTCTGATTACTTTTCCATGTCGTCCGTAATTGAGACTCTAGCGAGTCTTCGGCCTTGATTAAACCTTACACGTGACCAAAGCGGCGTCGCTTTGAGGCGTACTTTCCGGTGCTCGCGGCTCGCACTTGCCACAGCTTCGCACCAGCTTCACGTGAAAGCTGTGCTTGATAGCTCTTTCTCTGCTGACGCCTTTCAATCCTGGTCGTTGTTCTTCTTGTGCTTTCATACCTACATGGTGGTACCTTTGGTACCTGCAATTCACCCACCCACGGGCATCTGTTCTGTTCTGCAGCGTCCAACACTCCATTCGCCACCTCGAGTTGATAGAGCTACCAAATTCATCATCTGATCGACCACGAGGAACAATGGCTGATCCTAACCAAAATGTAACTTTCGACCTCTGGGGTGACAAGTGGAATGACGAAAAGTTGGTTCCCTCGAATGCCTCCCTAACGTTTTTGGTTCTGACTGCTACGAGTACAGTTGCTCCATGGATGGCTGCATGATCGTTGCCGTCGACGGCGCTTGCAGACATGAGGGTTGCTTGGACGCCAAAGCAGCCTATGGCATCTACTTCAATGCAGAAACGGGGTCCAATACGGCAGGCCTCTTTTACCAAGCACCGATCACGAATCAGCGAGCTGACATCTATGCTGCCTTCAAGGCACTGGATATCTGCCGCCGCACGTTACACTCCCACGGGCCTAGTGCCCTTGGTCGTGGCTGGGGCATGTTGCCGGTCATCATCCAGTCTGATTCGGCTTATCTGGTCAAAGCGGCCACAACTTTGATCGGAGTATGGCGCCGCAACGACTACAGGACATCCGAGGGTGCTTCTGTCGCCAACGAAGATCTGTTTCGTAAGCTGGATGAGACGAAGACTGAACTAGAGCGTTGCGGAGTGCATGTACGATTTCGCCATGTGCGTCGCAGTCGCCACCGAAGCAAGCAGGCAGAGAGAATGGCCAATTCAGCTCTTGACAAAGTCCGCACTGTACGTTGTCCTGCGACTTTGCCACAAGACGTATGAGGGATCTTCGGTGGTGCGAGGTGTCGATGAACGATGAGACCGGCTGTTCAATGCAGAGAACAGGGCTGGAAGCATGCTCAGATCACATGTTATGGCGCTTGGATAGTGAGAGTCACCTATCCATGCTGCTTGTTCCTGATACAAGCTGGATTCCATAGCAGATATCACACAAACAAAGATCTGCAGAAGTAAGGAAGCGAACATCCAGTGGTCGATTGAGCGCTGTGCCTTGTAACCAAGTGTTTGCTCCTGGTGCAGCGGACATGTCGCGGAGACTCGGCGGTTCGCAAACGCCGGCCTTCGACATCTTGTAAGAGAGGCCCACGGACGACTACAATGAAACAATGTGATGGCCACCATGTCAACACCTACTGCGGCCAATGGCGCACCTCTCAATCCCACCCGGAAACCTCTTCCTCTGTCCGCTAGCCAGGAGTCGCAAGTGCGTGAGCTGTACTACAAGCGCGTGAGGAATAAGTGCGCAGATGAAGTCAGAGGTATGTCTGTCGCGAACAGCACGGCAATGCGATACGGTCTTGGTTAACCTCTGCCTCTAGACTTTGCCGCCTGTTGCACCAACAAGACATTCACAGCGACCTTCTCATGCCGCGTACAGCAGAAGGCAATGAACAACTGCATGAACCAGTACGCCACTCGCGCTGAAGAGGATGCCGCCCGCGAAGAGTGGTTCGCTACCATGGACGCGAGAAGAGAAGAAAGGCAGGCCAAAGAGAAGAAGCGTGTGGAAGATGAGAAGTTCTGGAAGGATTGGTGGGACAAGGAGAAGAAGACCACCGAATTGCCGGCACCTAGGCTCAGAGAGGACGGAAAGAAGTGAGAGAAGCTGAAGATCATTGGAAACGACACGAGCGCGCTGCATGCGAATCGGCATTGCTGGCACATGTATGGCATGAAAGTGCCAACAGAGGCCACCTCCCCGCCGCTATGACTTAGTCGTACACATTCGGGACATCTTTGGAAGGGCCAATGGCAAAGGTGCGCCGCGCAGCCGGCAAGCCATTATCACATTTGCGGCTTTGACCACTGGACGGCGAACTCATATTGCGTCTCCAGGGCTCGGGACCAGCAGCCATCCACAAGGGAGATACTGGAAGGCGCGGACTGCATCACACTTGTACAATAATATGGAGCAGATAGCTTCCCAGGAGCAAATGCAAGCTTGCGCTTGGCTTATGTATTCTACACGACTGACAACTCTTATTTCTTCTCTGCCCATCCGTGGGACTCAAATTTATAGTTTGCCGCCTACACCAGACGCATGACCTCGTCGCAGCCCGCGCATCAAGGCAAATTGGAGGCTTCCGCAGCACGTATCGCTGTGATACCGTGAGCGGGTGGTCAGTCGCAATTCATTCAGATAAAGTAACACGACACACGCAGCTGCGACATATGCACTTGTTCAGACAACCAGGTTAGCGCCACCGAGACGCTGGATACAGCCTGCAGCTGCCCCGTCGCGTTTTCCCATCCCATGCAACGTCCCGATTGCCGTATGAGCTATCAAACGCCAAGGGCGACCCGCAAGTGAAGAGCTACCGGGGCCGCGCCTGACGTATCTGGGGTGTCGTTTGAGAGCGCGTTTGTAAAAGCGCGGCTGCCTAGACAGCCTTGTAAGCAAGAGGGAAGTCACTCACCTCGTCACTGAGCGAAATATCGTCGCAGACAGAGTCCACTTCCTCCGCCTGTCTGCTCTCCTCCAACACTCAGCTAGATCGAGATTCAAATACCGCTCCTGCATTCCCCAAACGGAACGTTCACACCTCGGAAAGTGAGTACGAGCCACAGCAGCGTGCCATTCCGAGATCGAATCTTGTACTGACGACACCAGGATTTGCTTGACCAACACAAACGATAAACGATGGCTGACATCCAGTCCTGTGCGACATGCAGCTCTGTGGGCCCGCCGCTCCTTCAGTGCGCTCGCTGCAAATCTGCCTGGTACTGCAACAAAACCTGCCAGAAGGCAGATTGGAAGACCCACAAGCACAGTTGTGTTTCCGTTGCGCAACCTGGTGGCAACACTTCCTCGCCAGGAGCTCAGACTGAACAGTCCTCTCAGCCGCGCGCGCAGCACACGAAGCCGTTTACGGCTATCAGCAACAACGAGTTCCTCCACGGTCATTCCGAAGAGAGGACATTCCAACTCCTCATCGACATGTTACGTATGCGACAGGACGACGAATACAAGCACGATGGCAAAAACATGAGCGGCACTATCTACAACCTCGAGCCGACCTCCGAAAAAGCGTTTTGCACTCTCGTCCACAAGGCCTGGGCTGTACCGGGACTTCTTCCTCCGTGGTGGAACGATGCTTCGCTCCAGAAATGCCTCAGCTATGCGCACGGGTCTCCGGGTTTCTCTCTTGCTGCTGTCCAAGAGAAGCATGATATTCAGGAGACTTGGGCCGACGATCACATGCCCATGAAGCTACGCATGGTCGCGGAAAGGGTATACGGCAACGCTCCTGGTGGCGCCAAGGGCGATGGGATGCTTGCGCTCATGATGGGTATGGAGGGTGGCGCCCATACTGGCATGTTTTCCACCACTCTCAACACCGCAAGTCGCTGAATTGGAAGAGTTGAGTTGTGAGTTGTGAAACGGGACCGAGTGCCTGGTAGGCCTGATTTTGCGTTTCCAAGCGGCGAAGTATGACTTAAGCACTTCAGTATTTGCGAACCTTGTCAGTGGACTGGGCTCTGAGCATTCGATGTTTGTTTTCCTTGTATGGCTCAGTCGCGTCCTCGTTTGTAGCATAGCTGGACTCTTCGGAAGCTCAAGATTTATTACCTATGTGTCGTTTTGAAAGCATTCACTTTGTCACTTTAAACAAAGCACCATGGTTTCTGATGCTTTATGATCGCGTTGCTGATTTGTCTCCCCCATGCGTGTTGTGTGCAACGAATGTATATTCTGCACGCACCCAGCCAGGGTAGGGTAGTCTCTACCAAATTTATTATGATGGCTACACATACGCTCATACCGCACTAACCATGCCTACAATGCCAGCCTGCTGGGCCTCACTTAATGTGATCCCAAAGTGCTTTTTCAGCGCTACAATCCTGTCTTCTTCCTTCTCGAACGTGCCCAATTCCTCCTTCTCGCCACGGATTCGCGAATGAACACTGTTCCCGAACAAGACAAGCGTTCCAATGACCTCGTCTCCAGTCTCAGTCTCATCAAGTAAATATCTCGCCACAACAATCTTGTAAGTGAAGAAACTCCTCCTATGTGTCGAAGTGAAGTGACTCATGATCATGTAATCCTGAGGCAAGAATTCCACGTTGTCAGGAAAGCAATATGACGGAATCCACGGACCATCAGGTTTATCTTGACGCTCGCTAATCCACATCTTGAGCTCCTTATTCTCAGTCTCTGGGATGGCGTCCCAGCGTAGACGGACTAGCTGGTTGGGCTTGATGTTCATGCTGGGAGAGCGATCCACGAGCTCGAGCGGATGCGTCGCTTGTCCAGCGCCAAAGCCAACATCGACCATGTATCGTTTGCCTTGAATATCAACGATATTCACCATGTGGCTGAAACCAGAATAGCGCTCCTGCACACCGACATCGCCACTAGGTGCTGCACCCGCGTTCACTCGACCGCCGGCGCTCATCACCGAGAATCCTAGCGAGCGAAGCAGAGTGCCGAAGAATAAATTGTTTTCCATGCAGTAGCCTCCACGTCCCGTGTTCTGCGTGACTATCTTGTCGAAAAGGAGTTCCGCATCTGTATTGATGACTTTTGTGGGCGAGTAATGCAGTTCCAGGTTCTCGAAAGGCACATTCGCAAGGTGGTAACGTTGAAGAGCAGCCAGTAGTCGGAGTCCATCGTTGCTGTGGGCAATCTTCTTGCTTTCTTCACCAGGGGTGTGCCTGTATTCTTTCGGGAGATTTATCCGGTCGTATATCTGAAAGACCTGCTTTTCTGTGTATCTTGAGGGAGACATGGTGATGATCGTGTTACACGATATGTAAGGAACTGTGCAAGTGGAAAAACTGCGCGGCACAAGATCTCAAAGCTACGAAACGAATGTAAGGAATGGAGCCTACCTTCCGACGACACAAGGTGTATTGTTTTACCAATATTAATAATGTCAATGTTTATGACGAAACACTCACGGAAGAGCGGTTAACGTCCTGACATTCGTTAGTGTCGGATAAGTTCTCGCTAAGCCGTTGCCTATTACGGCATCGATGAGCGAATTGCTTCGCTTGGCAGAATCGAGTAGCCTATTCGTTCTTCGTATTGAGAGATGTTGCCGACCGCTATGGTTATGTTCCTAGCAGAATGTATCATTGCAGCTCGACACAGGAAGCAGCGTCGGTCTTGCTTGAGATCAGTTCTTGGAACGCCTTTACCTTTCATCTCCCATAACCAAGTGGATGTCAATACGAGAATGCTCTCCCCGTCAGACTTGTCAATTACATGGATGTCACAGAAAAGGATTTGACTCAGCCATTGGTTTGTGGAAAGTTCCGAAAATAGTATATACTCAGTAGTCGCTAGCAGCAAAGGTATGTTACAACAAAAATGAAACGCCCGTTTATGCATATTGGCGAACAATAACAATCGTGAAAGTCGTTAGGTAGCAGTAAACCAGGGACACAATGACTCGACGCTTAGGCAAATGCAGTGCCCACGGTGGTGACTTGCGCGCAATCCCAGCTACAAGCTTTTCGTTTGAACGGCAAGATCTTCTCTTCGCTCAGATCATAGTATTCGTGTCCGTGGAACCAGTATTCCAGCCACTCTGCTCTCGGGATCACGAAGCTTTTAGAGCATGTCGAGCAACGCTCGTTGCCATACTCAACACCCTTGGCAGCTTCCTCGAGAGCTCTGACAACGGCCCGCGGCGTGTCACTGGGTAGAGTCGATGATACGTCGCGCAGGTCGTAGCTGAGTTGGGCGGACCTCAGTGCCAGTTCAAAGAGCGACGGCGTCGTGGTGCTGCCTTGCGTTGGTGGCGGGTGCTGTGGTTTGAACACCGGCGCCTCCCATGCGTCCTCTTCTTCGGTGCCCATGCTCAGTGGTGAGCGCGCCACTACGCCATCGCTCTCCCTGTAGAGTATTCTCGAGGGCGCAAGGAAAATGAGCTGTTCTTTGCTGTTGCGCTTTTTCTTCGGGGTAGCGTCTTCATCCCCACCACTCAGAAATGCCCGTCCACGGACAAATCTCGTTTCCAGTTGTCTGAAAAGTGGTGAAGGGGTATAGCTACTGCCAGCTTGAGGGTTGTCCGACTGGATGCTATGGGGTAGCTCAGCTTCTGTCGCAAGGCGCGGCACTCTGAAAGGATTCGGCCTCAAGCTGACTTGGCAAACGTCGTCCGCGGATCGTATCATGTTCAGCAGGTCCCAAGGCAAGCTCTGCAACTGGTTACCGGCAATGTTGAGCTCTGCCAGCTTGGTGAGACGTGTAATGCAAGACGGAATCTCTTGGAGACTGTTGTTACGCAGACTCAAGACAGTTATGTTCGTCAAATTAAAGAGCTCCGAAGGAAGTGATGTGAGAAGATTCCCATAAAGATACAGCTGAATCGATGGAGTGAGCGGCGCAAAGAGATCTTCGCTCGGTGGTTGTGTGAGGTCGTCGTGAGCGTGCTTGATCATCTGATGGAGTGGGCTGAGGGTAGCATTCGAGATCGCTGTCAAGCCAATGCCGGAAAGATCTATCACCTCTTTGCCATGTTCCAGGCAACTTTGTACAGCCCTGTCGGCGTAAGACTCGGGATCGTTGCTCCACTGGGTACGTTGTTGCTGCCTCGCATTGTCTTCGCGGAACGCAAGCCTGGCGCGAGGTATATCCGTGGGTAGGCTGTCATCGCTACCATCGCTGCCCATCCACACGCCACTGTCAACATTCCTAAAGCTTTCCTTCTTCATCATGGTTCTGCGCAAACTTTGCCTGGGTTTGCGACCGACGTCCCACCATGGTCCTTTGAAAGTCCGCTTACGCCTTGGCTGCTCTTCCTCGTCCTTGAAATCGAGTTCAGACGCGTCTTCGGAGAATAGAGGGTCGCTGCTCAAGCTGCCGTAGTCTGAATGCAGGCGTTTCCGCCCCGCATTGCTGGTACAAGAAATATCGTTGATGGAAGGAAGTAAAGGTGATGATGGCAGTTCTTCGCTGATGAATCTGGGCGGCGACGAGGGCAGAGCCATCATGAGGATTGGGTTCTCAGATGCTCGCCGCGAGGTGAAGGAAAAGAGGAAGGATGCGGCGTCGCGTGCGATGTGATAGACGCGTGCGACGAGCTTCAGGGTCTGACGTATTCGTTAGCGCTTGGAGATAGGCGAACTGTGGATCTGTGCACTGACACACCTGAAGACTGGCTGAAACGTCAAATTGCTTCGCTGCATGCAGCAACCACAATCACACGCTCAGTGGGCCAGAAACATGTGCGGGTCACAGATTGAAGTATGGCTGTGTCTGGAGTAGCTACCGCTGATGAGATGCGACTCCTATCGACTCTGTGACATGCTTCCGAGCATACTCCCTTAGTGCATTGAAGCAGCTATTCCCTCAAGACGAGATCTATCTACCACCGCCATGTTGTTGCTTGTCTACTTTGGCAAGACCAGACCCTCCATGAACGACATCAAGTCGTGACAAGCAAACTATTCGCATCAGTCTCGTGATCGCCAATTGCTGCTGAGATCCCGCCGAGTGTGTCCAGTCTCCCTCGGAGAAGCAAGAAGCTCAGTTTGCTCACGACAGACCTTCCGATCTTGCTGATCATGGGCGATTGCGATCTTATAAGCTCCACCATAAGCCGTAGGCGTGCCGTCTAGAGCGGCGACTGCGTCTCCAGCTTCCTGTGCGCTGGGCAAATCTACGAAGCAGTAACAGCGGCCTGAGATAGTGCCCATTGGGCTGCTCTGACGTGGTAACACCCGCTTGCTGACAGCCTGGATATCGAAACCGCTGAACAGTCGCCGCATTTCTCCATTTACCAGTCCTTGGTTGCACTCGTCGCTGAGCCCTCCAACGAAGAGTCTTCTGCCTTCTTGAACTGGCTTGGTCCAGTGCTCGCGAGCGTCTTTCCACGCGTATCGATCGAAGACCATAGGGGAACCTGTCGTAAGTTCCCATGGACCTGGCTGCATGCGAGTTTCGGAACGTTGACGGCCTTTAGAGCGTCTTCCAGTATCGTAGTTGATTTTGGTGGGTCTTCCGCGGATCCTATAGCCTTCAAGTCGTCGTAGCACAGCCTCCGAGTCCTCGCTGTGGTCAAGATCGATAAAACAGTACGATGGATTGCGGCCACTGAAAGGATCGATGGATATGTCAAGGTTTGTGCTGTAAATTATGAGTACAATGTGTCTGTCGGTCATATTGCGGCGACTCGTACATGGTTATACCCTCTGTTTCAAACATTTCGTATATCTCTTCTGGTTGGACTTGGTACAAGAGTCCTCCGATATACAATCTCGTGTTAGCCATCGTTACGTTGCTGACGACTTTCGAACATTGAGATGAGACGTCGACCTGAGAGCGCTTATGAAGACTATATATGGATTCTTAGGTTTCATTGTTACAGTCGCAGTTTTATGCTGACGACTACACGTTACACGTGAATTGTCCGTTTGCGCTCGTGCCAGTCAAATACCTACGCATATCAATGCATTGTTCCTGGCGAATTAAGCTCGCGCTACTCCCAGCCACTCGGGTCCGTCAGCGGGGTCCTGCGCGAAGCGCGAACTTTTGAGCGCGCGCGAGCTTTGAAACGTGAAGTAAAGCTCGAAAGCTTCACCACTTTCGACCAACGTCCCACGCCGTGGTATGAGCACGCCTTGACGACAACCCGACGGCATTGCTGTCACTGTCGCCGCTATGGCTCCGTCTGCTCAAGATGACGAGCCCAAATTTCGGTTCATCGTCAAGATCATGCCGCCTCGTCGGCCAGCCAACTCACTTTTCAAGCGTCTGCAACAACCGAAAGTCGAAGAGCCGCTTCACGTTATTGCCGTTCCCGCCCGCGCCAGTGAAACATTCGCCGACGTCTGGAAGCATATTAAAGAACGATATGAGCGGAACTACACTGCCGAGGAGGTTGGCAAAGGCTGGTTTCACAAGCTCCAGGACCGCTTCGGTGCCGACATTGACTCTCACGATGGAGTCGGTGAACTCGGCTATACCACGAACTCGCCCAGAGAGGATCTCGTTCTGGTCATGCTTCAGAATGAGATCGATCGCGACGGATCCGTACCCGACACCTCTGGTTTGCGCCCGCCCGGCTTTTCTCGACCTGAGCTAAGCGCAGAGCAAGAGCAGCAAGCAAAGCGCCGCAAAATTCAAGAAGAGAGATATGGCGCTGCATTGGAAGACGTGGATGAGGACATGCCGATCGAATCGCGTGAACGAAGTCTTGGTTCTGACTCTCCGGGCGCTGGTGCACGAGGTCACGGCGATGATGCTCACCGGATCGATGCTGACGGCTTCGCTGTGCCTCAGCTTCCTGGATCATTAAGCCGTAAGAGGAAAAGATCTAGAGTTCCTCCCAGTAACATAATCCAGTCCAGTATGGAAGGTGAAAATGAGGAAGATATTCTGGTCCAGGATTCCCAGACCGCGATTGAAAGCGAAAGCGTCAATCCCGATGCTCTTCCCATTGAATCCCAGGCACCTCGCGGGCGGATTATGCGCTCCGTACCCGCAGACGCTGGTGCAGGCGCCTCGACAGCGAGTGCAAGATCGAACCGCGCGATGACTGCTGCCCCTGCGCACCGCGGCGAAGATGACGATGAAGAACCACTGCAAGCGCAAAGGCTGGCAGCGCTTCAGGCTGTGTCTAGCAAGCCCAAAGTCAGCATGAAAGACGCCAAATCTCAGCCCAGATCTCCTCCAACACCAGTGTCTGCAACATCACAACCAGTAACACAACAACCTCCCGAGTCAGCCCAACGGCCTAAACCGACCCCTCCTGTCGGCTTTACAGCAGTCAACCAAAAAAGACAGTATCAGCCTCCGATTTCACGAGAAACCCCCGAAGATAGTTTCGAATTTGACCCAATCGAGGACGATGATTTACTGCAAGGAATTGCGGGCACAGCCAATGATGGACACGAAGTTTCGGAAAATGATCCAGGGGTACAGATACGGGCACCAGCAAGCAGTGCGTCGAAGGTCGCACCTTCGCAGCCCGGCAAGCTGGCTAGGCCACACAAAACAATTGGTTCTACTCCCAAAGCTAATGTGCCAGCATCTCGAACGCACAAAGACACTCCTGCGAGTAACGCCTTAAAGCGTTTATCAGGGAGCCAAGGCTCAAGCCAGAAAAATCCTCGCGCTCGTCCTGGATTCAAGGAGTTGTGGACACCAGAGGAGGACAACTATCTTCTTCTGGGCCTTCGCGAAGGACTCAATGCTGCCGAAACGTCGAAGAAATACAATATGGAGGGTCGCACACCTAGTGCTGTCCGAGGGCGTCGCGCTCTCTTAATCAAGCAGAATCCTGAAATCGAGAGCAGCGCAATGGATAGCGCTGGCGACAACGACAAGTCTGCGTCATCGGCAACAAAGCGTAAGCTTTGGTCGGTTGCTGAAAAACAAATCATAAGCCGCGCAATCGCCAAAGGCTTTGACGCTCACGAGATCAACACCAAACACTTTCCTACCAGATCCGCAGACTCCATGGTGCGTATAGTCTTGTCTTTGCAAGACCAGGCATGGAAAGTCGCTGCTATGGACAGTATGTTCCCCAAAAATGGCGCGCAACTTCAGGGCTGGACGCCAAAGGACAGCTGTAAACTCAGGCGCACCTATGAAGAAGGCTTGCCCACTCGGGTCGCCAAAAAGACTTACTTTGGCAGATGGAGCATGGAAGACGTACAAAGGCAGCTCGATGCCTATAGCGCGCAGATCAAAGCTTTGCAGGCTGACCAGGCTCGCGCTTCGCAAGCTGGGAGTGCGATTAAGAAGGCTGTATTTGGCAGCTCTCAATTACCTCTTGATAGCTCGCAAGTGCTTGTTAACAGTTCTCCTGTCGAACGTTCAATACAGGCCAGGGCGGCTCGTCGCTTGTCTGTCGACGGTACACGACTTCATATGACTACTGATGTCCCAAGCTCGCCGCCACAGGCCAGTGCTGCAAAGCTCTCGTCGACGCAAGTTCAAAACGGGCCCCATACCGCCGATCAGAAGCAGAGATTATCAAGCCCGACTGTCGATATCACCGCCAACGAACAGGACAACGCTCGCGAAAGACTCATCAAGAATGAGTCCGTAATCAAACCAGTCTCTTGTCCCTCAAGTGGAGGTAGCAGGCAAACGAAGCTCAACTTTTTCCGTGACAAGGGAAAGAGTAGGGCAGACGGGCCTCGACCAAGCTCACAGGAGCTAGACGCGCAGTATTCCCGCCGATCAATCTCTACTAACGTGGATCGTTCTGCTACACAATTGCAAGAAAGACCGGGTGATGAGGTCTCACATGATAGCAATCTCATCGAATTAGACGAGAGCGATGACGATGACCAACACACTCCAGCAGATGATCTAGAGATGTTGGAAGCAGAGTTCGATGGCGAGAATGGTCCTTTGCGCCAGGAGCATGTCTCAAACAACGTGAGCAGGAGGGAACCGGTATCTATATCACGGCAACCATTTGACGAAAACACCCGAGATCAGGAAACTCTAGCAGACAGCGAAGCTGCGGACCAGCCTTCATTAGCAGAAGTACGCAGACCGTCTGCTAGCACCGCGATGACGATGCAGTCACCAATGACCACGTCAAGCAGCTCTTCTGTCCTGCGCCGTCGTTCTAGAGTTGAATTCGGAGTTGACACTCGTGCCGCTGAACAACTTTCGCAGGAGTTGAATCGATCTCTATCACGCGAGGCGCGAGAAGAGGCGGCGCACGAGGACCAGGTCTTTCATACACCAGATCCCAAACTCAACAGGTATCGTAGAACCACCAAACCCGGCACCGTCACGTTTTCGGACGACATTGCGATGCAAGACGACAACGGAATCACCAACGATAGTCAGGCCTTTCAGACCCAAGCTCCTGCTTCTACAAAGTCTCAACGTGCGTCACGCGTTCCGATGCAAAGCCAGCGTTCTCCTCGCAGCACTGATCATGACCTTGATCGTACGCAAAAACGCCCTGCCCTACAACCATCTCCTCAAATCGGCGTTTCCGGGTCTGTCAGCCCCCATGCGGTTACTTCTGAGACCACGCCTGCTAAGCCAGGCAAACTTCCCAGTCGCGGCCAATCCTATGCCTCAAGGATAAAAGACATTCATAGGCCTGCCCATCTAGTTTCGAGCCCAGCAGGAAAGGTCTCGGGTGGTTCTTCCCAGCAGAAGCTCAGAGAAGACTTGAAAAAGCCAGTCAGCGACGCTCGATCACCGTCACCAACGGATGCTGAGATCCGTGCTGAAACGTGGGAGAAGTCAGCCGCCGCCGGTTCCATTGGCCGTGACCGTCAAGAGTACTTACAAGAATTGGAAATAAGCGCTTCCTCAATCGACGCCTTGGGTCGTGGTGACTGGGAGGAAGTGAAACGCCTCAGGGCGGAAGAAAATCGTATGCACAGACAACAGAAAATTGCGCGTGGCACGTACGTACCTTCTGAGCGCGATGCCCAGCATCCAGACGGGCCTGCACAAGGTGGTGATGTCGAGGACGCTGACGAAGACGTCATCCGTGCCGATGACAATTCCGCTATAAGCTCTGATGTCGAGGAGGAGGAGGATGACGACAAAGTCTGGAGTGACTTAGATGTCGAACAACCGCCAGAGGTCGAGCACGACCGACATTTCAGCGAAGTTGAAGATGACGAAGCGCTTGAAGACGTCAAGAACGAAGCACCTGAAGAGACTACAACCTTGCAGAAAGACAATCGCACCAGGCATGCCTTCCAAGCCAACGACAACGATGAAACCACTGCCACGGTCCTTGGCGCTCGGCAGGAACCGCAAGCAGATGGGACCGATGCCGCCGAGCCCATCGAGGAACATGAAGATGAGCTCGAATTACCTACCATCCACACCCTTCCCGATACGGACTGCGACATTCGTCATGCCATTACAGACGATGACCTACAAGAGCTTAACAATAGCGGCGCGGAGGGCTCGCCGATCCGGCTATCTCATTCCAAACGAAAGGGCAACGAGGATCGAGGCGATTCAGAATTGAGGCATAAGAAGCAGCAACCAGATGATCGAGCGGCAATGCCGCCCCCATTAAGCATCGATGCTAAAGTCTCGAAACGCCAGAAACGCCGCAGGCGGCGCAGTGATCAACATGTCAGCAAAAGTGGGAGCGAGCGCAGTTCTTCTTTCAGCCATCAGCATCCGAGCTCTGATGCTCCACAGCAGCACGCGCCTTTTACGCCAATCCGGTATGGTCTGTCAGGCCATCCGTCTATGAGGCCGAAAATTGACGAAATGACGCCTGCCAAGCACACATCACAGGCCCCACTATTGAAGACGCAGACACCCAGAGCTGGAAGCCAGAAAGCCCCTGCCTCTTCGTCCAGAGGGAATCAGCGCTCGAATGGTGGTGGTATGTCCGGCCTATCCGGCTTGGTGCACAAGGCGCATATCCCGACGCCGCCAAAGATCAAGCAACCGCCAGAGAAGGAGAACAGATCAAGAAAGTTCGACATTAATGCCGATGATGACGAAAGTGACGAGAGCATTGATAGCGATTGATTCCATTTTGGCGAGGAGTTGGACAACGCACTTGCTCTTTCCTCAATTCTCGTTGATTGCATACCCATTATCATGACATATATCCTATTGCGCTGGTGTGAACCAGGACGAAACGAGTACATAGCTGTAGTATAACATACCTGAACAGACACGAATTAAATTTGGTCGCTGACACTGTGCCTCTCCTGATGCTTTATCAATGTCACGCAAGGGATGCTGACGGTTACAGTCACACACCAGCCTCAGCTCGCCACAACGAGCTTTTGTTTCAATCCCGGTAGCACATCAAGCGAAACTCTCTTCTGATATCTTATCTGCGCATTCAGCCATCTGCGCCACTCTGACACAGGCTGGAACATGTCATCAGGGGCTTCGCCAAAAGAGTTCCTTGCAGCTTCAGACGCGGATCTCGCGCCTATGGCATGTAAACATCCCTTTCGCAACTGCTCAGCTTTTGTGAGATGACTTCTGAAGAGACCTGTACAGAGTACAGGAAAGAGATACGTTCATTGGAATCACACATCGCATTATGCCTTCTTCGCGACGCTCCTCTTCCGAGGCGACAACTTACAGAGACCACTCTCCGGCATCGCCAATCTCGCCTATCTCACCGAGTTCGTTACCGCGATGGCTACGACCTATACGAGGGCGGTCATCATTCTTCGGTCACAGTAAAGTCAGGCTGGCGTTTCTTGCTTTAGGCTGTATCTTGCTTGGCTGGATAGTGACTTCGACGTTGGGTCCGAGCGATGAAGACCCCGAGTATGTCACAGTGTACGATGCTGCGTCTGGAGGCGTGCTGGGCAATCCGTCTGGGTTTGGTCAGAAGGAGGAGGATGCACCGATGGTGGATCCGTTGATGGCAGGGAAGATAGGCGATGACGAAGAACGGAAGCCGTCCGTGAAGGGCGCCTTGTCCGATCTTCACCACGCTGTCAGCGACAAGATCTCATCATGGAAACCTTATGCTTCGAAGACTGAGAAGTCGAACAGCACAACCGCCCCATGGGACGTGGTCAATACTTCGACCTCTGTGCCTTCGGGCGAATACATTGCCGATGGCATCCCAGAGAGCGAACGACTAGGCGCTCGCACACGAGTAGGGAAGTGCACAATCCTCTTCAATGGCAACAGCTTCTGGGAACGAGCGATCCGCACGCACGAGGAACACGATCGACTACACGGCTATCGTCTTCACGTACTTCGTCAACAGCTGCTAGACGACGTGTGGAGCAAACCAGCATATATCCTGAGCTTGCTGCTGCGTGAGCTGTCAAAACCTGAGAGCGAGCGCCTGGACTGGCTGTTTTGGGTCGACGCCGACACGGTCATCTTGAACCCACGCGTGCCCATTGAAACATTCCTGCCTCCACCCGGAGCTGAGTTCGAAGACGTCCACCTGCTGTATAGCAATGACTGGAACGGCTTGAACAATGGCGTCTTTCCAGTGCGAGTGAGCCAGTGGGCGGTGAAACTATTCACCGCTATCGTGGCTTACCGTCACTACAGGCCCGATATGCCACTTGTCTTCCGCGACCAAAGCGCCATGGATTACGTGATGAAAAAGCCTCAATTCGTCAACAACATCGTTCAGGCGCCGCAAAGGTGGTTCAACGCTTATCAGGGCGAACACAACGAGACGCTCGCACCCTTCCAGATTAGGCGTGGTGATCTGCTAGTGCATTTTGCTGGTGTACCGAACAGAGAAGAGCGCATGGGATATTGGCTGGACCGAGCCGAGCAGCATCTGGACGATTGGGAGGTGCCGGTGAAATCCACGAGCTATCCCCAGGAGAGGAAAGACTTCTGGGACGAAATTAGAAGGGGTCGGCAAGGCAAAAAAGAGCAAATGGCAGAGGCAAGATTGAAAGCGACTCAGCTTTTGTCTACTGTCGGTGCGCACTTCGACGAATATGGAGACCGCTTGTCAGAAACCGAGAAAGAAGCTCTCAATGCCCAACGCGAGAACATGAATCGTATCATGGGCGATGAACAGTACAAGGATGACTTCACCAAAATCGATGAGGAGACCGTGAAGCTCGACCAGCTAGCACAACCTCTCACCGTTGCAGTCCAGAACAGTCAGAAAGTGCTCCTCAAGACTGCACACGAGGCCATTTTCGGCGGCGAGAAAGACCTGCTCGATAGCAAATACGCCGAAAAGCCTTCCGATCCTGATTTGCTAGCGGTTGACAACGCGATTCAGCGTCTCAAAACGCTCATCATGGCACCGCAGTCCGAGTGGCAGAAGCCTACAATCTCCGCTGCAACGAACCAGCTGACGGAAGCGCGAGCAAGAGTACAAGAGAAGAAGCTGGCTGAAGCGGCGGCAGCTGCTTCAAAAGCGGCAACACTGAATCTCGAGGCGTCGAGAAAACAGGTAGAAGCACAGGGTCAGCCTGCCGTAGGAGAAGCACCGCCTCCAGGTGCAGTCGTGGTCACGAGCATCGGGCCTGCAACTACTGTGATGCAAGTTCAGACTGTCATTGGGGAGAATGTCATCGCTACTGTCATTGCGGAGCCGGTCATACAGATCGTGACCCAGGAAGCTGTTGCGGTGACGCTGTGGGAGACTGTGGAAGGAGAGGTATCTCAGGCCACGCCAGCGCCTGAGCCAGAGAAGCCAGTGGAACAGATAGAGCCTGGCACGCCTAGGAAAGAGTGATATAATAGCGAGTAGTGCCAAGCATGGACATTGTTCTGAGTTAGAATCGGGCAGGAATGGTACGAGGCGTCGTCCTGTTGTAGACTGAGCCATGGCTCAAAGCTTTGCCAGCTGGGTCCTTTCAATGTCTTCCTGTGACCTACACGTCAACGAAGCACAATGTGCAGAATTTTGGCAATTCCACCTTAGACGGTGTGCAAGGGAAGACGATAAGTCAGCAAAGATCGGAACATCGGTGCCAGTTGTAGCACCATCGTCCGTTCGAGCCTCCTTTCCGCTCTCATTCCGCGTGTGCTCTCCCGCCAAAGCTTGACGTCTGACAAAGCATGCCGAGGCTCGATGTTGCTTCTCTTGCTGCAGCAACTCACGAAGGAGCGGACGCAGAAGGATGCACGAGCTTCGCTTGCGACCTGCATTACAAATCTCATCATCGGTACAATGGTAGGTATGTATTGACATTGGATCTTGAGATTCGAGGCAAGCTGCCGCTACATAAGTGCAGGTAGGCTCCATGCGTGTAATCTGACCGGCTCTCCGCTATTTGTTCTGTGTACTCACTACTGACATCATCAACGACGACTTGCCATCCACTTGAACCACTCTTTCTTTCTGACCGCTCCGTGCAGAGCTATTTCAAGCTACGCCTACCTGACAACTTGCAGAGACTCATCAAGTCTCGCACTTATCACTTCAAACCAACACGACAACGACTTCAACCACCACAATCAACATGTCCAACCAGGCAGCATACCTTGATGGCAAGGGCAAGACCTTCCGCGTCGAAAGTGCCGAGGTGCCCAAGCCTAAAGACCACGAGGTCTTGATCAAGAACCATGCGATTGCCATCAACCCGGTCGACTGGAAGGTCCAGGATTATGGCATGATCATCACCAACTGGCCCATCGTCCTTGGCTGCGACGTCGCTGGCGAGATTGTCGAGGTCGGCAGCAGTGTGAAGCACCTGCAGAAGGGCGACCGTGTCATGGGCCACGCCATCAGCTTGGGCACTCAGGACTCCAGGAACGGCGGTTTCCAACTTTACACTGCCTGCCCTGCAGCCGTCACCGCGAAGATCCCCGATAGCACTAGCTACAGCGAGGCGTCTGTCCTTCCCCTGGCCCTCGACACTGCCGCTGCAGGTCTCTACGGTAGCCGCCAGGATGGTTTCATGGGTCTCGAAAAGCCCACCCTCACTCCCACTCAGAGTGGCAAGACCCTCGTCGTCTATGGTGCCAGCTCCTCCGTTGGCGCCCTTGTCATCCAACTTGCCGTGGCCTCTGGTGTCTACGTAATTGCTGTCGCCTCCGAGCGCAACCACGGCTTCTTGCGCTCTCTTGGTGCTAGCGAAACATTCGACTACAAGTCTTCCTCCGCTGCCGACGACATCTACAAGGCCGTCAAAGCCTCGGAGCCCCGCAACTTCATTGGCGTTTACGACACCATCTCCAACGCTGACAGCTACAAGATTACCGTTCCTATCCTGGAGAAGGCTGGCGCAGGTAACCTTGCAGTCACTCTTCCCGGCCCGCAGAAGGTGCACGAGGCCGTCAAGGTCGGCAACGTCTTTGGCATCACTGAGACTACCCACCCTGTTTGGGCAAGCTACGTTCCCGACGCTCTGCAGCAGGGTAAGCTGAAGTGCGTCCCCGAGCCACTCGTTATTGGCAAAGGTCTAGAGAACGTTCAGAAGGGTTGTGACAAGAACAAGGAGGGTGTCTCGGCCAAGAAGGTCATCATTGAGCTCTAAATGTCTGTTAAGGTGGTCACGATCAACCAAAAGTATTGCTTTTTAATGAAATAATGACAATCAAGTGAACATGGTTTCAACACCTCTTCATTTCTTCGTACGTCACTGCTCGGAATTCCACGGTCAACTCAAATTTTGTACTGTACCTATTCAATGTGTGATCAAGTGCATGCGAGCAAGCAAGATAACAGCCCTAACCCGCTTTGCACAGTCGCACCTGCCACACGCACTCTTGCCTTACAGTACATGTACATGTAATTCCAACTGATGATTACAAGTGCCATGGGCTACGTACATACATATTGCCAACAGAACGTTGTCGATTTGTCTGTTGTTGAGAGTTCAATACTTCGCTACGCAACTAAACCTACTTCGCAGATCGGCATGGCCCCCACGTGGAGCACTTGACTGGCTGTCCATCTCACAACATCGATCCCAAACCAATCCCAAAGATATCCCCAATACTTTTGGAGCTCAGCGCATGCAGTCCAGATACGCTTGACATTGTCGTGGCCCACATCCCGATGGCCGCTTTATGATCCACTGGATCGGTCCATATAAAAGATGTATTCTCCTACCTGGGCTGCTCCCGAGCGAGATAGGTATCGCTTCGTCAAAATGCTTGCTCTGTTATTTGTAGTTGTTCTATTTGCTTGCTGGACACTCGCTAGTGTGGTCTCGCGCCCCTCTGCGTTTCAAGAACCTCTGCGCTTCACAGACAATGGATCGTTCCAGATCAGTATTTTTGAGGACCTCCACTTCGGCGAGGGTATACATTCTGATTTAAGGCTGCGTAGTAACTATACTGACTGATACTAGTCGCATGGCTCAACTGGGGTCCGGTCCAGGACGACAACTCAACCATTGTCATGAACAGAGTCCTGGATGCCGAATCGCAGCAGCTCGTGGTCTTCAATGGCGATCTCATCACAGGCGACGACACGTTCCTGAAGAATAGTACCCACTACGTCGACAGGATCGTGGAGCCTCTTGTCTCACGCGGCCTATCGTGGGCTTCTACTTATGGTAACCACGATGGCCAGTACAACCTCTCCGGCCACGACCTTCTAGCTCGTGAGCGCAAGTGGCCAAATGCCAGAACCACGCAAATGGTCTTCAACGAAGACGAAGACATCGGTACCACGAATTACTATCTCCCAGTGTATGGCAGTAATTGTACCTCGGGGCGCTACAGTCTCTGCACACCCGAGCTACTACTTTGGTTCTTCGACAGCAGAGGTGGCTGGGACTTCCAGCAGAAGAACGCGACTGGGGATCTTGTGGGGAGGAAGAATTGGGTCGATGGCGCCGTCGTTGACTGGTTCAGAACCGAGAGCACTAGACTTTCTCAGCTTCACAACAAGACCATTCCGTCGCTCGCTTTTGTACATCATCCGACCAATGCGAGTTTAGCCTTCCAGACCCAAGAAGGCGTCGATCCGAACCGCCAACCGGGCATAAACGACGATTTGCCTCTAGCAGTTCAAGCCGAAGGCTGGTGTCCCGACGGCACGGACGACGGTAACTGCGACTATGGAGGCCAAGATGTGCCGTTCATGGAAGCTTTAGTCTCTACTCCTGGCTTGATGGCCGTCTTCTCCGGCCACGACCACGGCGTCACTTGGTGCTACAAATGGGACACCAAAATCCGCGACATGACTGTCGCAGGGAATGGCGTCAACCTCTGTTTCGGCCAGCATACTGGCTACGGCGGCTATGGCACTTGGACACGGGGTTCTAGGCAGATTCTCCTCACCGAAGAGATGCTGAAGACCTTCGAGGCTGAGACTTGGATTCGTTTGGAGAGGGAAGAGGTCGTGGGCCATGTTTCGCTCAACTCTACCTATGGCGAGGATCGGTATCCGGCGACGCCGAACTCGCACTCTACCGGTCCGGATGACGAGTACTATTTCTGATTGTCTCCGGAGAGAGCAGCTAGAGCACATACAGTCGTTACTCAGAAGTCTGCACATACATCTCAGCGGGAACATTTATTGTTGACATCGACGAAGGCTAATTAGAACTTGAATGGTAAAAGAACAAGTTCCGAGTATCGCTAATCATCTCTGAGAAATGCAATATTAAGGTCTATGCCTATGTCTGTCGATAATAGCATAATACAGCATCGAGACACACGCAGACTTATGAGCTAGTACTGTAGCGAGTTCAAGCTTACTCATTACCTGTCTGTAGTTGCAAGCACGGTCCACCAAGGTCTCGTTCATTGGCGGTCACAATCGCTTTGCCAAAAAAATCGAAGCTCATTCAAGATACTATAAAATCACTATGAAACAGCATCGCCCTTGACCCGACTCCCAGTGAATGGTGACAAGAAGCATTGCGAGACCGCGATATCAAAGCAAGATCAACTTCCCAAACAAAAAATCGTAAGAGACCACCGGACCACTTGATTACAAAAGATTCCACCTCAATAGTCCAGCGGTAAAAAGCATAGCTTTGCCTATCACCGAGACGGCCGCCGCGGCAAGCCCTCGGGTGGGCCGTAGAAGTGTTCATTGACATGCGCGGAAGCGATTGAGCTTTCTGAACCGACGTTAGGCTCGAGAGATGATGAGCGGAAGACTGAACTGGGAGGCGAGCCGTAGGGACTGTGAGGAAGCATGTGTAGATAGGGAGCCAAAGGCTGGGTGCGGGGCGAGCGGCGAGGAGAATCCTGGGATGGGTGGTGAGAGGAAGCAGGAGACTGGTCGCGGGATGGGCGGCGAAATGAGTCTTGCGATGGGCGACGTGATGGAGCCGAAGACCGGTCGTGGGATGAGCGGCGAGGTGGGTCTTGTGATGGATGATGAATGGGAGCGAAAAGTTTGTCGTAGGAAGAGTCGCGAGGGGAGCGGGGAGAGCGTGGACCGGCATACCGCGAGTCGTTGTCGTACGAGGATTCATGCCTGTTGCTGGTAGATCGACGCGGACTGTCGTGAGGGCGGTGGCCAGGAGGGCCTGCACATAATTAGCTCAATGTTCAGTTCATCACTGGTTTGCAGAGTACTGTGGATGTCTCTGCGGATCGAGACTGACGATCACGGTGTGTTGAGTATTGATGACTGGATGGGCGTTTCTGCTGGTGTTCGCCTTCTCCTTGTACGTACATGCCGAGGAATGCAGCACTAGGAGGCGGAGGGCTTCTGTGTGATCTCACAGGGCCGAGATGGCGTAACAAACCCTGGTAGGCGGCACCTGAGCCATACGGAGCATCATTGTACCTTGACATGTTAAGTGAAGGTTTTCGTGGTTGTTTTTTGCGTGGTTGAAAGTTGCAAAGGAGAACGATAATTGCAAGAAAATATAAGGCCGCATCGTAATAGTCAATGGCTCCATGTTGTAGTGAGGCTCATCGCTACATTGGATGCTGTAGCTACGTTGTGAGCACAGCCTGCAAGAATATGTCATGGTCAATGGATCCTCGTGACAATTTTTAGATCACAGCGTATACTTATGCTTGTAGATACTCGCCCTACATACCGACAGTCTATTCCACAGTGTATGTGGGAGACCGAGTGACATAAACTTTAGAAGACTGACGTCGGGCATGATTCTATGCCTCAAGATCCTGTCATAACATGCATAACTTCTGCTCGATTGTATGAAATTCTCCTAAGGTATGGAGCGATCCATTGGAAAAGGAGATGCCCTTTTGCAGAGAGGGCTTTCAGCATCTTTGATGCTGCCTCGCATCGACCGGCTTGTTGTGGTTTACCAGCAGTGGTATGTCCAGGTAGTATTGCCACTTAGAGAAACATGAATCTTGGCATAACAATTTCCAGGACCAGATCCTCAAGTTGAAAACTCAAGATCGTTTCGGAGTAAATGCGTGTCCATGGTATATACTTGAAATGAGAATGCGATCGATTTGAAATGTCCCCGCTCTGCATGATGTGATAAAGTACGCGAAGTGATACCTTCCTTGATGTATACGGCGATTTCAGGAGGTTACGAGCTTTCTCCCATATGCTGAATATCTCGAGACGTAAGTGCCGAGAAGTGCGGGATGCGATTGTCAAAACTAGCTGCCGTTGAAGAGCAACAACGGCAGATCAGTGTACCGCAGATCATTTAGCAGCCGCGTCTCTGGCCGCGGTAGCCAACACAAGCAACGATGGTGTACCTGTTGCCGAGTCCTGTTATTTTGATCAGCTTGGGGTTGAATTGCTTGTGCCAAGAGCACGGCACAGTGCAATGTCTGATCGGCGTTGTCTATGAGCCCTCGGAGCCAGTTGTGCATGTGTACAGCATTGATAAGTATCTCCCAGCAACTTCTTCCCCCGCCCGTGGCATACGCTGGATGTGATGCCAAACTATACGAGGATACAGGCAGGGTAGTATTCGGAAGTTGAATCCTGCAGTCGTCATCGCAGAGCACAGACGGAGAGGAACGGGCACAAAGCGCGGAGATGAACGGTGGGGGAAGGAAGGTGGCGCAAGCTAGTATCCATCAATACGTACGCTTTAAGCGAGACTACAGGACATGACCCAGACACCTGCATTACATATGGAGAGGACCGGTGTGGAGAGGTGGAGAAGAAATAGCAGTGGAAGTCTCGTGACTCTTTTACAGAGGTGTCAATACCTTACGATATTGGAGTGCTGGAGGAGGTATGTCTAAATGCCACCCACAGGCGTCTTTCAACAAGATCCGGTCTATTAATATAAGCCGCACATCATGTCAGCCCGGAGCCGTAAGCGCGTTGATTAATTAGCGAGGCGGCTGCAACTGGCCGACATGCCAACCACCGCGGCTCCTCCACGTGGTGTCCTTGATGTCTTCCCTGCACGAAGCGTCATAATCCCCGCAAAGCGAATCGCAGGCCCACCGGACTGTCGTCGGCGAGTCCGTAGCCTTCGTGTGGTACCAAGCCTAGTAACCTTACTCGACTTTACCTCTCTGCCACCCACTGCGCCAACGATCGTCCTCTTCACACGGCTGACATTCTGCGGGGTTTGGGCAGATTGCTTGGTATTGCCATTTGAATACCGCCCGGTCTCACGCTGTGGTTTTACTTTACACTTCCTAGCTGCATACCATCCAATACCACAACATCGCTGGAATCACAATGGTCCAGTGGCTCGGGCCATCGACGCTATACCGACTTGATACCGACCCTTGACACCAGACCCAGTAGACATCCACAAACTGCTGCAGCCTCAGCATGAGCAGTTCCGTCGCAACATCCACGAGCACGGGTCATGAAGTAGCATCTTCGTCCAGCTGGCTCTCGCCGGGAGCTGGCATCACCGCTGGCTACAATGGCCAGTCCGATTCGCTTCGCATTGTCATCATATTCCTGAGTGGTCTGGCCATGTACAATGCCGTCGAACTGATCGCCATGATCAGCCTGACCTTCACCCGATACCGCGGACTCTACTACTGGTCTCTCTTGATATCGAGCATTGGTATTATACCTTACTCGCTCGGCTTCTTCCTCAAGTTCGACAATCTGACACCTGGAGATCTTCGCTGGATTGCGGTCTTCCTTCTCACTATCGGCTGGTACCCCATGATCACTGGACAGAGTTTAGTGCTTTGGTCTCGTCTGCATCTCATCGTGAGCGGTGAGCGTGGCGATCGGATTCTCAAATGGACGAAATACATGATTATCTTCAATGCTATCGCGTTGCACATCCCTACTACGGTATTGACATTCGGCTCGAATGGAGATCTGAACACGGATGTCTTTGTGAGTGGCTACAACGTGATGGAAAAGATCCAGATGGTTGGCTTCTTTGTGCAGGAAATCATCCTGTCATCAATATATATCGCCGAGACAACAAAGATCCTTCGCACATCGCTGCAACCTAACACCAAGCGAACCATGTATCAGCTGATTACCGTCAACGTGGTCATCATCGTGATGGACCTGGGTCTTCTTGGCATTGAGTGCGCCTCACTGTATATCTTGGAAACTTTGGTCAAGGGTGTCGTCTACTCTGTCAAATTGAAGCTCGAATTCGCAATTCTTGGTAAACTGGTCAACTTCGCTGTCGGCCAAAGACCCGGAACAGCAGAAGGACGCACTACATCCATTGGGTTCGTAGGAGAACCTGCAGAAAAGCACAGCCGTGGCCGAGGAGGCTCCGATGGCATAAACGACATTGACATCTCCGACTTCGTGGATCTCAACAGAATGAGCACCAACATCACACATCCATCTGGCTCGCCGGATCAGGAAGGCGCCACGAGGCGCAAAACGAGCCGCATCAGTAATGCGGCAGAGTACAACATAGCCCGATTCAGACACGTGGAAGATGTCTGCTCTCTTGCCGAGAGCGAATCACGAGTAAGCTCTCGAGCGGCTTCTCCTTGCGATACACGCGATATGCGAACCAGATCTGGCGCTGGCGAAGGAGAGGTCTGAGTTTCTCAGTCATCCTGGATGGCACAGCTCTCCGAAAAACTTCTCTCACAATAGCACACTGCTGGCCAAGAACAAGCGGGGACACGTTATTCCTGTACACCAGTGCTACCACTCGCCTTCGCACAACAGCCGCGATGCTTCGCCCGCAACGGCGAGGCTTGCTGGCGCCGTCGCGCATACCAGATCCGATAACCGGGTTACATAGGCAGTCATAAGGGGATGCAAGGCCTAATGAATCACGCGAGCGCTCGCTCAGTCGAGCACGACAACGTTCAATCCCGAGATCATGACCTCGACATTGATACAACCCATGTCTCATCATTAGAGCCGCATGAAGCATGGTTAGGTACTCACCGGAAGTGAGCAGTCAGTGGCTCTAGAAACCAAGATATCTTGGAGGTATCACAAATATCACAGTCGGTACACTTGACGTGGGAAATGGAAATGGAACATGATAATACGCGAGAAAAAAAAATATAAATTCAATTGTAACTCCGATAACCTTGGCCTGTCTGTCCCATATTTGACTAGTACACTGTTCTTCCTAACCCTCTCTGAATGTGTCCTACATTGCTGGTCATCAGCAACCTTCTTCACTTAGTGCTGTGAACGCTCGGCGCCGGGCCGTTCGAGTACTGGTTTCTAGCCTGACGCTCCGACTCTCTAGGCTCCATGCTAGGCGTCGAGGAGTACGGAGAGTCATCACCGTAAGGGCCTTGACCCTGGCCATGAGCGGGCCTGGCAGAGCGGCCTCCAGTCGAACGGGAAGTGTTCACTGGGAAGCGGGTCTTGCTGCGATCGTAACTACGGGAAGGAACCGGCATACCACCCGCGTTGCCCGAGTAGGCATGCTTGAGGCTAGGACCGTATGTTCCTTTCTCCAAGTCTGCGTGACCGCTGCTGCCCTTGCCACGGCGGACTTGGCCACGACGGCCACTGGATGCTGCGAAGGCAGCGCGGTTGGACTTGTGGGCCCAGCCGATGATTGCGGCGACGCAGAGGACGCCGATGATAACGGCGGCGATGATGCCGACGATGGCCATGGTGCTAAGACCCTGGTTCTCACGGGAGTCGATATCCCTAGCGTGCAGGGTGAAGCTGTACGTCGAGCTGATGTTGGAGGGAACGGTGATGTTGGTGCCGTTGGTCAAAGGCATGGTCATGTTCATGCAATGAACGGGAGACGAGGCGTTGACCTTGGGCGGGCCAGAGTAGTAGCGGCTGTTGTGCACAGTGGACAAATGCATGTCGCCTGTGCTGGTGTTGGTAGAGATTGTGGAGTTGGTGATCAGTTTGGTCTTAGACTTCGCGGGCGATCTGGTAAGTACTTCCGGAGCACTTGTTGATCTGTTGCGAGTCGAAGAGCTGATGGGAGAGAGAACGTCATGTCGAGGCGAGGCCGTAGTGCCATTTTGTATATAGCATTGATGTTGTGTGAACACGAACAAAGGACAGCAATGTCGATGCTGGACCAATAGTGGACAAAGAAATATGACCAAAGTGAAGGTATTTGGCCTCCAGTTTCTTTGTGAATGTAATGACACAATGCTTTTGTCAAAGTCTGAAGACTCGAAATTCACGGCTTCGACGTACCCTGCAACATTGAGTGTCACAAAGATCTATGCGCAACAGATCTACCGCCTTAGCGATGATTATAGTATCATGTCGCGGCTCTAATCGCTCTAGCAAAGGATTTGCTGGTCCAATGCGTCTCAATCACTCAAGGCTCTTGGTCTAGGTCACCTGGTACGCGCCTGGCCAGTACCTGCTCAACATGGGAAGGCAAGTGGAAAGTCTGTGAAAGCCCAGTCAGGTTGAAGGAGTTCAGTCGTAACATGCCAAGTCGAACCATAGGGCATATGTGATATCGGTCTTTGAGAGTTTGAGTCCACATGTCAAGTAATTGCTTCGCCTTTACTGCAAGTTGAACGTTCGGTGCCTGTACTACGAGAAGTACCACGAAGTTCGACATGACGGCAAAGCCGATTCGAGACCCTAATATCGCTGTTAGTATTATTGCATGCAGAGGAGACGTTGTGTATTGGTGTGCTTACATGAGGGCCAGAAGCCGCTGAGATCACTGAACGTCAAGCGCCGTGAGAGGTTAATGACACCGGCCGCACACTCAGCAGCTGCCTTCGCAATGTCTTCGACAATCTCGACCTGTGAATCAGCGACGGAGTCAAGAGCTGGGAAGGGTGTTATGTTTGATAGCCCCGGGGCATTCCAGTCGAAGTCCTCGAAGTTCAAGGAATCGTCGAGCACTATTGGCTCCTCCAAGTCTATGATATGTGGTGGTGTAGACGGCTGGATCATGGGACGGAACAATGCCCGGTAGACATATATGACCAGCACATGATAGGCAAACTTGATCGAAGCGGCCGGGGCAGCATTGTCGCCTGCATCAGTGGCATTACTCATCTTTCCAAAGGTGGACCGCCAAAGCTCCAATCGTTGTAGTATCGGCCTCGCGGCTTTGATCGAAGCGGTCATATCGACAGACAGCTTCTGTGCTGCACGTAATGCATAAAAAGTTTCCTGAACTGTCTCGGCAATGCCAGTCAAGCTGATGAAGCTCCGAAAAAGCTCGCTCTCACTCTCAGAGCAGCCTGCAGACGCTGAGCTAAAATGTGAAGCGTCAAGGTCCTCGACGTCCCATTCTTCTTGATGTATGTATGGCGGGCGACCGATCAGAAGAGATCGCCATTTGTCCTCGGCGTAGACCGCCCACCAAATCCGTCTGCGTAGTCGCTTCTCCCAGCTCGGGACAGCCCACATATTAGATTCGGTATGAAGACCAAGAGATGTTGCCACGCCGACAAGCTTGCCCGTCCACGACCAGACGAACGGTGTATCAGACAGAGTATTTCTACCCTCGTCATTCGGACTCTTGTGGAGATACAGAAGCATTGCTTGTACAACGGAAAGCTTCGAAATGTGAATGTCCTCCTGAAGCTCTTCGTAAACAAGCCGCCATAGCACGTCGGTTGACGGTGAAGTTTGTGCATGCCACACGGACAGATGTTCGTCATGAGAGACAAATCTCATGGCGGAAGCATACATGGCTGCTAATAAGTGAAGTGGGCAGCGTTCTAATGCTGACCAAGGCGGCAGTCGGCTAGGTGAGGATATACCAAGCTGTCTGCGTGAGACTACAGGGATCATGGGAAATACGAATTTGCAGAATCTAAGTGAATTAGCTGTGAGGTCCTATGGAGCAAAAGAAATGTGCCAATTGCGGACTCACAATGCGACAAGTCTCTGGCCACATTCGGGTGGTACCAGATGATTGAGCTCCTCACGTGAGGCGATTTGTTTGTCGTAGGCTCTAGTCTCATCTTTGGCAGTCTCGTGTAGTTCATTAGGCTCGATCAGCAGATGTATAGGGATCTTATGAGCCAAAGGTAAGCCACCAGCGGTCCGGTATTGCGTGTTCTGGAAGGATCGAGTGCCGAAGTCGTCGAATTTGCAATGTCTCAGAAGCCACGGATCGGACTCGGAAGATGACCCAAAAAGCTGCGTGGTGTAGCCTTGCATTGACTCCAAGCTTTGAGAGAACTGTGTATTGAACTGTAAATCAGCCTCCTTTGGTAAACTAGGCGGGTCATGCTGAACGGCCAAGGACGATAGATCAACTTGTGGCTGCTGCAATGTACGACCCGTCATCCCAGGCACCAAGGGACTTTGCGACCATGGCGTACCCGAAGCAGGTCCTTGTCCATGTGCAGAAACCGGCGTTGGAGTTCGATAACCCTCTGACTGCTGCACGACTGCATGTGGTTTTGCACGTGCTTTGCCAGAGCTAGAGCCAGAGTCAGACAAGCTGCAAGCGAGTCCACTGCGCTGGCATTTGACGCATTGGGGTCCCACAACGACCTGACACCGGGTCTTTGTTTCGCGACACCGATCACATGGCTTGTTGCGTTTGGACGACCGATAAGGCCGAGATGCAGTCGCAGGTGACATCGCGTCGGGGCAGATTGGTGATGAGGGGAGGTGATGTCGTCCGGCGAATTTGGACGAAAACTTCGCCGAAATAAGGTTTATATACGACTTGCGCTGTCGCAGATCCCTTGATAAAGGATCGCCTTCGACCAATTGAAAGTGTGTAGAGTTGCACACGAAGTACATGTTTCGAGCAATATCTCGAACTCGAAAGTCCAAAGGTAAGGCTATGTAGCTTGTTATGCACTTTGGTCAACTTGGGGAGGCACGACCGAGGCCGTTCCATTGACGGACCGAAGCCAAAATACCCAAGTACACGACACAAATACAATCAATTGTTCTGCGTATAGTTACAGCTGCTTGTCTATCACCGATTCTTACGTATGTATGTGGTTGTGTGAGATCAGTCGATCTTGCACATCAATCATAAGTTGAATGGATCCTGGCGAGACCCATGATGCATCGATCGCTATGCGTAAATGCAATATGCGCTATGATCACCCCCTCAAGAATAGAAACTGATTGATAAAAAGAAAGCAAGGTTTCCAGAAAAAGATAAGATCTGTCATCGATATCAGACTTTCATCTCAGTCTGATCCCTTCATTTCCGCAATTCTGAAGCTCCGTCTCTACTCGCGAAACCCGGCTTGGTAGATTACACGAGAATTAGAATATCACGATTCCTGTACAAAAACGCAGGGCTTGTAGGTTATGGTCTGCTCATTGGTCAGTAGCTGCAAGGATTAAGATGTCCTCGTGGTTTGTGAAGATACTTGAAACAAAATTCGGCGAATTACCTTATATTGGCGACTTGCAATGCCATAAACACATATAGCAATCGAACAACTCTGTCCATGCAGTACTCGTTCCTTACCATCGTCTTTTCATCCGAATAACAGAAATCATTACTACTTCGTTCTCACACTGCGACAGCATGAACACAAGTCTTACAATCGGTCCGTCAGCATCGTTGGCACTGACATGTTTGAGTGAACAACATGGGACTGACACGACACCATACCTGCATAGACCTGGCGACATCATTCCAGCAACCATCGAGCTGCACAAGCATAGAAAATTTGAAGCGCTTTCATTGCATGGCTCCATCATTGGTAAGTCTTCAACTCAAATGCAATCTTCAGAGAAACAGACTTAACTTCTTCCCCAGGCGAAACACGAGTCTGGAGCCACCCACCAGACCATGAAGACCTTTACCAGACCATGGTTCACACCCATCTCAACCAAATCACTGGCTTTTCACACATGCTGTCGATGACCAACAACGCGAGGGCAGGAGCTGTCCTAGAGATACCGCTCAGTTTCATCCTGCCAGAGCTATCTGCAGGGAACCAAGCAACAAAGACCAATGAGAGAATGCCGCCGTCCTGCGAACTCGGTTCCTTATACGTCGACCCTTGGGGACGCACCTACATGCAACCGCTCATCGAATACTTCCTGCGAATCACCATGCGTTTCCGCTTGGCTGGAGAGACAGATATCCGCACGATCTCTGCTAAGCATGCAATAAAAGTCACCACAGCGGCACACTGCGACCCGCCCATGTATACAGAAAACGGAGTAGAAGCCGAATCCTTTACTGCGGCTGTCGACGTGCGGCGTTCAAGGTTTACCAGACCATTGGCAGTATTGAGCATGGCCATGGCCGAGCCTCCGCCTGTGGTAGGGAACGGTGTTGGCGGGAGATGTCGGACAACGGGACAGCTCCAGTTGACGTGGGAAACGCACAGCGGAGCGTATGACCAGTCTGAGCTGGAGGAGCGGTTGATCAAGATTGACTATCATCTTCAGGCGCGCACATGCTTTGGTACAAGGGCTGTTGATCTAGATGGAGGCAACGACGACGTGAGACCCCACAAGCGTGTAGAGTCAACGCACCTTGGTACATTCCAATTTCGTCCATTCAACCAAGATAACATTCGTATGACTGGAGTTGCTGGCCGAGAGTACCACACCAGCACCATAGCGATTCCAATTCAAGTGGACGACAGCACAACTCCAACGTTCTCACATGGCCTGGCAAGTCGTGACTATGTCCTGCTCGTGAAGGTACAGGTCCAGGGATTGCAGCACGCTGCGCTCATGATCAAAGTACCGGTACAGATCTGCGAAAGCACGGCGGAAACAAATCGCAAGGGGTCGCCAGTCAAATCGTCCGCATATGGCGATATGCTCTCAACAGAGGTGAGTTGTCCAGATGAGTTCTTCGTAATATCACATTCAAAAGTGCTGACTTGTTCAGGAGCTGCCAAGGTATGAAGATCATCAATACAGCCTGATCCCATGAGCTTTCAATAAGCCTAGATCGAGAGACGCCTCACCGCCGAGCATGTTGGCCCAGCTTCAGGTGTGATGGGAGAAAGGCAGACATGTCGCTTACCGTGTTACATGACACAAGCCCCGCTCGGCGACGTCGCGTGGCTAGCGAGCAGCCTCCAAAGGTTGAAGACATGACAAGAGCGAGGTGCCCCGATGCCCAGGAAGTCAAAAAGTAACCAGCAACGTGCTTCGGCAGACCTCCGGAAGTGCTACGGTACGAGGTCCGAAGGCTTTGGCGGCATCGCCAAGGAGAGAGGTGCTCTCTGGGTACATTTGCAGGTGACGCGTTCGAGGGTCGGTGAGAATGCAGACGTGCATGCAGTGTATGTTATTCAGAGGTGGTGTCTACGTGTATGTAGTATGTATATGTATCAAGGCAAAGGCAAAAGCAGCTCCCCAAAGACCGCGATCCTTCAGGACGACAAGTTGTCCGATCCGAGCCGCAGCATGGCACTACTATATTTACATTTGCATGGATTCGGCCTAGCGGGCAATAAGGTGTCGGGTCTCGAACCCTGCCAGCGGCGCAAGGTGGGATGTGTGCGCCCACTAACCTTCCTGAGCAGCTTACTATAGTCCACCACTACTGCTGCGTGCGTGTGCGTGAGATCGACCTGCAGCTGCCTCTTCATTCCTGCATCGTCGCTACGTCTGTCTGGTCTTGTTGTTTCGACCCGGCCAAAAGATCGCCTGTCGGCATCTGTAGCGTTTGTTTTCGCAGCTCAAGCACGAATCATACAAATGACCCGGTCGCTCACAGCCGGCTAGCGACTGAAGCGAGAAACAGGGGGACGACCACTACCACGCACTAGCCCACTGCCGTGCACTGCGACCACCGCCGGCACAAAGCGGTCGATCAGGAAAAGCCCACAACAAACCAGCCCTAATCCTTCAACCTACACCGAACAACCAAACATGAGCGCCTCGACGCCCGCCAGGCCGGCCTTCCACGCCGTGGACACTTCTTCTGCCGGCGCCGTCCTTGCATCAGCCACCGCCGACGATGTTGAATCGCCCTCTCTCAGCTCCAGCAACGCCCTTGCACGCTTCGAGTTTGAGCCCGGTCACAGCAAGGAAGGCACCAAAGTGCTGATGGTGGAGTGGGAAGACGACGATACCACACGGGCTATCGCAGGGGACTGGGAGATCAGCTGGGAGGGAAAGAGGACGGTCCTGCCCGCGCGGGAACAAGCAGACGCCACCACCAAAGACACAAACGCAACCGACGTCCCAGTAAACAGGCTGTACTTCCTGCTTGGAGCGGGCGTTGCTGTGCCCACGACTGTGAGGCTGCAAAAGGGAACCATCAGCTGGCGCACAAACCCTCTCCCAGCAATCTTCAGCCCAGAGCTGGGTGCCACGGCGAGAGCAGCCGGAAAGAAAGGAGTCCTGCACACAATCTGGGCAAAGAAGCGCTTGCAAGTGCTGCAGAAGGAAATCGATGCTGAAGCGAGAGATAACGTGGAGGGCGTGGGCTTGGAAATGGCAGTCGCAGAGAAGGAATGGATCGAAGCCAACTTCGGCGTGATCTCGAAGCCTACAGGAATCGTGATACCGAGCCAGCAGGCGAGCGGCACATTGAACAGCCCAACAAGTCCCAGGTCTCCGGGAGGCGGACGACTGATGGAGAAACTGAAAGGACTACGCATCGGCACATCCACAGACGCACTCAGCCCAGGCGGCTCAGCTGCCAAGCCAGCGCCTGAAAGCGTCGAGACATTCAACCCTCTGAGTCCTGAAAGCTCAGATGTAGCAGTCGGATCGTTTGGAGCCTTTGCTGCGCTCAAAGGAATGCCCGATCAAAGCACACTCGCCGCCAGACCCCCTCAGCCACCCGCAACAACCGCAGCCAGCACAGCAAACCAACCACCACAACTCAGTCAACCGCAGCAGCGTCGCGTGCAAGCTCACAGCCCACCAGACTCATTCGCAGCACAGCAAAGACAAGCGGGCCTAGGATCACTGAACGCCTTGGGCGCATCAACCGGCGGCTTCAGCTCATTCGAAGACGCAACTTTCTCTCGCCCTGCCGCACCAATGCACACTTCCAGCAACCAAGACGAAGACGACTTGTTCGCTCTTCCCATGAGTCCTCGTAGCCCAGAGATGACGAAGAGCCCGTTCTCGTTTGCCGCAAGCGACGTGAACCGGTACTTGAAAGAAGGGAAGAGCAGCGTGGCGTGAGCGAAAAGAAAAACATATTTCGTGTGCTGCGCGCCATTCTCGTAGGAAGACAAAGATGATGTGACGAATTTATGGATAAAGAAAGCTGTTTTTTTTGGAAGAAAACATTGAATCACTGGTGGCGGTGGTCTTGAAAAGGACGACAAGTAGTCGATAGAACAAGTTGCGCGGTTTCCAGCTTTGAATGGCATTTTCTCAGGGGTTGATTACTGTTACGACTCGCTGCCGTCTCTGTATCTTGGGAGGCAACGATGGGTATTCGGACACTTTTTCCGCCGTAGAAGCTAAGGTACTGAAAACCAGGCATCGTTGGCGTCAATCTACACTGCTGATAAGTTGCAGAGCCTGTCATAATGCTTGTTCTGCTACTGCAATTCCCGATTCATCATCAGAGTACTCAGAGTAATTAAGTCCAGCTTCCACGCAGTGATCCCGCCGACGTTGTTTGCACTGTTATCAAATCTCTCTTCCTTTCTACGAGGGATCGAGCACCTTGCCAGTCAAAGTTACACTTTCAATGCCCGTGTTCATCAGTGCCACGACTGCTACTACCTCCTTTTCATGCATCTCTCTGGGAATCTCGCCTGGGTATCCTGCCACCTTGAAAACAAAAAGAAAAACCATCAATGGTTCACACTTAACAGTCGATAATCCTCGCTTTCACCGGCGTGACTGTCTCCATCGTAACAAACTCTGCTTCTGCCTCCGACTCGGCGATCGTATCAGCGTTCGTGCACAGAGATGGTGCGATGCTGTGTATTGAATGACGGCTGCTTCCTGCTGGCGTCATGTTCATATCGAGGTAAAGGCGCGCTGCTGCAGCCGTGCCGACTTCTTCGATAGGACCGGATCTTGGGTACGGGTAGTTCAGGTAGCTCTCTGGAGTGAACGCTCTCGGCGTAAGTGAGCGCACGGTGACCGTCTCTGCGTCCCTGGAGTAGAGTGATGGTGTCGAGTTGAAGCGTTCGATCGATGGCTCGACGCCAGTGGTGAGATGCGGCTGTAGGTCACGCAGGTCGATTGCTGAGACTGGTTCGCTGTTGAGTGACGTTCTGACTGTCTGCTTCATAGTCTTTTCCTCGCCAGGGTGACCCATGCTCCCACTCCCAGCCTCACCGACCCGATGAGCATACCTGCTCTCGTCCTCCTTCGGCCACCTCTCTTCGTCAAACCTCGCCAGCAACTCCTCAACAGCACTCGCAGCCCAGGCCTTGTACTCAGTCTCACGGTCTGGCAAGCCGTGAGCCTCTAGTAGTTGCTCTGAAGTGACTGTGCTGTTAGTCAAGGCAGCTTTGGCATCCTTAGCCGCTTCTTCCCAGAACGCGCGCTGCTGCGGGTCATACATGACGACCTCGATCCAGACTGCTTCAGCACTTTCTTCTAGAGCCGTGACTTGGACAGGTGCCTTGATGAGTTGGCGGTCCAGGAGGGCGATCTTCACGAAATGAATGAAGATGTTGCGACCGCAGGAGAAGAAGGTGAAAGCTGCGCGGTCGACTCTGCGGTTCCTTAGTGTTTTGGCTAGTGGCTGAGGTGGTACGTTGCTGGTGGTTGTTGGATTGAGTGCGAAAGTGGCGTATGGGTTGGTGATGTCAATGCTGCGAGGCGTGGTGTAAACATCTCTGGGAGCGCTCATGCTAGGGCGAGGTTTGGTGGAGCTGAAGGCATTCTTGATGTTGTTGCGTGATTGTGCATCTCTTGGAGTCGACACCTTCTGACCCATGCTGGGCGACGCGAGTGGTTGTGTGAAGCTGGCAGAAGTGTGGTGTCTTGGGGCAAGTGAGGTTTAAGCTTATCGCTAGCATGCATGAGGCTCTGAACATGGCGCACGCAAGCTATCCACCGCGTGATGTCAGAAACCATTCGCCATACTGCAGCTCTGAGCGGTTGTTTTGGGCCGTTCTCTCGAATATTAAGACACCCCTTACGCAGTATTATCAACGAAATGCCAAGGCGGCAAGTCCTCAAAGCATGTTTAATTTTTTACCACTCAAAGCTGAATCTCTCGTCCCTAGCCTGCCACCAGACACCTCGAGAATGCTGGGCTCCCTAAGAAATAGTCAACGATCGCATCATCAAATACCGTTTGTGTCAGGTCAGCCGGCGTTTTCAAGCAAGCCGAACAGCACCGTGACACGCATTGCCTCGATAAAGGTCAGCATGCGAGGCATCAGCGCTCTTTCATGTTCCCTCAAGAGCCAGAGAGACCAGCTCGTCAATCGTCTTATGCAGGGTAGGAAGACGGGATTGTCTCCTCCTCACAGAATGCAGGATTGGTCGATGTACCTAGTCAGCATCGGACACTGTCGAGAAAGTGCAAAAAAAATCCTGGCATGACGAGATCTTCGAGCAAAGAAGAATCTTCAATTCGTTCACCGTACCACAAACTCACGCTGCGCCAGCTTCTCATACTTCACCCATTGAGAAGTGGGCATTAGTCAAAACAATCCATTGATGCAAATGCGTGTAAGAAAAGATATTTCACTCAATGGGTATCATCCAAGACCTCCTAAATCGGCCCAATAGTCGGACAAAGCAGTCTTCCTCCTCAGACTACCGCCTGGCAATTTCAATTTCTTTTTTCCCCATGTAACGCCATCGCTATGCAACAATTGCAGAAGCCCCAAAGCCCTGATTTTCTTCTTCTTCTTTTCGTCTCTCATAGCCTCGATGCAGGCAGGCGTTCGACAGTCAAGCTCAGATATCCAGTCCGCCATTGGGAATGTTGGCAGCCATCTTCTTGAGTTCGAATTCTTTTGTGAACTCTTGATCGAGCTCTTGAAGCTCGGTGATGAGTTCACCGCAGGCCTTGATGATGGCAGCTTTGGGCGTGATGTCGCCGTCGGTGTGGATGCGGAGCTGGAAAGTCGCGAAGAGAGGGTGGGGGACCTTGTAGGCGGCGAAAGTGACGTGGTCCATGCGGTAGAGCTTGTCGCGGAGCATGTTGGCAAGAGTGTGGTCTTCCTTGTTGAAGGTAAAGAGAGCGGCGTTGGCGACCTCTAAACATGTGAATTAGTCTTCATTGTTGTGTCGCTTGTGGAATGCCAGTATCAACTTACGGGTCACCGTCTCCATCTCAACCTTGCGCTCGCCATCTGCGAGGAGGAACAACTCGTGTCTGTCGGGAATATTAATCTCCGCTTTCACGTTGGTCCATGTGCTCCCGTAGATGCGCGGATCCGTGACACTGGAATAGCCGTTCATGTATTGCGACATGCGATGCAGGGCGACCGGGTGACGAGGCTGTCCGCGTTTAGAGCGGCTCGCAATGCGCTCGCCCTCTTGCGCAGTGTTTGCGATCGCATTGTCCATACTGGCTTATCCGTGCTCTTTGCTTTGTCGCAATGCAATAGCCCTATGCGCCTGGCGCTGGGGAGGGAGATCCTGCAGACTGACGTACCTCTCGGGAGCGTTCATGGTTGCGTCGCGACACCTGTGTCGGGGTAATTGCGGGCAAGCGACAGACGTCAACAAAGATTAGACGAGGAAGGAGCGACTGGGTGAAAGCTCGTTGTGGCGTCGTCGAGTCGGCGTGTGGAGGATGCGAAGTGAGGTTCGAGATCGCCAGACCTTCCACAAGCTTCAGAGCGTCGGTCCGGCACTCTGGAACCGCTCATCCGCTCAACTCGAACTCGACTGTGGAGTGGACTTTGCGGAGGAGGAAAGAGGGTTGCGCGGAGATGGCAATCGTGATGACGAGCATGCTCTTTGTTATAACCTCGGCAGGCCTAAGTGTATCGTGCATGACATGTGTATTCGCTTTATATCACCTGCAGGTGTGAAGGTAAGCCAGCCATGTTGACATTCAACATGTGAAAGCCGTATCGACGACCACATACAACGAATACAACAAACGTCAACCAAAATGAACGATCCCAAGCTCAACTACCCGTGGGTCCATACGCCTTTAGTCGTTGGAGCGCCCATGCGCCTGATCGCTTTGTCCAAACTGGCATGCGAAATATCCAACGCCGGCGGACTCGGCTTCATCGGAGCTGGCAATGATGTCTCGACGCTTGAGCACGAGCTACAACAATCAAAACTCTCACTCAAAGTGAACTCAAACGACGGCGTCCTACCCTTAGGCGTAGGCTTCCTCCTCTGGGCCGGCTCCAAACTCCTACAAGAAGCTCTACCAATCCTCGAACGTCACAAGCCCACAGCCATCTGGCTCTTCGCCCCAGAACAGCCCGATCAACTCGCCCAATGGACTCACGAATGCAGACGAGCCACGAACAACAAATCCAAAATCTGGATCCAGATCGGCAACGTGTCCGAGGCCCTGCAAGCCGTAAAAGCCTGCCAGCCAGAGGTTCTGGTAGTCCAAGGAACCGACGCCGGCGGCCACGGCCTAGAGAAATGTGCCGGCCTGATGACCCTCTTGCCCGAAGTGGACGACACAGTGACAGACTGCTGTCACAATCTCAACATCCCCAAACCAACTCTGATAGCCGCAGGCGGCATCATGGACGGGCGTGGCGTCGCAGCTACTCTCTCGCTAGGCGCACAGGGCGTAGTAATGGGGACTCGATACCTCGCCTGTCCCGAGGCCAACATAGCCAAAGGCTACCAAGACGCCGTTCTTAAAGCCTCAGACGGCGGCGTCAACACGGCGCGAGGAAAACTCTATGATAGCTTGCGTGGGACCACAGATTGGCCCGCGAATTATGGCGGGCGCGGGATTTTGAACGATAGTTGGCACGATGCGGCTAAGGGAATGAGCTTCGAGGAGAACAAGCGTCGGTATGACGATGCGCTTGGACTTGGTGATGGTGGTTGGGGAGAGAAGGCGAGACTGACTACCTATGCCGGTACTGGTATTGGCCTGGTGAAAAGTGTGAAGCCTGCCGCCGATATCACGAGGGAAGTGAGGGAAGAAGCCGTCCAGATTATGAAGCGGCTAGACCGTTGACCATCATCGGTAACTAAGGCCACATAACCTCATAACCGACGACCTTAGTTCAATGACATTCTTCAGATGGCGCATGTTCGGCAAACTCAAGCTCTACACAATAATACAATACACTAGGTTAACGTACATAGCGTTCAACCCTGAAGGTTTTCCAACCCACGATTCCTCCTCCACCATGCAATCCATGCAACCCGCTCCTCCCTAAACCAGAATCCAAAACAGAGAAACATCCAATTATGAGTCCCAGCCACACCTCTGTGATGATCTAATTCCCAAACCCATCGAGAAAAACTAAAACTCTCAAGAAGAGGAAGCGAAATAACAGCAAGGAAAAAGCGAGGCCAAGGTTGGCTCTGACAGTAATACGAAAACAGAAAAAAAGGACAGGAAAAAAATTCCGAGCCCTGTTGACAGGAGTGAAATGAAAAGGGAAAAGGGTGCCGGATGCACCGGTGACCAGAGACAGTTGTAGTTGTCCAGAACTTTGCCTTCTTCCTTCTCTCTCTTCATCATTATACCAAAGAGGAACTGCTATTCCAAAGACCGCGCCTCTTCTGTTTCGGAGGCAGAGCGATCAGAAGACTGTTGAACTGGTTCTTTCTTCAAAGCCATTAAGGTCGTGTGTATGGTTGTGTGTACGGTCGGGGTTAGCGAGCAAGCCAAGCGAGTGTCTGGCACGTCTGCTTGCTGCTTGCTCTTCGAACGATCTGGTCTCGTGACTTGTTGCGTCTTGTCGGGCTTCCTCCAGGGAAAGCCGGAAATTCTTCTTCTTCGTTGTTGAGCTCCAGGCATCGGCATCATCTCAGTTCTTCTTGGCGTCGACTTTGCCAGCGTCGCGCACAGCGGCCACAAATTCCTCCTCAGAGCCCAGCTCCCATCTTCCCTCATTGCCCCAGCCAAGCAGGTCAAGCACTTCGTCCCGCTTGCCGTACAGCTTCGGCTCGAGCTTAGAGAGCACCGCGACGGCTGCACGAGCGAGCGCTTTGTCGCCTTCGAAGACGTAGAGGTCCCAGACTCGAGCGGCGTAAGCATGAGGCAAGTTGTAGGCGAACAAGCACCTGAAGAGCGGATCGAGAAGATCTGAGGGTGTCAGGCCAAGAGATGGAGAGGTGAGGTGGGCATGCAATGTCGGTGATTTGTACTTGAGGGTGCTGAGGACCATCTCGTAAGTACGGGACATAGCTGATTGATCGTGGACGAGGAAGGCGAGCGGTGTCGGGCGGTTGAGAAGGTTAGCAAGGGCCACGAATGCGGTCTCTGGCTCAGCAGGTGAGATGTGTAAGCAAAGGAGGCCAGCAATGAGGTGAGTGCCGTAGACGTAGCCCACATCCGAACGGTAGAACGCGTAGGCCTTGAGCACATTCGACAAAGCTTGCTGAGCCGGCGACGGAGGATCGCAATTGAAGATGCCAAGGTCTGGGAAGACTGCTGGAACGTCGCGAGCAATGGCGTCTAACCAAGCGGCTTCCTTGGACCTAGTGCGTTCCTCGGCAGGCAGATCATCCAAGCGAGCTTCAAGTTGCTGAGCGCGGGCAAGAGCGGCGGTGTAAGAAGATGCAGAGAGCGAAAGATCGTTTCCAATAGCTTTGGGCCAGACGAGACCACGCGCGGTCGGGGTGACTCCTCGCCACCAAAGCTCACGAGTCCTGGGCTCATGAATCACGGCATCCCAATTGGGCAATACGTGCTGCTCCCAGATGCGAGCAATGCTGCCATCGAGCTCAGTCTTGTTTTCGTGTGCCGCCTTGTCCTTCGCCTCACGCTTCTTCTCAGCCTCAGCAGCGCGAGCCATCATTTGCTCCCATTCCTTCATGTGCTTCTTCTCTTCCTTTTGACACTTTGGAGGTAGCCAAGATGGGCGTGTGCGAGTAAGCACTGCCTCCTTCTCCTTGCTGATAGGCAGTGGGTCGATCATGATGTTGCCCTTTTGCAATGGAGGCATGTCGATAACACTTGATGCAGTCCTGGTTCTTTGCACACTAGTTCGGGGCGGGCTGTTTGATGCACTACCAGGAGCAGAGCGAAGCTTCTCATCTCCGGATCGTCTCTCGTCCGCGTATTCTTCCAGCTTCGCAGATAATTGACGTGCCTCTTCGTTGAGATCGTCAGTCCACGATTTTGACCGTTGTGGTCTACCGAAAGCGTCAGACGGGAAAGAAGAGGCTGTCGCACTATGCGGCAACCTGGGCCTTGGGTTCTTGGGAGAGCGGGGGGACCGGCTGTGTGGTCGCTTTGCATTCTTGGGGACATTGGCCGAGTGTAACGATGAATGCGCGCCGAGGTGAGGCAGATTAGTGTACGAGGGCTGTCGCTGCGGGCTAGGCGTACGACTCGCTCGTGGCTGTCCTGGTATGGGTGTGAAAGGTACATTCTCCAAAATGGCCTCGTCCGGTACCTCTTCGTCCAGGTCATCATATTCGGCTTCCAGCTGCTTGACCGTCTTCTTGCCCGGCTGCCATGAAGTCCGTCTAACGAATCTGCTGTTGTCGTAGGAAACCTTCGGAGTAGGAGCATCAGGAGATAGAGGAGATGACATCAAGCCTTTTGCGGGTGAAGGCGAGCGTGATGACCTTCGTCCGGGTGCCAAAGTCGTCGCTGAGGGGCTGGTAAATCCTCGACGCATACCACGGCCCTGGGGCTGTGAGCGTGGGTCACTCAAGCTGCTGCCGACGGCAACCTGCAGGCTTGCATAACCCCTTGCATTGCCATTTGTGGCGTCTCTTAATTGCGGTGCAACGTTGCGCTTTGCAATATCTAACTTCTCCGTGCTCGTCCTGGGTGGTCTTTTGAGCGTTGGCCTGCTTTCGGGTTTGAGATTGCAGTCTTCCACTGAGTCCCGTCCAGTTTCTTCCAGAGTGATATCCTCAAAGTTGGACAGCTTCTCTCGGCTGGCATTGTCAAGAGACAGAGATCGACAAGACGAAGAGCTGCTCTTGGAACTCTTGCTGTAGCTCAATTCTGGTGGAGAATTGGGTGCTGTGTCGACAATGGGTTCGGCGGCGCTCATAATACTGTGAGCCCGCTCGGAGGCTGTTCGGTAGCTCATGTTTCCTCCGGGTCCACCTCGCGCGGCGAGTGGTGCAGCAGCAAGTGCAGGTACGCTGACGCTCAAGACAGCTTGTTTTCCAGCACCAAATCCGCTCCAGACGGTGGTCGATGATAGGTCCGAGGTAATTAGTGAGCGCAAGTAATCATTTCTCGACTCAAGGGCGTGTCGGTAGCGGTGGGCAGAGGGCTGGCGGGTGTCGTTGAAGGAGTGGTCGGGGAATCCAGGAAGAGAATATTGGTTTGCGTAGTAGTGTTGGTTCCAGTTGGACGAGTGTAGTGGAAGCACGAGCTCGAGGCCGTCGTGCTCGTCGAAGTCGAGGCCGGGTTGCGGGTGGGTAAGAATTGGACGGCGAGCCGGGGCCAGGTGAGTGGAGGCCATCTGGAGTTCGGTGTGTGCGTGTGCGCGCAGACGGCCCTAGAGGATCTGAGTAGCGACCGGGGCCTTGCACTAGCTTATGTCTGCCGCGCTCCGCCTCCTTGACGGGCGACGGTGCAGAGCTGGCGAAGCTTGATGCCAATAATGCTCAGGGGCGCCCGGCGCAGCGAGCAGCCTTTAGCGCTCGCAACGCCCGACAGGGGAGCTGCGAAGGAGGAAATCTCGTGCGCCGCCAATCAGCGCGCCGCACACGCTGAGTCTCGCGTTGAAACGCCGATGGGTGATCGCGAGGTCGAGACTGCGGGCACGGGCGTGTGCAAACGGTGTGCGTGGAGTGTAGCAGGGTGAAATGGCGATTGTCACGCGCAAGACACGCCGTCAACGTGAGGCGAGACACGATAGCAGAGTGAGGGCGAGGCAAGACAGCTCCTCTTCAACTGCGAGACTGCCAGAAAGCTACTTGACACTACTCGTGTAGTGCATGCATGCGCCTTATCATCATGCAACATGCAGCCAGCCAGCCCCGTCGCATACCAAGGCAGCGTGCGAGCCTGTGCCAACCAGACAGCACGCCAAACCTTCACCGTCCACGCCTCTGCTCTGACATGGTGGCTGGCCTAACAATCACCTTGTAACCTGCGTGCAGCCGTCATTCCTGCCCTGCCAACGCAATGGATTCCTTTGTCTACCCGCGTGCCACAGCGCTGAGCCGCACAGCTGGCGGCTGGGAATCGGGGTACCTGGGCAGAGCAGCTCCATGATATGATACGCTGGAGCTTCACACGCGCGCGACTGAAAACTCGATGGCTGGCCGCACCAGACTTGCAGAGCACAGCAGAGTTACGCTTATCTCCATACCGTCACTGCCTATAGCCAAGCCAAACCTGCAATAAAGGAGATGCCTCCGCCTAGCGGACCAAACATCGCGCATGATTAAGCTCGGAGGGAAAGAATTGCCTGTCATCCAAATCTCGTTGGGGTGATATAGCTTGATCGCTATCCCCGCAACCCTCACTACTGCTTTGCGCTGAATTCCTCTCTTCTGATTATTACCTGATTGCCTCGCTCTCATCGGACGTCGGAATCCAAGAAAGCCGATTCTGCGTCTTACCGACACTCCCCGTCGCTATACTAGTATAACTAATACCCTAGGCCGCCAGCCCAGAGATGAGCCATGCACTTCCTCGCCAAAAAGCAAGCGGGTCCCAGGCAGCAAAGCACAAAGAGCCTAGAACTGCCATTTCTCTATACATGCAATGAATTCACGTCCGAGCTGCAGACACCGCCTATTCCCAATCACCACCTTCATATCCGTTCCCCGGTCGTCCATCGTGAAGAGACCCGCTAGTCGCGCTTGAACACCAATCGTCGACAAGGATCAGGCATACATAATCCTGGTGTTCAGGAAATCACCGATGACATGCGTGCATGGATTTGTACATCACCGTATCCACCTTGCACTGTTCGATTGTCTCCGTCCCGCTCCCCGCCTACATTACACTACTAGTAAGTTATAGTGCCTCTCCAATTCATCATACACGGCACATCGCGAGGGCTGTGGTAAACATTTCTCATTATTACACGTCAGCGATGATATCGCTCAACAATCCCACGCAGCCCAGCCGCCTGCGCCCTTTCCGCTTTGCCCTCCTTCACTTTCTGCAACCAGTGCAGCAAATCCACAAACCTCGTCTGTCGCCTCTGAAACACCGCCTCAAAAGCCGAGCACGCAAGCCTGCAAATCGAGAAAAGTACATGGTCAGCAAATTAGGCTCGGGCAATCAAAGTTCACTATAGGCAAGGCAACAAGCAAGTTTTCCCGCGCTCATGGAGCCAACTTCCTGCTTTCTTCTTCCCATCCCACTTTCGCTTCCACGGCTCGCCGGTGATGATCGCAGTGGCGCAAGCGTGGCGCCCGCTAGACACGCGCTGGAGGCGCCGCATGAAACGGCGGGCGTGAGTGGGGCGCGCTCCCTCGCTTGGCGCGGAGATTTGTACGCCAACCGGGAGCTGGCGGATACAATGCCTTCTTCAAGATCGAAAGCGAATGTGGGATGGGCATCGATCCATGATGCGCTTTCCTCCCGTTCGTGATGGAGGATGATGAAGTGAATGAATGCGATGGGTTCGGATGGACTTACCAGCGAGTCTGCCCGTTGGTGACGGCGCATTCAAACGGCGTGCCGTTCTTACTTTTCGATGTTGCACGGCGCTTCGTGAGAGCGCACGCGAGCTTCATGAGGTCGTCTACGGTCTCTGTGAAGTGTCAGAGGATGATACTCGCACAGCATGAGACCCCAATCCGTCTCCCCACAGACATCCTTGCGCGACATATGTCTCTGTGCGATAGTGCTGATTCGCCATAACTCAATCGCAAACTTGAGCTCTGGGTAGCTACAGTAGCTTGGTTTCCCGGAGCTCATGCCGGCACCTCAGCAAGAGCACATACTGTGGCTGTAGCTGCAGCTTGCAGCTGCAAGCTGCGCGCCACTTGCTTGGAAACCGGATGTTGAGTGAGCTAGGGATTAGTACTTACTTATGATAAGCTTGCTCGAGGGCTGCTTGTTGTTGGGCAGCGATTTGATGTACGAATAGCTCTTATGAGCGACTTCGTTAAAGGCATGATGCAGATTGTTGAGAACGGTGTCAATCGAATTGTAGCTCGTCGATAGATGCATCGCGCGCATGTGCAGTTTTAGCGCGTTCAATGTTTTGCGGTAGAATGACTGTCCTGGCAGCTTGGAGTACTCGACGGTGACCGAATTTTGGTTGTTCGCGGCTGTTCGGCGCTCCATATCTTTGCTCAAGTCAAGTGTGACAGTGTTGATGGCATTGCCGCAGTACGGAAAGTCGGTCACTGCTGGCAGTCGGTTCACTGGTGATCCATCTATGTCCATATCGAAGTTCGCTCTGCTCTTGTCGGTCTTTACTTGAACGCCAAACTCTGGCAAGCCAGCATGCATTGTTCGCATGAACAGTTCCGCGATATCGCGGTCTGTGCTTATGATCAGAAAGTCGTCAATAAGTCTGAGGAGTAAGCTGTTGTCGTTTTTGATGAAGCCAAGCGCATTTCGCTCAAGCTCTGCGTAAAAGTAACTGCACAACAAGCTTGACACCACTGATCCTTGAGGTATGCCTTCCTTCTGCCGATACATGCGATCGCCCAACTTGACAATGTTTGACTCGACATGCTCATGCAGAAGATCCAATATAGCCTTTCGATGTTGGGACTTTTGAGCAAGACCACCAACGTATGTCGTGCGGGTACGACCTGCTGTGGTATCTGCGGTGATCTCGGCATTTAAATCGAAAACAGCTTTATCCGTCGATGCTCTGGTGAGGAACTTCCAAGACGGTTTGGCTCCGAATCCGGGTGTCTTTTCGTTGTTCCCACCAAGCAGCTTTCCACGCGCATATTTCGCGAGATGGTACTCGTTGGCTGAGAGTATGTCATCAGCCAGTTGGAGAAGTCGTCTTTGAGGTATTGTGTCAAAACAAGATTTGACATCAACCTTGGCAAAGTACAAAGGCGAGGTTTTTGATCCGTGCTTGCTCAACCCTGATCTGAACTCCTGCAGTCGAGCGAACATGTCATCGACAGAGAACAATGCAGATCCAAGCATGTCTGGCCGGCGGGACTTTTCGTAGTTCAGTATACTGAAGGCAGGTGTCAAGATGCTGTTTATGCTCTTGCCTAGGACCAATCCGCCATTCTGCTGCCGTTGGATTCGTCGACGGAGGTTTATAATTGGTCGCATGCCTTGTTCTTTTGGTAACAGCCGCACCTTGCTCACGCCAAGGGCACGTTGCACCATGGCTCCACGGAGCTCCGCAGTGCTACACTCTTCGAACATGTCAAGCTTCAGAGAGCGGAGGGCTGGCTCAGACATGGCTTTCCACACGTCATGGCGAAAGTAAAAGAGCTGGTTACGATGAACGTTCGACTCTGTCACATGAAAGTGACTTCGGATGAGAGGTACTAGGTACGAGTCGAACAGGTAATAGAGTAGTTCTGACAAGATACTCTTGCGGGTTTCAAAGTCTGATCTGGAGAGATTCGAGCTCTTGTTCGTTTTTGACGGCTCGAGCCAGTCAATGTCCTTGATCACGATACTTTGAATGATATCGTGCAGGCTAAGGGTCTCATATCGGCGCAGAGAGACAAACGTGTCGACAGAATGCAACACAACCTCAAACGAATTGCTCTTACTGCCTGTCTTGCCAAATGTGTCTGGTGGAAAGACATTACGAATGACCGCACGACAGAACGCAGATACACTGGCGTGTGACGAAGCTTGATCGAATGTGCTGGTTTTTCCCAGGGCATCCGATTGCATAAGCGGACAGAAGTAATTTAGCAGTGCTCGAAAGGAACATCTACTATGTCGTTTGCGCAGTCGTACTACTAACCGCAAGCAAGGACCTCGCAGTCTTCGGGGAATCTTGTCTGCAAATGGGATTGGTTGTACTGTCCGACGTTGGCGCTTTATCCGATCGCGCGCGATCTCTTGCTCGCGAGTTGTGTAGTCTTTGAATGGCTGTGATGTATCTTGACGGTCCACTGAGGACGTGAAGGCGTTGTGAAGGCCAAACTGTCGTGGGAAAATATATTTCATCACATGAATTGTTTCAGCGACATCTCCATAGTTCTGATATCGATTCATAACATGAACATGTGTCATGCCAAAGCGAATGTCACCGGATGCTTTGAGAGAAGGCTTTGCATATAGCATACGATGGCGGAGAAGGCGCATATCGGAAAGACGGTATGTTGTTGGTCGATCAGCCTCAGTGTCTCCGATGGCTTTCCCGGTTCTGGGTGGTTGCATTGCTTGCATCGCAGGCTTCAGCTCATGAAGGGGTAACCCACACAGCTGTCTCATGTTGTTGCTGCCATCCATGCTTCGGTACAGGCCACAGTCCATAAGCATCTCGCCTAATATACCTTCGGCCCCACGTCCGAGTAGTGCGGGTAAGTGAGACCACGCTTCGTTCTTGAGCTCGTCGAGGTACTGATTTCCTGTGGTCATATAAACTCCTGGAACGCCAGGTACACCTCGAGCTTCGTTTCCATTCGCGGCGGCAGCAGACCGCTGAAAGCCGTGACATAGAAGGTGAGAGGGCCGGTACGATCCAGTATACCGGCGAAACAAAGACCAGAGGGCAAAGTCAACGATCTGTGAATAATTAGTTCTGTTGCTAAACTGAGGCAGCAGCACAACATGGACGTGTATCAAACAAAAAAAGGACAGGAACATTGTAGTCCTACCTCGCATTGCTTCAGGTGGCCTGCGTTTGGAGTGATCGAGACGTCCGATTCTGACACTTGTTTTGTGAAGACAGATATGTCATGATCGAGCTGCTCGAGCTCTTTCGTGGGAATGTGTTTTGCAGTGCCAACTAGTATGGTATCGAGAAGCTGAGTGACACTATCGACAAGAAGAATGCTCTCATCTTGCACAGGCTGGATACCATAGTGGAGAAGTCTGCGGCGACGCTTCTTGGATGACTTTGGTAACCGCGACACGAGATATGTCCGCAGACTGTGCACTTCATGGTAGTATTGCTCAAGCAGAGGTACAACTGCAGGCCGTCCGTTGCCACCTATTCGTTGGCGCTTGGCAGAGCTGTCTTTGGTGTGTGACTTTCGCTTTCGCTTCATAGTGGATTATACATCTGATGTTAGGGTTTGAGTGATCTTGACATGCTCACTTGTTGTGGAGTCCGTCTCATTCACGAGTTCACGCGTCGCGGCTCGCGTCTCGGGCTTTGGCCGGGTTCCGGTCCGGCGATGAGTAAGCGTAAACTTGTTCGCTCTCGCCTCTCGCTTTCCTCAATGGGACATACATCAACGATCGTTAACTTCCATGCGATAGCTACAATCACGCTGGAGTCAGCACATGACTTGATTTTGCGGGCGGTCGCAGCGTCGTGTCACAATCTACATACCTTCTCCTCTTACCTCCGTAGTTGATGTGCTGATCCATTGGCAGCCCCGCTTCGATTCGAGAAGCTTTTGGTTCTAGCACAAGGGTGACGAACGTCACAGGTCATCGCGCTCGGTCTAGGTGAGCGAGGCCAAGCGAGGGACAAGCAACTAAATGACCATATATAGACGAAGAGCTGTCCGCACAAGAATATCTCAACACTATCTATCTGTTCAGTTGTCAATGTACAGGCATCTACCCAAACGACTTCTCCCTAAGAACCTTCCACTGCAACACTTCAGAACCATGGAGACCGCATCTCGAGTCTTGCTAACCCAGCACGAACAACCAGCATTCTCTCTTCCGGGCTACAATGATCCCCAGAAGGCTAAGGCTGCATCAGAGCTGCTGCAAGCAAATCACGACAAGTTCCACATTTTTTTCAACAATGATGGCTTTCACAATCACATCGCCCATCATCTGTTGACTACATATGCTTTGAACGCATCCCCAGACGATCTGCAACACCACTTTGACAGCAACAAGTCTTACCAAAAACCGCGAGGATCTTATGACCAGGCTGTTGTGACAAAGATGCAGGATCCAGCCGAGTTCATCAAGTTCCTGGGTGACGAACAGCATTACAAGAACTTTCTCCAACTCTTCAGACAGGAAATCGAGGCCATTGGGTGGCAAGCCGTGGTGAACAAATACCTCTTCGACGACGACAAGCTCGCAGCCAAGATGCTCCCACTAGTCTTCGCCGGCTTCTTGCACCCATTGATTCATCTTGGTTTCGGTGTGGAGTTCGAGCAGCCAGCCATCATAGCTGAAGCTCTTGCACAAGCTTCCATTCACTCAGACTGGATCGCGAAGTTCTTCTCATCAGCTGAACAGGCCGCAGACAAGAATCGTTCCAATCCTTCTCGGTCCATGGTCGAGCTGCTGGACGATATTCGAAATGACAAGGAACTCTACGCTGCGCCCCACTGGTCAGATGGCAACAAGATCCGAGACGGAATCTTGGCACGTGCTGCAGAACGCATGGTCAGCTACACCTCTCAATACCACATCAAGCACGAAGAACTCGAGGAGAAGACTGCTGAAATGATCAATGCGGCAGCATACTTTACGGGCGCTGCTCAACGTAAACGCCATGCAGTCAAGTTCGATTTCTTCTACATGCACTGCGTAAACTCTAGCATTTTCTACTCGAGCTTCCTCAAGCAGCAGTGGCTCAGTGATGCCAACAAAGTCAAATTGCTCGAATGGAAAGTCTGGAATGATCTTGCAATGTACGCTTCGAGGAAGAGTCCCGAGTTGCACTTGGACGAAATCAGGAACTACAAGCCGAAACAATCATCTGACTGGGACAAAGTGATAGAGAGAGTGAGGTCGATGGAAGACGACGGTCATGCGTCCAAATTGGTGAGGGCTCTTGCCCATGGCCAGCAAGTCTGCGCGCCTTACGAATCAAAACCAGAATTCAGGTTGAAACACGATGATTGGTTGCAACTGGCACACATGACCATTGATTCTGTTCAGACTGGTGGTCCTGAGTGGGTGCGGTCGGCAGGATTCGACGAGGCGTGGGAGAATGTTCCGCTACGGTCTCAATTGTGAATGCATCCAAACTGTATTTTAGGTTGTTAATGAAACAGTATTGCAATTTGTGATCGAGTGTTGCATCCGTCAGTCGATATACAGTCGTTACTCAAAATTCAGCGCACAGCATCTCAGCGGCAACTGACCTTCTCAGTAGACGATAGCTAAAGGTAGGACCATACTATTACTTAAAAAACTTCAAGTATCTCCTATCATCTCTACGAATATATATTAAAATTTCGAACATAAATCTGATGATAATGGCATAATTACCACGTTGAGGTGTCCGTAGACTTATGAGCTAGAACTGTGCATGATACGTCCGAGATACTTTGCTAAGTGTAAGGCTTCTCACGGAGAGCTGCCTCTGTTTCCATCTTCGCGTCGTAGCCGTACAGCCAAGGCTGCACAACCGGACACTGCCAGCGACTAGGAAACTTCACATCGATATCCTTGCCCGGCTTCGACAACATGAGCTCGTCTCGTGCTTCCTGCTCCGCACCGTCCAACATATGAAAGTCTTTCCTCTGCGCAAACGTTTCTCTTACGATTGCCTCGCCTCGTTTCTTTCGCAAATTTTGAAACATGTCTAGCGCTTGTGGTAATTGATCCTTTGTTTCTAATGCTGCGAGCACGTAGCCCAATACTGCGCCGTCTTCAAGCGAGCTGTTGGCTCCTTGTGCTAGGTATGGCAACATTGAGTGTGCGCTATCTCCGATGAAGACGAAGTTGCTTTTGTCGCTTGTCCAGCTATCAAGTTCAGAGCGGTGCATCAATTTCCACTTGTCAACAGTCTTGACGTGATCCAGGAATCGATTGAGCACAGGGTCCCAGCCTTCGAAAATCGCTCGCATCTCCTCCAGAGAACCAGTCTGCCTAGCTACTCCAGCTGGCAAATTGTCCGGAACAAGGAGTACGATGTTGAACATTTGCCCGCCTCGTAGAGAATATGCCACCACATGGGATCCTGGCCCGATCCAGAAATTGCACGTTGGTTTTGCAACCCAATCATACAGCTCACGATCATCCTCCAGGTCTTCCAGTCGTAAGACAATCCTATAAGCCAGGTCACCTGTCGGTAGAGGTTGATCGGAAGTTCCCTTTGCCGCCAGAAACCGCTCTCTGCACTTTGACCAAAGTCCGTCTGCTGCTACAATCAGATCTGATCGCAACTCTTCGCCGCTTTCGAGCCGAAGCAGAGGAACATCAAAATCTACGTCTGCCACTCTTGCTCCGAGGCGGACGATGACTCCAAGCTGTTTTGCTCGATGATAGAGCGCTTCTTGCAGGTCTACTCGATGGAGGTCCCAGAATGGCGCACCATATTTACTTCTCATGTCTGTATCGAAGTTCTCCGTCCGTGAGAGAAGTTTCCCGTCCGAATACCTTCTGACGGAAAGGGAGGTGGGCTCAGCAGCTTTGTGCTCGAGGGCTTCGAGGATTCCCCATTGAAGAAAGAGCTTGCTTGCGTTTGGGGTAATTTGAAGGCCTGCGCCAACCTACAATCTGTCAGATATGTGAACTAGGCATTTCTACATCTTAGCCCCATCTTTACTTCTGCAAGCTCTTTCGCGGACTCCATGACGAGTACATGGTGGCCAGCAAGAGCACATGAGATTGCGGCACTCAATCCAGCCAAACCGGCACCGACTATGGTGATCTGAAGTGGTGCTTTCGCAAACGTGCGTTCATCCATGGTGTTCACATGTGTTCTTGATAAGTTCAAAATTTTTCCGTGTGTCGAGGCTTCAAGACCAAGGGACCTAGTGTATTGATGAGACGTTGGAGGCTACATGTACCTACAAATGACAGTGTGGTCTCTTAAGAAACTATCGACTTAGGGCTCAATCGAGCTCGCCCCGATATTGCCGAGGTCAGTAGCACGTATAAAACTGATATTCTGGCCCTTTGCTTAAGGACATAATGATCCCCGCGTGGATGATGATGTTTGTCGGCCCCCTCCAACGTTGATCTCGTGTCATGCACAAGCGGGGCACTCGCTTCGGCATCTGTTGCTTGCGGTTTCGGCATTGAGTTCAACCGGACATCTTCCATGAGACGACAGGTGACAACATATATTGACGATATCAAGGCCACTCTGGTCAACGGGCAGAGCATCTTAGCATCCCTCTCGGCGTCTAAAATTCAGAGCCGATCCAACGTCAACAACCATGGCCAACACTCTTGCAGACCACAACAAGATTGTCGAAGTCTCCAAGAACTTCCGAGACTATCTAATCCCATTGGATCACCCCAGACTCCATCCAAACGACAGAGATGCAAGAACCCATGGCAAAGGCGTCTTAGGCAATGAGCAGATTTTCCTGACTCCTGTGGCTAAAGGCTGGCTTGAAAACTATCAAAAGCCATACCATGGCTTTACCACAGATGGGCACGTGAGGCAGAACTTATGGCGTGCAGACCCATCCGCGAATGGGCCCACGAAAGAAATGGTACAAGCCGCAAAGAGCTTGATCGACGTGGCCACAGAAGAGGAGAAGAAGGGCTTCAGATTTGAAGCCGATGCGAAGGAGTGGAGAAGTTGGTCAAACCCAGAGGTTGGTACCTCCCATTCTGTATAATGATAAAAAGCCACGGGTGACCAACTTGAATACAGGTCATCGTCGTCGACTCAGGAGTCCGCATCGAAGATATGCAAAAATCCACGCGAGATGCTGTACACGATTTACTCAAAGCAAGTCTATCTCCCGAGGGCTACATCAAAATCTGGACAGCGATGCTCACGAACGCCTTCCTGGGAGAATTAACCACGCTCAAAAACGTCATGAACACAGACAGCTACCACTTCTGCCTCTTCGGCGAGCCAGCAGTCGACAAACCCTGGGGCTTCAACGTCTTCGGCCACCATCTCTGCCTCAACGTCTTCTCCTTGAACGGAGAGGTAATCATCGGCCCTTTCTTCGTCGGCGCAGAGCCGAACATCATTGACGAAGGTCCCGACAAAGGCACCATGATGCTCAAGAAAGAAGAAGAAGCCGGGCTGGCATTGATGAAGAGTTTCACGCCCGAGCAGCAGCAAAAAGCAACCATTCAAGGCGACATCGACGATATTGAAGGAGACACGATGCCCACCGGCCGCTTCAACAAAGCCGACCTGCGCGGGCTCGGCGGCGCTCATCAAGACAACAGAGTCGTTCCTTTCGAAGGTCTCTACGCGAAAGACATGTCATCTTCTCAACAGCAAGCGGTTCTCGACATCGTAGGCATCTTCAATGAGATCCTGCCAGCCGAGACCAAGAAGCTGTTCCTTAAGCGAGTCGAAGAACACCTTGATGAGACGTACTTTGCCTGGATCGGGCCTGTCAACGACGAGACGCCATTCTACTACCGGATCCACAGTCCTGTTGTGATGGACGAGTTTGATCATCACAACGGTGTCTGGTTGGCGAATGCGCTGCCGAAGAAATATCACATTCACACGATCCAGAGGCTGCCCAATAGGGGCGATTACGGCACTGCTTTGTATGACGAGTGGAGGGAAAAGCAGGGTATTAAGGATGGAGAGAAGAAATAGGTCAGATACGTCCTCGATGAGTCGGCAAGACATTGATGAAAGTCAAGAGTTTCCTTTGTTCGCTACCATATCGTGTTCTCGCATACGTGCTGAGGCACGGTCATGACATAGTTTCAGCCAACAGGCGGTATCTATCAAGCTGGTTCGAGTGTACATGTTCACAGACGCACTCGTGGATTTGGCAAGAATGGCACAAAATGTTACAAGGTAATAATAATCAATCTCTTTGACACTCAGGGCTATCTACATAATGACAATGTTCCGCTCCTACAAGACGCGACCGGCCGTCGATGACTGACTGCGATCCTTAGTCTCTGTCTTTCTGAGTCCCTTGCCGAGCTGGATCTGCTGGAGCAAGCCGCTGCGATCCGGCATACCGCCAGCAGGAGGCCCGGCAGGCATAGGAGGCGGTGGAGGCGCGTCGGCACCGGGGAAAACGCCAGGCATGGGCGGAGGCGGCGGTGCACCACCGGTGGGCATGGGTGGTGGAGGAGGAGGAGCACCGTCAGAAGGCATTGGTGGAGGTGGAGGGGCACCAGTCGAAGGCATGGGCGGCGGAGGCGGTGGAGAGCCAGGTGCGGGAGAGTTGGGCTTCGAAGTGTTCTCCATAGCCGACATAGGGCGAGGTGGTGCCATAGTGCCGAAGAGAATGGAAGCAAGGTGTTTGGCGCTGCCGCCACCAGTGGGCTGATCATCTTCTTCCTCGTCGTCGCTGGACTCGACTACAGACCAGTCATCGTCGTCTGAGGGCTTGGCGCGGGAGCGACCAGCAGGCTGGGATTCAGGTAGACTTGTCTTGTTGCTCTCCGATGCCTGCATGGCATGGAATGGATTGTAGTCCTTCTTTGCCTCGGGAGATGCAACGGAGGGCGGGCTGGCAGCCGAAGGTTGTTGGTTCATGCTTTTCCAGAAGGGGTTCTTGGACTCCTCAGGAGGGCTCTTGATGGAAGGAGGGCTGACAGTGGGTGCTTCGGGGACGGGAGGAATCACCATACTTGCGGACGGTGTGGACTCGTCAGGTGTAATCCTCTCAGGGCCCTCATCGTCATCGCTGCTGTCGTCGTCGCTGATGGACTCAAGTTGCGCTCTCAGCTGGCGCTCCCTCTCCTTGGCAGCCTCAATCTCTGCGCGCTGAGCAGCAAGACGAGCCTCCTTCTCTGCAGAATCCTTCTTGGCAGCCGCACGTCGCTGTTTCTCTTCCGCCCTCTTCAGCTTACCAGCCTTGACCTCTTCTTCAAGAGCGCGGAGGGACGCTTCTTGTTCCTCGCGCTGCTTTTGCAATTCGCGCTCTTGCCTAGCTTCTTCGTCCCTAAAATATGGTCAGTATATTCAAGTCAGGTGATATCGATCGTGGTGCAACATACTCCAAGTCTTGTGTCTCGTGAGCCATAGCCTCTTGTTGTTCCTTCAAAGCCTGTTCTTTGATCTCATGTTCAGCTCTCTTCGCCTCGGCCTCGGCCTGCGAATGATCCTCTTGCTTGTTCTTCCTCGGCGCGGGAGGTGCTGGCTTGGCCTTGCTGCTTGCCGGTGATGGTGGTGCGACACTCTCGCCCTGCAGTCTTGCTTGTCGTTCTTTCTCCCGGCGTGCATCCTCTTCTTCAGCCTGACGAACGCGGTTATCCCTCTCCTTGCGCTCACGCTCAGCACGCTGGGATGCGCTTTCACCACCCTTCGATGGAGCCTTGAGGCCAAGAGCGGCCAGACGCTCGGCCATGCGGGCTTCTGCTTGCTGCTTGATGAAGGCGGCACGCTCCTCAGCCGTCTTGTAACTGGAGTATGAAGAGCCCGATGGCTTGGGTGAAGCTGCGCTTGACCGTGAGGCAACAGGACTTTCGGTGCGAGAAGTGCTGCTTCCACGTCCTGTGTCCTCTGCACGTTCCGATGACTTGGGCTGGGACTTTTCATCGTTGCGGATCCTTGCGGCGCGCGAGCTTCGCTGGAGATCGAAGATGAAATCCTTGACCTCGTCCTCGACACCGAGCCCATCCTCCCACCTCCTTCGCTCGTGCTCGTCAGATGCGCTCTCTGCGCCCTGCTTCAAGGTCGAGTCCAGGCTCTTCGAGTATTCGGTGACACTCTCTTCAACATCACGCACCATGCGCTCATTGTCCTCACGCTCACGAGAGACGCGACTTTGCTCGTCCTTCAATCTCGCAGCAGCTCCGGCTCCATCGTCTGAGGTCTCTACCTTGCGGCCAGTCAATGCGGCAGAACGTTGCTGCATCATAGCCTTGGCCCTAGCCTTGAGACGATCGCTCTCCGTTACTTCACCACCGGGTCCGGTTCCAACGATAGCTGGTGCAGAGCTGGGGTGGGCCTTAGCGTCCTTCAATCGGAAAAGCTCCAGTTGCGCGTCTGCGATGGCTCTTTCGCAGCGGCGAACATGGCTAGCAAGCTCCGGCAATCTGTCACTCAGACCCTGGAGCTGTCTTTGCAAGCTGCGCCGTTCTGCGTCGGAATCACCAGTCTTGAAAGCAGAGTTGGGGTGAGTATCAATGTCTTCCTGGAAGCGCCTGATGCGGCGGAACAGCTCATCGCTTTCCTTTCTATCCTTGCGGTCAAGAGCATCCTCTTCGTCTGCATTTCCTTCATCTTCGAAGTCCATAGCATCCAGAAGAACCTGCTTCTCACGGATAGACTTGCGAAGCTGCTCGACACTCATATCATCCGCACTGTTGTCGCTGATGGCTGGGCTTGGGCTACGTCCGTCTTGGCCCACCCTGCGTCTTGCAGAGCTACGGTAGCCAACCTCTTCGTCGTTATTCTTGAACACCGTTGCATCCTTTCTTCCTCCTCCGGCTGCGGCGCCATTGCCACGGAATGAATGCCCTTTCAGGTAGCTGACACCAGTCTTCTGGGGCTGAAGGAAAGCGCCAGTGCTCTTTCGTTGTTGGGCGTCTTCGTTGAGCAAGCTCTTCATTGTACCAATGCTGGCATCGAAGTTGCGAGTAGAGGGAGGGATCAGCTCAGGAGGCAGTTTGGCCGGGACAGGATAACCATTGAGGCGGCGATAGATCAGATGCATGGCGACAGCAAACTCGTCGAGGTTCAGGCGACCCTTGTTGTTGGGATCCGATAGTGTCCAGACGCGCTCCAAGTCGTTCTTGTCGATGCCAGATTGTCCAAAGATCTCGATCGCCTGTTGTCCAGTGATGTAGCCCTTGCCAAAGCCGTCCCAGGCTTTGAACATGTCATCGTAAATTTGCTTCTCCTGCTTGGTCACTGACCATGGAACCGTCGCGTTTCCTTTCAAGCCTTGCATGCTGAACCCAGTCTCACGGCCAGGCTGCGGCATCATCTGCTGTTGGAGAGCTTCAAGATTAGGAAGTCCTGAAGCGGGAGCGTTCACAAGACCCCATTGTCCCGGTCGGCCAGTTGGCTGCGCGTTCAGTGGCTGCGCCATTGGTCCTCCACCGAAACCGGTCTGTTGAGGCGACAAGCCTTGTTGCGCGTTGAACCCTGTCGGCATGGGTGGCATCGGAGGACGAGGGCCGGTGTAGCCAGTAGCTTGCGGGATACCTCCCTGGAAGCCAGTCTGCTGCGGTTGCTGGAAACCTGTCTGCTGAGGGAACTGGTAGCCTGTCGGCTGCGCAGTCAATTGCGACAAGAGCTGAGAGTCGGACGGGTTCTGCGCTTGTGGTTGTTGGATCGTGGGAGTCGAAGACTTGGGTGGGCCCATGATGTCGATTCCATGGCTCGTAGGCTGAGAAGGGCGATCGTCCGGCACTCCGAAAGAAATGATGTCCACCATGCTCGAGACTTCATTGCGAACGGTCTCTGGCAGAGAAGCGGGCATACTCTTGCCAGTCAGACTCAGATTGCAGAGCCACATAGCGAGCGCAAACTCGGGAAACAGCAGCTGTCCAGATTTGGTGGTATCCGCTAGCGTCCATATCTGAGCTAGGCTGTTGCCATCCAGCTTACTCCTGAGGAGCAAATCCCTTGCCTTGTCACCACTCAATGCTTGTTCGCCACCTGTCGCACTCTTGAAAAGCTGTTCAAACTTGGCCTGGTCGCTCGCTGTGATGAAGCTCAGACGAATGTTGGGGATCTTGCTGCCCTGGCTCGCTGCTGGCTGCGGCGAGGGTTGGGCGTTCCCTCGGAACGAAGCTGCGATATCATTCGAGGTCATGCCCGTGGGCTGAGGCCTCTGGGGTTGGGCGGGTGGAGGCGCGACATTCTGCTGCTGCTGCTGCTGTGCCGGGTAACCGGTCTGCTGGGGCTGCTGTTGCTGCGGAGGCTGGTAACCGGTGGGTTGGGGCTGCTGGAAGCCTTGGAACTGCTGTTGATTCTGAGGAGGATAGCCTGTCGCTTGAGGCTGCAGTCCGCCGGCGGGATAGCCAGTGTATTGCTGCTGCAACGGCTGCTGCTGGGCGAAGCCAGTTGGCTGCTGCGACTGGAAGGGCGATGGCTGACCCTGGAAGCCAGTTGGCTGAGGTTGTAGTTGTCCGGGGCGGCCACTGTTGGCGCCGCCCAGGTATGAGTTGGAGCCAGAGAACATGCTGATAGTGGCCTGCTTAGATGAGCATGCTGTTCAGTAGTACCGCGTGTCGAGTCGTGTGAGGGGGCGGCGGCTTGAAGAGAGCGCGCGGTCCAAGTCGGTTGCTGGAGCTGGCTCGTGCTGCCCACGCGAGTTGATGGCGCGACGTCATGAATTGGTATTGGGCTGGAACCAGACATTGCATGTATTAAACCTCCTGCAGGAACATTCAATTGAACTCGCCCTGTCCATTTTCATGGGCACCTGTACATACTCGCCGCTTTCAGTGCATGTACATCTGGCACATATTGGGAAGGCATCGATTACTCTACTATGCTGTCCCGGCATGTCCGTGACAATCCATGTGCACTTCACATAGATCTCGCATCCACCGTTTTGGAACCGATCAGCTTACGACGACGTGCTGTTCGACCCGCCTGCTCGAAATTGCTCACAATTGCATTCGACCATCAATACCAACATACTTGTTCTCGGGAGACACCCAAACTTTCATTATGAGATACATGTATATGGTCAAATGTACAGACGCATGTACGCGTGTTCAGTGTTTGGTTAGGATCGTAACCCCAAACCCTAGGAGACTGATCAAAACTCTCCTCGCGGTCACACGCGGGCACCGAGACAAGCGTGTTGCCTGGTGAATGAGTACATGTAGGAGCAAACTTGTACTCATACACTGCAAACATGCGGATGCCCGGCATGAAGGTCAAATACAAGGTGTAGAGCGGCATTTGGAAGCCTTCTTGCCTCGCAGCCGGTCCGAAAACACCACGTCTCGAGTCTCGACCAGTGCTGAAATTCGCCTCTCCCCACCAAGCACCGGCTGGCCAGACTTGTGTAGCCCCCCTGGATACTCTTCACTCCTGCACATACAATACTCATCTTTGTTTTCATTTAACATGGCTTCGACCATACATCCGTATCTCACGGAACCGGATATCGTAGTATTGCAAAATCTATTCAGAGATGTCGATGAAGCAGGACGCAACACTAAACCAAACACCTCGGGAATCGCCGATGAAAGCCAGAAGCTCGCCAACGACACTGTCGAATACTTGAAAACCGACGATGGTGCTCTCGCTCGATTGAAGGCTTTGAACGATCCCAAAGACCCGCAATTCCAACCTACCGTTGTTGTCACTTGGGATGAAAAGGACATCCCACCGATCATTAATGAGTACATTGTTCGGCCTTACACTAAGCTCGCAACCCGGATCGTCCGACACCCTGCAGATGTTGTGTTCCTGACGCATGTACTCCTGTACATGTGCGTCAACCTACCAAGTGCAGTCTATCTGTTCTACAATTTCTCATGGATTCACGGCATCGTTCACACGGCTTTCACTTTCTGGTGTGCAGGCTCGTTCACGCTTCTGATGCACAACCACATCCACAACAACGGTGTGCTCTCCAAGGATTGGGCAATCTTTGACTTCTGCTTCCCCTACATTTTGGAACCACTTATGGGCCACACCTGGGATTCGTACTACTACCACCACGTCAAGCACCACCACGTCGAAGGAAACGGACCGAACGACCTTTCATCTACCCTTCGTTACCAACGCGACGATATCTGGCATTTCTTGCACTACGTTGGCAGGTTCTTGTTCCTCATCTGGCTCGATCTTCCGCTGTATTTCGCACGCAAGAAGAACTACAAGCTGGCCTTCCAATCCGCCGCATCGGAGTATGGAGCATATGCTTTCCTGTATTATATGACAGCGCACGTCAATGCCCGCGCGTCGACTTTCGTTCTGATCATTCCCTTCATGCTTTTGCGCCTGGGTCTTATGATCGGCAATTGGGGTCAGCACGCTCTTGTGGACGAGCTCGAACCGGATTCGGATTACCGATCCAGCATCACTCTGGTCGACGTTCCTGTAAGTTTCATTCAGCTGCATAAAAATTTCGATGTCTCACTTTCTTGTATCGCTAACGTCAATCAGAGCAACCGCTTCTGCTTCAACGACGGCTACCACACCGGCCACCACCTCAACCCCCGCCGCCACTGGCGCGACCAGCCCGTGCACTTCCTCGAATCCAAAGCCGCCTACAGAGACGGCCGCGCGCTAGTCTTTCACAACATCGACTACCTGATGATGACATTCAAGCTGATGCAGAAAGACTACATGTACCTGGCCAACTGCCTCGTACCCATGGGCGACCAAATTGGCATGTCACAGCAGGAGCTCGCTGACATGCTGCGGACGAAGACAAGACGCTTCACGGAAGAAGAGATCCGCGCAAAGTTCAAGACGCCCGTCTCTGCTGCTGACAGGAAGAATGCGAGCGTTTCGCTGACAGTTGAGGATCAGAAGACCGGCAAAGTGGATGAGACCTTGGCGGCAGCAACGACGGATTGCAGGAACCGCAAATGAAGATCTTTGAGAATTTGTAGTTATGTATATGATGTGAGATAGAAATGTATAGACTGTTTTTCGGAATGGCGATCCTATGGGATTTTAATTCACCAAAGCAATCGATCGGACCAGTGACGGGGCTCTTTCGCACTTTGATATGCTCTGTGCCATCTACACAAGCGCAAAAGCAGCCGGGTTAATAACCCGCGCTTTGCCTCCAGGAAGATCAGGCAAGACATCCGCAGTCGGACTCAAAGCGTGCTCGATGTTTTCTTTCGACTGACACTCGCAAGGTTGCGGTGGCGCCAAAGAACCGCTGCCCTGCCACATCTGCATGAAACCAGCACTATCCTTCCCACCATCTTCAATCTGCTTGCGCAAAGCATCAGCCTGTTCTTTGAACACCCGCCACAGCGGGTATTGATCCAGGCTATCAGATTTGCGAAGACGGAGTTGTGCGAATTGCGAGACATACACGCCTTCCTCGCGAGCTAGGGTAAGCAGTGTCGCCACAAAACACTCTTGCAAGAAAGCGAACGAGAAGCCGTTGGTGATGTGTGCCATAGCCGGACAGAGCTTGCGCGGGAAGCTGATCTTCGGCTTGTTCTCCAGCTTGTGGCGCCAGAACTCGCAGTACAGGGTGCGTTCATGCTCGTTGGGGATAGGGAAGATGTACTTTCTGTCGAATCTGCTCGGTCGCTTGGAGAGACCGGGGTCTAGGCGATCGAGGAAGTTTGTGGATGCCACGACGAAGAGGCCATCGTTGTTTTCCAAACCGTCCATCTCGTTGAAGAAGTAGCTGCGTGTCTGAGGTGTTACAATCGTCTCAATGTCCTCGAACACGAGCATGCAAGGAGACAGACGGCGGGCCATCGTGAAGACATTGCGAATATGGTAAGTTTGCGGCGCATTGCGGACATACAGAGTCGGAACAGGATCCTTTCGCTCGAACAGAAGCGTGTGCATGAGTGCTTTGATCGAAATGGTTTTGCCGTTTCCGGGCTCCCCACCGAAGATGAGACCGCGTTTCCAAGGTACGCCGAGATCTTCATAGACGTCTTTCGAGTCGAAGAACTTGTCGACAACAGAGGTAAGCTCGCTCTTCATGTCTTCATCCAGAATCACTTTATCCCAGTTTGCTTTCTGCACTGCAAGCCAGAGGTCTCTGCTCCTCTGCCAGTACCCATCGTAGACGAGCACTGTCTGGTTCAAACTGCTGTCTTGCCACTTGCCGACCGTCAAGATCAGCTTGTCGGTGATATGAGACGGTCCCAATGGCCCTTCAGAGCCTTGTCGCTCTTTAAGCACATACTGCACGTTGGCCACTGTGAACAGGACGAAATCCTCGTCGTTCCAGTTGTAATGGTACTTGGCGAAGTGAATCTGCTCACCGAGCTGGCCAGAACCAGAACGCACTTGAGGCGCGATGAAACCTCTCCAGCTGGCGTATGAGTCCGTCTTAGTGTCGAGTTCGCAAGTGGCGAGTCCAGATGCAGCGAAAGCTCGTAAGTTGACATTGGCCGCTGGGATCGAAGTTACGATCATTTCTGGGTTCGCATCTCGCAGGGCAGCAACGTATTGCAAATCATGGTCGGCAGTCTTCGCAGACGATAATTTGGTAACATCATCGAATAGATGGTGTGGTCCAGAGTCGCTGGACTCTTCGACTAGAGTGAAACGTTCCATGGTAGCCAATCTGATAGGCTAGCACGGATTGATCGATTGAGTATTTGTGGTTATGTGAGGGAGATCAGGTACAAGAAGAGGGGCGCTGCTAACCAGGTAACGACTCGAGTCGAGGAACAAGGGCGGGGCAGTGCTGCTGCCTTGATGCAGCAACGATGTCATGTGCGAGCCGGCAGGATTCCCGTTGTGGAGTCGGAATGCCTGTTTGCGAATGTAGCAAACAAATCTAGAGCAGTGTGAATATGATAATATATCTATGCGCATGGATATGTGCCTCTAGGTCTACAAAACCATCGAGAATGGATGCGCATCCAGCAAGTCACGACCAAAATTAATTTCCTTTATATGGGCTGTGAATAGCCAAATCCGCCATTATGTCTATTAGAGACACCCATCTATCGAACTAGCGAGCACGTCAGTCTTACTTGGACGACTGGTCGAAACACCGATGCCCTCTAACAAGAACTACAACACCCCTCCCGGCCTGATACCAGCCTTCTCCATGAAGCCACTGAAAGTCGTCTGCCTTCTCGCATCCGCTGGAACTGCTAATCCTTGATCGTTTCTCCATGGCGATAAATGCGATTCTCCAAGCGCACGTCCAGCTGTTCGAGCCTGCGAAGCGGGGATGCGAGTTGGCGTTTCTTGTGCCGGTATTTGCGTGCGAACGGGCTCAGGATAAAGCGGTGAGGATGATACTGTTGCCCATGTAGCCTCAGAGTCACGAAGTGGCGAGTGTGTACCCGGTCCACGCTTTGATTCCAGATCTACAGGTGGTCCCAATCTACGCCGATCGGGTGTATATGCTTCAAGCTCTATCTGAGGCATAGTGACCCGTATGGTCTCTTCACTCCCGGTGGTGGAGGCCCGGGGTCTGCGTCGGTCTCGATCTTTCTCATGGCTCGCTGTTGGCATCGTTGCACTTGCGGTCATCTGCCTTCTGAGTGAATGAGAAGATTTTTTGGAGCGCAGGGCGCGGATCGGTGAGATGGTGTAAGCGTGGGTCAGTGTCCCACGTTTCAGATGTGACGGCAAGTGGGTTACTTGTGGCGAAGGCGGTGGTTGGAATATAGAAGAGCGAGAGAACAATGCTCGTACTTTTGGAGTGCGTGCTGGAGTGATAGGTCCTGTCGCTGTTGCTACATAGCTGCCCGCGTTGTGGTTGAGTGGATCGACAAGACGTGGAGGAGAAGGCGTGCCTCGAGCAAAGTCTGTTCTGTGGCCGGTCCTTGGGTCGGAAATCGGTTCAGAAATGGACCGCGTATGCGTCGGCATTGCACGATGGGGAGCAGTACTCAGGCTCGTAAGCTGATCAGCAGTAGAGAAGCTTTTGTGGTCTGAATAGCCCTCCAAGTGGTCATCATCGTGGCGCTTTCGTCGTCTGTCCAAGCACCACACCAAGAGAGTAACGATGATTGCACCAATGACCACGCCTGGGAAGAGGCCGGCTACGAAACTCTTGCCAGAGAAAGCATCCGACGAGGTGCTCCCAGCGCCGTCCGACAATGCTATACCTCCAAGGGCTTTGGCAGATTGCGTTGTTGCTGCAGATGGCGAAGAGCCTGAAGTGGCGTTCGCTGCATCTGCCGTGTGAATTGAACTTGATGATGGTGCGGATGTCGGAACAGTGGACGGAGGTACTGTCGACGAAGCTGACGATTTTGTTGAGATCGCACATACACCGTTGTGACAAGTTGCGCCACTAGGACAACAAGCATCACCACATTGGTCAAGAGGCATAGTAGGTTCTGAGTGGAGCTGATTTCCAGGATATAGGGTCGCATTCTGCGCCTGCTCGTCGCAGCTGATCGGCGATATGAATCCGCAATCCAGTCCAGCTGGACAGCAGAGCACAGCTATTGCTGATGAATCCAGCTGGAGACATGTGGTTGATTCTGGACAGCAGAAGCCAGAAGGGAATTGTGCACCGCATTGCCGTAAAGAATTGTCACCGCCACAGACCGAGTTGTGCTCAGCATCTCTGCGGTGAAGTTGAGCTGAGGCGTAATGGTGTCCAGCGATATTAGCACGAACGGATGGAAGAGCCAGCTCTTTCCTCGCGAAGGTTGATGATGCTGCAGGCGCATGCATGACTGCCGCAGATGTGACGGAATTAACAAGTCGGATTAAGATAAAGAGAAAGATTACCATGAGCGCCATCGCGGCATGGGCAGCGCTACGAGCAGGCAAGGAAAAGAAAGAGGGAATATGAGGTTTTACAAAAGAAATGTGCAGACAAGCACGAATGGGTCTTAGACAGAGACAGAGGAAGCTGAAACAGAATCTTTAGACAGCAAGACATAAATCAGTTAGCAAATCAAGACTCTTTCACTTCTCGCACCGATGTTAATGACGACGGATGAGTCCTAAACGTCGCCAAAGGCATGTTCGCAACGTGATAGAGAGGTCGCTGCACGCGCTGTTCAAAGACGCGTGACTCCACCATTGCCCTAGCGTGTTGGCGCTTGAACATGAATAGCATCGCTTTGCTTCCCGAACCTGCGAGAGACAAGCTGTATGAAACAGTATTGACGCCGCGTTTCAGCATTGTGAGTTGGTTGCACAGCGAGAAGTGTGGTTGGTGGAGACTCGGGAGTGTAGGTGTGCACTTCAGCAGCGGCCGGCAGCCAGCGTGCTCACTTATGTGCCTGTGCTCACAGAAACACCCACCAATGCGGCATGCTCGGGGGTTTCCATCGGGGGATTTGCGATGTCTGCTGGGCGACACAGGCAAAGGCGATTTGGGAAGACACCATATTGCTGCCACACATACCCATCATGTTCTCCAGAAGATTAGCGCGCCCTGTTGGCGCTTTCGCCAAAGAATGGATCTGCCCCTCTTGCGTACGTTTGCAATTCTGCGTGTCTCCAGCACAAAAGGACCAATGCACTGACAACATTTGCCATTTAGACTCGCGCATCTCCTAGCACATACAGCAAAGCGATTCCTCAGCAAACACAAAATCGCGCCTTCTCACAATCTCTTCGCCGAGATGTCCGCCCCACGCCCGATCTGGTGTACGAGACCGAGTTCACCAGTCACGGTGTTCCTGGTCTGTTCAGCGAAACCGGCTACCGCCTCGGATGGACAACCTACCAGAAGATGATGCTGCAAAAATTGGATGAGCTGCTGGCTGGTGAACCCGACGAGAACATGGACGTCAAGGCTCTCCTACTGAAGTACGCGCGTGACCCACAAAACGCCTCCGTCTTCAACCACGCCAGTATGGCGTGGAACAACCACTTCTTCTACCAGGCTATGGCAGTGAAGCCTGTGGAGTTGAAAAACTACAAACTCCTTGAACAAAGTCTGATTAAGACCTTTGGCTCCATCGAGACTCTCCGAACCACATTCCTCGACACCGCCGCTGCCATGTTCGCACCAGGTTTCGTCTGGCTCGTCTGGTGCAAGGACGCCGAAGGCTCTACCGCATCCCGTAGTAGGGGTGCGTGGCGTATCCTGACAACCTACGCCGCTGGTACTCCTTTCCCCGAGGCCGGCTACCGCCAGCAGGGCATCGACACCAACAACCAGTCGGCCTCTTCCTACGAGAAATACCAGGCTACCAACGCTCTTGGCTCTTTCGGCTCATACAGCCAGCTTGGACAGGACGCTGCGAAGATTCCCCCAGGAGGCACCAGCGTTGCTCCTGTGCTCTGCCTGAGCACTTGGGAGCACTCTTACATCTATGACTTTGGCTTGCCCAAGAAGCAGAAGTACTTCAGCGATTGGTGGAACGCGATTGACTGGTACCGCGTGGAGCAGCGCACCCCGAGGGAGGCGGGAGAAGCCGCAGGCCGATCTCTGCTTGGATAAATGGATACCAAACACGTGTTGCTTAACAGCAGCATACGCGGTAGCATACGACGACGGCCAGAACTCGCCAGGTCAACGCCGCTCGCCGATGGGGAAAGTGAAACTGACGCCTGAAGTCATGCCCTGATAGGGAAGAGCTGTTCCACATACTCGGATGGCGCCTACGCGACAGATCAATTTCAAGAACTGTCATCTTGCGGTGCTCGCCGGTCTGCGGCCTTGTATACGGAAACTGGCATGTACACAATTACCAAAAGTGCAAAGGCACCAGCCGTGAGCTGGCTCTGTATAGTATTTCAGCATGTAGCAATTTGTAGCATTAAGACTTGCCAAGGCTACCATCGTATAAGTCAGACTGATCGGTATCACCTCAATCTGTTCGTTGATTTAACAGATGCCGTTGATGTTTCAAGATTCGTTTACTCAAGGCTACCCACATGAGAACACGTCTGCGTGCGACGAGCACGCGACCAAGCACGGGACGACCAAAGCGGAATCGCTACAAGAGTTGCGGAAACTTCTTTAGATTGATCTGCATCGAGGCGAAAGGAGTGCAGCTCGGGCAGGTTTGAACTTGTGCATAGATCGTCAACGTAGAGGTTGCTCGGCCACTGCACCTATACCTCCAAGCGAGAGAGGTGACGCGTTGCAGTGAAATGGAGGTGGAGATCACGGTCAATTGCAAGGCAGCCTCGCATGGTTGAATTTATGCGATGGTAGTACCAAACGTTCGTAGACATGTCTACGCTGTTCACCTCAACAGATGCCTGAAAGAGGTCAAGTCACGCAAGCACGCTTTCTCTCGTCATCATCATCTCGCCGACGGCTCGGGACATGCGCGTGTGACGGGCCGCAGATGGAGGTGGGAGGATCATGTATAATAAAGGAAGGAGACGAATCCGCAGATGGAAAGGCGTGACGAGTACGGCAGTCATGGTTTCAAGTTGCGCGGATCCAACAGACTCTTCGCTGCACGAGAGACGGATGGGTACCTGCGTGGGTCTCGACCGTCGTGATCATGAGACCAGCTACAGCTCTTGATCCGTAATTCTGCCAGCGGATCTGCAGTGAGCTGTGCGGCAGAGGCTGAAGCAAGAGTTCTGTCTAATAAAAAGCTAGAGAGCGTGATGTGGATGTCGTGCGCGGGCGGAGCGATTCAGGGTTTGGCCCTGCGTAGACTAGAGGGCACGGAAGTGTGGGGTGGTGGTGCGAGGGTGGAGGAAGATTAGTGTGGGCGGTGGAGGCGAGGACGTGTCGACGTGGAGCAAGATCAGTAGTTAGTGCGAAGGCATCTCCGCCGGGAAGATCAATCTCGAATGATGTCTTGTTCCTTGGGACGATGATGATACACGAGAAATGCTCTGGTAGACTGGCCGCGTGCATCCGTTCGGCATGAGTGAGCAGGGAGTGGGTGGCAGCCATTGGCCCACGTGACGCCTCGTGACATGGCTGCAGTGAAATGAGGTACTGTACCTCCGTAGCAGCGCCTACGAGGCAGCACAAAGGATACTCCCCCGGGCGATGTGTCGTTCTTTTGCTACTGCAGATAACAACCCCGCAATCCTTGGCGCGGGCTAAGCTTCGCGCAATGGCGGGAGGCCGCCGATAAGGGAACGATCGACGCACCTCGCCTGGCACCCAAGACCACGCCGTCCAAACACCTGCTGCCCTCTCCTTTCGTCTTCTGCACCGCTATAATCCTTCGTCTCTGTCTTTGCATCCTGCATCTATCTTCCTTCTCACTCTTGCATACCACTCACAACAATCGACTCTCCGACCGCCGTCCTTTATACGACCTCCAACCCCACCATAAGCCCATCAGCCCGCCACTTCGGTGACGTCGACGACCCGTCTGACACCACAAAGACTGCCGGCATTCCCTTGCTTGCATCTTCGTTCCCCGACTGCATTCTCACAACACACTCCCACTGAAGGATACACACTGGCTCCTGTTGGCCTCTGGTCAGCATCAGCCCAATCACCGTCTCGCTATTAGCAAACCACGCGTTTGCCTGTTCCCTTGACCACCGCCGTCTCCGTCCGCACATACTCGCTCGCCCGCTACCACAATGGCCGACGAACCCACCTCCACCTCTCAGTCTCCGCCACGCACCAGACGCTCTTCTTTCGCTGGTGCCACATTCGCCGATTTGTTCGGAAACGGTCGGCAGTCTGTTTCGGCGCCTCGCAACGTGCCTGGCAGCAACAATGGGGATAGTCAGCAGGGCCAATACCCAGGACCCATCACCAATGCTGCAGCTCAGGCTCAGCGACGACGCATGTCATTGACCACTTTGGGTCTCTCTGGCTCTCCAACTGCTCCATCTCCCTTTGGATCTGTGCGTGGTCGTCGTGAGAGCTTTAGCTCCGCCAACAGCGGCAGCATCGATGAGTCCGCCGTTGAAGATGATTTTGCCGCCAAAGACCAGTCCACTCCCACAACGCCGTTTGCCCGACGCATGAGTTTCGGTGCTCGTGCCATGAGAGATATTAGATCCTCAACTGGTGGCGGAGGAGGTGAAGGAAGCCCGCCCCAAAATGGTAGATCCTTTCCGCCCCCCGCTCCTTCGTCACAGCATGCACGGCAGATGTCCACATCTGTACCATCCTCCAACGGGACAATCTCTTCCCGCGATGGAAAGGGTCGAGGTTTGTCTTCGCTGCCCTCCAGTCAATCTTCCCTTCCTGCGTCCTCGTCCCGCACGTCGTTCAGTATTCCGTTTAGCAATAGACGGCTGACCATAGCTTCTGCCACAGGCGAAGGCTTCAACTGGTCCGAGAACTTGCGCTCCCGCGCAGAGCGTACTGCTTCCATCGGTGGACCATCTGGTGGCGTAGGTCTGCCGCTCGGATCCAACAACCACTCTCGTGCCAAGAGCGTGGCCACTATGGAAGCTCCTGTCCGCGAGATGCCGGCTCCACCCAGGGCCAGTAAGAAGCCAGATCACTTCCAGGAGCGGATCTTGAAGGGAGATTTCTACATGGACTGATTGATTCTTTACGACGATTACTTCGACACCCTTCCGGAAACGGAATATGCGAATTGACCACGTGCATTAACTTATGATATTTACGAATGGGAAAGCACGCAAAGAAGTGCAGGAGTTTTTAACGCTTGTTTCGGCTCAGTCACTGCCGAGGGCATGGCAATGTTGGCTGTTTGTTTTATCTTATGCTGGCGATTCAGAAAGAAGTCTTGGTTGCGGATTTCGCTAGACGGGAGTACTATCTAGCTTGGGAGAAGACTGCGTGGCAAGTCGAAGGGATTTTATCTGTGGATGTGAAAGCCGCCTGTCACTTGCTTGTCAAATGGGGATATTTGACCGTCAGAATGAGGATTTTGAGCATCTGAGAGTGAAATGAATAGTGACCAACCAGTAGTGTTATACCTGGTCTCAATCCTATTGACAGTGATTGACCGAGTCATCTCGTTCTACGACAGCAAAATATTGGAGGCAGCGGCGCTTCATATTCACGCCGTTTGGCACTCACCGCCCTGCCCATAGCCGGGAATTCAATACGAAGAGGAAGACCTCCAACAACATTCCGTGCATATAGAAGCCAAGAAACTAGGAAATCAGGAAGCATTGCAACAGAAGTCGTAGTTAGCCGTCCCCCCATAGCTCTTCCCGCGCCGGTCTTCCCCTTCCCCTCGCCTTTTGTACTCCACAATCCCGAAGTCATCCTCACTCCATCTCTTTCCATTTTTCCTTTCACCTCTTGTATTCCAAAATCCCAAACGGCGCCTTCTTCCACTCGCCACTCTCATCGCGAGCACGGCTCTTGCTCCTCTTGCGGTAGAAAGCATACTCGGGCTTCTTCTCTTCGGAAGGAAGTCCTAGTAGCATACGTCCCTCGCGTAGTCGCTTTGTATGATCAATCATTATAGCGATCTCGTGTTTGTTCATCTCACGAAGACAGATGGTGTAGGTGGGGTCTTCCTTTGAATCGTGCGATTGTTAGTAAGAGCTTTTCTTCTCAGTGCTCTTTTGTTGGCTTTCTAAGCGAGAGATTGGGAAGTAGGGGCCAATTTGGGACGTGACTTACGCGGTCGTATTCCCACGGAATATCGTAGTAGCGTAGAGTCTCAGTAGAAATCTGATCGATGTGGAATTTTTGGTAAGTTGAAACGTGAGGAGCGTGTGGTACTCGTGCGACTGTGGAGGGCGTGGAGGAGGATCCCAGTGCCTCAGATCCCGCCGGCTCTTTCTTTTTCCTTTCATTTTCCATGATAGCATCGATTTGGGCTACCGAGAACCCTGACTCTGCGAGGCGTCGGCGCATAGCCTCATCAATCCTTCTCTGTTCGAGTCGCTTCTCTTCGAGTCGCTTCTCTTCGAGTCGCTTCTCTTCGAGTCTCATCTCTTCGAGTCCTCCATCCAGACTTGTTCCGGGCGCAACGAGGATATGACTTTTGCTAGGTTCGCGGCCTCTCGAAGGTCTAGTATAATCTTCCGCGGCTGTATCTTCGATATCCCATGTCTTGGCGTCCAGGGCTCCTATTTCTCCCTCGTTGACCACGATCTTCTCGACATCTTCAAGCTTGGTTCCCTTCTCGGAAGAAGTTCCAGAACCCCTAAGCTCTGTCGGCATAGCCTTATGATCTTCGAGTCTACTATCCTCATCCAGCCGCAGGAGCTCAGCAGACTTGTGCGCATTACGATCCATCGAATCTTTTGGTAGTAGCCTGACGTGATGGTCTAGACTATCATCGGTCGCCTCAGACGAGACCTCATTGCCCCAAGATTCTGCGCCACCCAGCGGAAGGCAATTCAGAGAAATTCTTTCGAGATGACTTGCTAGATGTTTGGGCAGAGTGGTGTGATTCGGCAATTCGGTGGTCTTCAGCAGACAGATAGGACATTGCGTTCTTTGATCCGCAGAAATGCCTGCTTCAGGTACGCTGATGTCGTATACCTGCATTGTGTTCAGCACCAAGAATGGTCCCCCGATGGGTATCGTAAGGTCGATCATCACTTACCTTCGGGTCACGGTGGAAAGCCTTCTCGTGGGCTATCCAATCTCGATGGTTGCCGTAAAGCTGCAAGCTCTCCTGGCAATCCGCATAAGTACAGATGTACGGGCGCAGATCCTCCAGGATGTGTTTCCTGAAAGAATTAGTAAAGTGCATGAACGACAGAAATGATAATTATCCTACTTCCACCGGCGCCTTGTGGCGTCTTCAGGATGACAGAGCACGAAGCAGTATGGGCATTCGAATGGATCTTGGTCGCTATTTCGTTCTGGAGGTCCAGGAAACTCCGTCTCATTTCCATCCATGTCTCGAACCGTGCTAGCTATTGAAGCCAGTGATTGAGATTCGGTGGGGTCCAGAGTACTGTTTTTTCTTTGAACTATACCAGAAGCTTCGGTTCCAGAGAAAATGGTGCCAGTGTGATCTAGAGCCAGCGTCTCGTTGAGCGGTGGCACGGATTTGAGTTTACGGCTGTGCATCTTCCAATATGCGAGCTGTCTGCGCCGTGCAGTGCTTGCAGCAAGACATCTAGCCTTGAGTGTCCGATCTGCGAGCGGTCCATCGGGTCTCAGGTCAACACGAGCTGCTAAGGGCTCGTCTTGGTCCATCTGTGATCGTCTCAGGTCGCGGAAAAGGTCGTCGATATGCCGTTTGTCGAGATACACGAATGACTCGAGCAGAGCTGCTTCATCATCATCTTGAGGGACATAACTTTGCGCTTTGGCAGATGCTAGCCTTCTTGTGCCTTGATTTCGAACCAAAAACGATATCTGATAGAGTGCGGCAATTGTGCCTTTGATGGCGTCGAGCCGTAGCTGAAGCTCGCCAGGAACTGTGGAATCACTAAGACTCGAGGCTTCACTTCCAGCCTCCTCCTGTTCATATGGTAGCCTCGCTCCAGATAGTAGGTCAGAAGCTAATGATGTAGATCAGAGCCCTGGTGTCATAACAGCACGGCGTGTCATACATACTTTGTAGAAGATCATCCTCTAGATCAGCCAGCATCGAGTACACTTCGTTCTCCGTGGTCTCGTCATCCTTCAGTCTCCAGTCAAGCGATGCGTGTCCGCCTTGACGAACGCCGAGATTACCGCACCACACCCTAAATTTGCCATATTCACGATTGAGATGTGTAGTTGACGCCGTGCTACATTTCTCGAAGAGCTTCCAGCATGTAGTCGCGATGAGCCTCAGGCGATCATGTGACTTATCATCAGCACGTGGATTGATGGGTTGTGTCTGGACAATAGCTGATGGAGAGTTCATGTTGATCTAGAATTGGATTTGCACGTAAGTTCGTTCTGATGATACTTAATTAGTTGGCTATGAAGCTTCAACTCACCAGGCAAATGACACCATCGTGCGGACTGAGCTATCTTCACCGGTCATACCAAATATAGTCCACGCGGAAGAACATATTGAAGCTGCACCTACAGGCCTTTGAAGGCAGTTCAAGCATTGCATGGCCTCTATTGCATCATTTGAAGCGCCCTAGGTCACAAAACCGCAAGAAAGTCGTATATGATATCGGATTCCTTCCTTAGACTTTGGGTTCAAATGTCAGCAAGATGCTGGGTAGTATCATAGACTTCAGCTTCCGGGCTGTAGGTTGGCAACAAACAGTTACCCTCGTGACAAAGACCTGCTTTGAGCGAGGCGCATGTCAGCCTTACCAACCACATTTGGAACTACCCCACCAACAGCTTTACAACCAAGGTATAGCACATACATTTCAAAGACTTGGTATATCCTGTTCAGCGTCACTAGTTTTTACATACCTTATCAAGATGGTGTTGACCGGTGTCGAGATCGTTGGCATTGTGCTGGCTGTGGTGCCGCTTTGCATAACCGCCTTGGAGCACCATCAAGATGAGATCCGACCTTTCAAAATGCTCTTAAGCTACAAGACACAAGCCCAGAAAGCGCGCCATCAGTTCGGGATCGTGCATACCAGATTTCGGCAAGTTATTGAGCTGGTCGTCCTGGATTTGGCCCTTTCTCAGCGTCAATCAAACATGATGCTGAGAAGTCTTCATGGCACCGTGGACGCTCGTGTATGGAGCAGCGATGAGGCTGAGCAAGCATTGATGGACCACTTCGGTGCACGAGATTATAGGACCGGCTTCCTGCCCCTCGTGCAGACAATCTTGGCGAATCTCAAAGACATTTCAGATATTCTCAGCCTTGACCTGACGTGCGCTTCCAATTCCGCCCAGGTGCGTAGGCATCGTACATGGAAGAATGTATCAGATCCTTGAGACTGACAGACATGCAGGGCCATTGGGATTGCATCGATGTGGCAAGAACGCGACTCGAATGTCAATGCGATCAGCGGAAAACCTCGAAGCAATCAATGAAGGAGTTGGAGAGAAAGGTGGCCAGCAGAGCAAAGCTCGTCTTCAAATCCGGAACGTTGGATCCCAAACGCGAGGAGCTTGATCGCAATATTAGAATGCTGGACGATATGTCTAGAGATGCAAGAGATCTGAGTCCGGTCAGAGTGCCAATGCCGAGATTCCGATGGCCTTTGATGGATTTGCGGAGATATGCGAGCAGTCTGTACCAATCCCTGCAGGCAGTAAGGACTTGTGATAAACACAACAGTCACTGCGTCAACCTGCAGCTAGACTGCCGGCTGAAGGACAATTCTCGCACAAAGGTCGAGGCCTCTCCTGACGACAAGCCATCGTTCAAGGTAGCGTTGGCTCCGACGACTGACTCATCTGTTTGGTACGCACTCCATGTCGACATAATAACGGAGACTTCAACACCATGGCGTGCAAGTCAACGCGTTCGCTTTCTGCAGAATCCAATGAAGACCAAGCGGATGGTTACCAAGGGAATTTGTGCAACAATTTCGACATGTCCGGATGTGTCCTTCGGCGTCGACTCGCAGAACTCACTGCATGAGATGTCTGCTGACCCCTCTAAAGCCGTCGGAACATTATCGTCGATTGCTTGGGTGTCTATGCGGAAAATGCTCCACGATCAGACTAACAGCAGCAAGCACATCGCGGAGCTCGACTACGCACAGATCATGTCGCTTGGTCTGACCCTAGTATGTTCGTTTCTGCAGCTTTACCTGACGAACTGGGTCTCCGATGCATGGGACGCGGCCGATGTGATGTTCCTACAAAAATCATCTTCGATCGACTACGATTCAGCCTACATTCAGCTGAACATGTTAGATGCGACCACAAATGCGACGCTTGGATCAAGGACGCCAGCTGTTGAGCGCAAACTCGTTGCACTTGCCAGTGTATTGTTAGAGCTTGGCACCTTGAGAACTATGACCGAGTGGCGCCTGCCGACTGACTCTGATGAGCTTGCTACCATCCGACGTTGCGTGTCTGACGGAGAACTTGACGGCGAGCCACCTTGCTTCCGGGAAGCCATTGATTACTGCCTGGCTCACCACAACAGCAATTTGGATCTTGCACAGCCTAGTGCCGAAATGCTGCAAGAAATTGCGGGCGCCGTGGTAGCGCCTTTCCAGCGTGATCTAAGGAGTGCGAAGATGGCTGTTCCACCCTAGTGTGATCCGGCATGGAAGGCGAGGCAACGAGTGCAGGCTGAATGTCGTCTAGATGCTATGGGGAGGGGTACACCCCAATATCAGGCGTCTGATTGTTGGTATTTCATCATTCGACAGACCTGCTTTTGGTGTCGGCATTGACATGACATCAGCGCGTCAAGGGTGGAGATGTGTAACTCTCACGCACGAGCGAATCACACGTATTGTGTTGAAGCCTTGGTAGTATGAAGCACCTCGATACAGGCAGATCCCGGCTGAATCGAGGGTGGCTAAGAGGAATATGGATTGTACAGGTATATTTAATATCAATTTCCGTTTAAAGCCCTCCAGATGGGCTGTGCTTGTGTACAATATGCATCATCCTGCATGAATCAATGGAGAAAACAAAAGACGCCAACTCCGGTATATGCAAACAATGCCAGGGTATGCGCGGTGAAAGTGACAAATAAGTTATGAAGGTCGAGGTAGGAACAGCAACTCTAGGAGAAGAATGCGCGACGAATCTTGCGGCCAGACAGCTGAAGTACGGTTGAGTTCGACTTGGGATCGTATCCGACACTAGCTGCGCCGGTTGCTGTTGACATGCTTCCTGTTGCAGCTGCAGTTCCAGAGACAGCCGTGCCAGTGAGAGCCGCTGTGGAAGCTGCGCTTGTTGGTGTTGCAGTCGTGCTTGGGCTTGAGCTTTCGGTTGGAGTCTCGGCTGCTGCGTCGTTCTTGATATTAACGTCCAAACAGTTGTAGAAAGCATTGCCAGTATCGCCGATAGACCAGACACCGTAGATGACCGCATAGCCACTGTGATCCGCGAGTCCAGCGGATGGGATGGTATGGCTGACAGTCGCAGGGGGCGCGTCGTGATCGGTGTCGAGCATCAGAATAGGCTCGGTCTGGAAGTCGTCCTTGGTCAAAGGTTGGGAAGGATCCAATTCAAGATCTGGCCTTGTGATGTAGTAAGCCCAGCTTTGAGTCTTGTGGGCTGCAGTGATCTTCCATTCGACATTGAGATCTGATGCCGCAGGGACGTCTGTCTGCGGCCAGATGCCATCTCCTGCCGTGTTGAGGGCAGCGAAACGAGCACCGCCGCCGTTGCAAATCTGGTCGCCAACGTCCTTCTCGAAGGGAGCGCCCTTGGGGCTTTCGACTGATTGGGGCTCATATGTCACACCACCACAGTTGGCTTCTTCAACCGATCCATCTGCGCAAAACGCCTGTCGGGAAGGAGGAGTCGTTATGTATCCATGAGCATTGGCATAGTCAGGAGCACAAAGCAAGCTCAGAGCAAGGACGGCAAGTATGTGTTGTGAAGAGGGCGCCATTGTTGTGTGTTGTGTGATTGATGTTGAGAATGTCCGTCCTGTCCAACTTTAAGATGAGAGCACTGAGAGAATGATAGGTAGAAGTGATTGCTGGATGGGATATTGAATGGCATGTTAGAAGAAGGATGGCCTTTATCAACTTACTCTTGGTACCAACCACCTACTATAGCTAGCCACCACTCTTCCACGCATCGTGAAGATATTCCAAGCCAGATCAGATGATCAGCGGAGATGACGATTCTCGGTGGGCGCATCGAAACGATGTGTAGGACTGCCGCGCAATCATATAGATCTCCCGTGGCTGGATGTAGAAGTTCGCTCCACAGCCACATGGGCGACCGAGATGCGGGAACGAAGAGGTCGGCAGGCTTAGCGTGAAGGTCAAGCATTTTGGCAAGGCTTGTGGTCGAAAAGTATCCGAATCAGGTAATTCGACTCAGACATTGCGTGGCGGGCGGTTGGAAATTAGGAAACATCTCAAAGCTTTGACGCCGAGACAGTCTATCCGCGCAGAAACTACGACTGTGTTGCAGTTGGCTGTGCTACGAAAGTTGCCGAGTATGACAGTGGGAGACGTTCCAGCAATCACCAAATCCCATCGGGCATCCAAGCAGAGTGTATTGATAGCAGTACGGCCTCTATCTTATTCGGCTCGTGTAGTTATGCGCATAGCCTGTTGTTGCGCTGGAGGGTAGGAAGTGAGGTTGCTGGGGATCCAAAACATGTCTCATCAGGGACAAGCCACCAGATTCGCTTGGCAGCCACTTGACTTCACGAAGATGAAGCTCGCAGTGCGAATCATACGACTTGAAGATACCCATATAGTTTCTACACTCAAGAGATCAATGCTATGCACTGCTGGTGTCGCATTCGCGCATAGACGTCACGCTCGTGCTTTGGACGTCAATGCAGTCCAGGTCATCTTATGGTATTGCCTCCAAGTTCGTACGCATAATGCTACGTATGTCTCCGGCATGTTTTCGCTTGTACTAGCAACTGTTGTTCTTAATCATGATTCGTTCACCAATGAGAATGTTGCGTTGTCTCCGACTTTGATATACCTTGCTGTCGCACATGTATTCTAGGCTAGTCATGGTAGCCACTACCTAGAAGGGTATCGACAAGCTGTAACAAGTACGTGGTTTCACAATCTAGACGCGTAGAATATGTGAAAATAAACAAATCTACATGTATTCACACCTCGAACGCCTCCCCAATAATACAACGCGATCCCTTGTCGTAAAGTTTTGTCGCCGTGATTACTCCTCTTTCAATACTAAACCATCACAACTCGGTCAACTAATTGGGTCTGCCGATTCAGTATTACCTGATACATAAGGCATTGGCGTTCATTGCCCTGTGCTATTTCCACTTGCTCGTTGTAATCCTTCAATTAGACGACTGAGCGTGGTTTGCAATTCTTGCTGTTCTTTCCTGTCCTGCATGATCCTATGCAGAACCAGCTGCGTTCTGAGTCAGTAAGAATGAAACTCTGCCAATATCATGTACTCATTGCTCGATGGGTTAGACGTACGCCAAGTTTTTCGTCGTCGTCGTTGTCTGTCTCAGCACCAGGCAGAGACGCCCTGCTGGACACACAGACCGGAGGGAGCAAAAGTGGTGGTTCGAGTGCCCGAGTAGCACTCTGCTCAAACAACGCCTGGACCAGCGTCATATTCGTTGTGATCCTGGTCCGTTCCTCATCAGATCGATCCACGTAATACGCGACCCCGTCAACTGAGATCTCAGCACTCTTGAGGCCGCTCAGAGGTCTGATTTCGCGAAACCACTTCATCTGCCGCACCTGATCTTCAGTCCAAATGGAAGTGTAAATCGACTCACTCGTCTGCGGATAGCTTTTCAAGAGTGCAAAGGCAAAGCACGTGGTGTAAACGCGAACGTGGCGCAGGCGAGGGCAAACGACGCGAAGCTTTGTTGCCACTCGTGCCACGTCCATGATGTCTAGGCAGATGCTGCTCAGAAACTTCACTCCCAGATACGTTGACGGGAAGAAGTCAGTGAGATAGCTGCTCTCGAAGTGGATATCGGTTGTGGAGAATAAAGCTTGAGCGGCCTCCTCGGCCCATGTCTTGGAGACCAGGAAACGATTGATGTAAAGCTCACAGCGGAGAGGCTGGATCACAAATTAGTTTTACGTATAGCAAACGTGACAGTTGGAGGCATGATAGTCGCCTCTCGTCTCCGGAAGCCTGATTGATGTCATGTCTTTGGGTCTTGCCTTGCTCGAGGTTGCAAGGAATGCCGAAAGACATGAGATGCTATGTTCGCCAAGCGCATTTGCAACATGTTATTCATCGCGAACGACTTACCTTGAATTCTCTTCCCTTCCTCCTGCATTCCATTTCCTCGTACTTGTTATACGCATCAAAGTCTTTCTTCATCTTGATCTTTAGACCGTCTGCTTGCCTTCCGTACGCATACCTTAGAATTTCGTCGCGGATCTCCTTCACCACGAAATTCCAGAGGCATTTGCCATTCTTTGGAGGGATGGACGGATTCCGAATCATGCCGTCAGACACTTCACTGCGAAACGTGGGCGTAAGATCTGCCATGCTTGTAAATTTGCCAAGTGCGATCGAAACCGGCGTGAAGATGGGCGCAAATCACCTTCGTTGCAGGAGTCGCATCTTTATAAAATTGAGAATCAAGCATCGAGCATTTGACTTTGGTCAGCAGCAACAGCAACCCTTTCCATAGGGCATCGACTCCAGCCACTCTGCTGACATACGTGTCGTCTCAGAGGCAGCCTGTGCCATCCTAAATTAGACGATGCGAAGAAAGGAAATGACCCGAATGTCCATAAGTGATTGTTAATAATCCATTCTTACAATGTGGTAGTGTTTCCCAAACTCCGGCGCAGCTTCTTTGGCCAGCTGCAAATGCTCTCCACCATGAATTCCCTGTACAGACGACTGTTCCTTTTGCGCAGCTCCATATCATACACTGTCCCTCGCCCGTTTCATGCAATAATAACATGTCTCCGATCTAGTGGCTCAAAGTGTTGCGTCCCCGCAGCTTTCTCCTCTTCAATGTGTTGCGTCCGTTCTTCGACCTGAGTCTGGAAAGGAAACCGTGTCTGCGCTTCCTCACGCGGTGTGATGGGTCGTATGTGTCTCTCTTTGCGCCACGGACCTGGAGTAGGGAAGGACCGGGTTGGTATGTGAGTTGGGCTGATGTGGTGGGTACGTCGGCGGCGATCGCGTGTGTGCTTGTTGATGGCGTCAAGGTCGGTCGCGAGGGCAGTTGTGTAAGAATGCTGAGCGGTCTACTCGTGGCAACATTAGCATGGATTGATACATAGCAAGCAGCAATTTGTAGATGCTCACCTCGCGGTCTGCATTGGCGCAAAAGTCTGGCGAGCCATTTGCGGCATCACGGGTCGCAGGCTCGAGGCCGCGGGCGCAAAAGCGCTTCTTAAGCAGCGTATGCCAAACATGATGTGCGTATGTCTGACAATGTTCTATGTCCTGACCAGCGCTTGATGCACTTCAAGCCCGCCTACGGAGGTGCTGCGGCATTCTCGGCTACGGTGGCCTATACGTTTCGTTTTTCAACTTCACTCTAAAGTGCTGCCACCATCTCTAACAAAATTTCCCCAGCATTGGTTCCCTCGAGATCAGCACCCACTCGCGACAATTCTACACGAGCGCAACAAGTTCTTCTGGCACACACGCAAACGCAAACATGGCATCCCGCGTAGTATACCCACCAATGCAACACCCCACCGGCCCACAAACTCTCGACCCAGCCGCAGCGCAAACCCAGCTCGCAGCCTTCCTCTCACAGACCCGCGCAAAAGCACATCTGCACCCGGATGCCCTCCTCTCCAGCACCGGCATTCAATTCTCCGCAAACTCAGGCCCCACAGGCGGACTTGCTCTGCACCACTTGCAGCGCATCGAAGCCGGTCTGCGCGGCGAGAACCTTGTGCAGGAAACACAAGAGGAGCTCGAAGCTGTTTTCGGCGAGGAGATGCGCGCTGCTGGCACGCTACGCGGCGACGACAAGCGCATTGATGCGACGATTGAGCGGGTCAGCAAGCGGAGCAAGAGCCAGGAGCGCGTGCGCGAGTGGGAGGATGGCACGGAGTTTGCGCAGCAGCAGGAAATTACTGAGGGCGAGGTGGGAGACCGCGAGGGCGCTGATGTTGTGCAGCAAGGTGGCGAGCCGCCTGCCATTGAGCAGCATGGCGGCAAGGTGGATGCGGCTGCCAGGAAGGCTGCGAAGAAGCAGAGGAGACTTGACGATCTGAGGAAGAAGGAACAGGAGAAGGCAAGCAAGAAGGATTGAAGTTGATTGAAGACCTCTACGATCATTGCAAGCGAAACGCTTCATGCAAACTTTGCTGTATGTAAATGGCTTGGACCCCGCGCAGCAGATGCGAGCGCAATGTTGGATGCATGTGGTATCGCATCGCCCGCAAGCTCTCGCAAGACGACTCGACCCGGATGATGCGAAGCGCCTCGACGCAACCACAGCTTTCACATTCAAACAAGGGACAACGACTCTACAATTCCTTTTCGGGCGCACTTGTGTCAGCCTTCTTAACATCTCCGCCAACCTTCGTCTCGCTGGTCCAGCCAACAGCCTTCAATCTCTCGGTCAAAATCGGGTGGCTGTAGTGGTAAGCAGAGTACATCCAGTCAGCATCCATGGAGGACAGGTTCTGAATTTGGAGCTTAATAAGGGAGGAAGAAAGTTCGGACGAGTAGCCGAGCTTGTGGGAGAAGGCATCTGAATCCAGTCAGCATCAGAGATAGAGATATTGGTACAATACCGCGATAGATGAGACATACCAGCTTCAAACTCGAACTTGCGGGTAAGAATGTTCATCAAAAGCTTCACAACGCTGTCTGTCGGGCTGAGCACCTCGTTGAAAAGAATGAATCCGATCATAATCGGCTTCTGGTTGTGGAAGCCAAAGGCCTCGTACAGGCTGCGATTGTTGATGAAAACACTGAACAGCGCGAAGACGTAGAACAAGTGGAAGCTAGCAATGCCTAGGAGCTTTGTAGTGTGTCCCATCTGCCAGTGACCAAGCTCGTGCGCAAGAATGGCCTCAACCTCTTTCTCGGAGCTCTTCTCGATGAGTGTATCGTAGAGGACAATCTTTTTCTTCCAGGGAAGGCCGGTGAAGTATGCATTCGAGTGGGAAGAGCGCTTAGAGCCATCGATGACTTGAAGCTCTCCGAGAGGGAACTTGAGGCGCGCGGCGAGAGATTCGACGCGATCTTTGAGGGAACCGGGCTCGAGGGGAGTGAGCTTGTTGAAGATCGGGACGATGACGATGGGGTAGATGGTGATCGCGAAGAGTTGCACGCCAAGGGTGAAGGCCCAGAGGTAGAAGAAGAACTGATCACCGGTCTTCTGGATAATCTTTAGGAAAGCTGCGCCAAGGGGAATGCCGAATGCAAGGGACAGAGCTTGCGACTTCAGCAAGTCGGCGACCCAGAGAGACAGTGTTTGCTTGTTGAAACCGAAGGATTCCTCGAGGACGAAGTTGTAGTAGTAGCTGAAGGGCAAGGAGAGAAGAGTTTCCGCGAAAGAGTATGTGAAGCCGAAGAGGAGACTTTGAGTGATCTCTCCCTGGAAGCGGGAGGGGAAGTAGCTGTTCATCCAAAGACCAGTGATAGCCCAAAGCTTAGGGTAGATGTCGTAGCGAATGGTGGCATAGTTCTTGACTTGGCTCCAGAGATTGTTGATGAAAGTGTACTTTGACTTGGCGCGACCGTATGCTTGTGATTTGTCGAAGGTTTTCTGGTCGATTTCTTGCTTGAGCTGCTTGGGAACGGTCTTGCGCTTGAGGACCTGGTATTGGCGGTATTGAAGATAGGTTTCGACGGCGAATTCACCAACGGCGAAGGTGATAATCAAAGACTTCCAAGGGATTCCTGGCGAGTCCAGGCCGGCGCCGAGGCGTCGTAAGAAATCCATGGTGGTGATGGCGGTAATGATGATTGCACAAGACACGTAGGAAGTTCACTATCCCCAAACATGCAGGGTCAAGCTGCCTGCGCTCCAGCTCCGCGTTCTTGGCGGACGTTTCATAGTCCCCTCTATCACAAGCCACTCGCCCGCCTACTTATCCATGGGTGTCTGCGATGCAGCTCCTGCCTCTTGGGCAGACCTGCTTCACTCGAGGTGCAGAAAGCGCACAGGGAGGCGCGACCGAGAGTCACATGACTTTCGTTCACTAACATGCTCGCGCCGGCCCACCTCGAGATGCGTCGCTAGCAGCTCTCGCGGTTACACGGCCAATAAGAGAGGCACCTTGGGCCAAGTGAGGCAAGCCACTGCGCGCTGACGTTGATAGCACCTGCTCACACTCTAGCCGCTGCTCTTTGGGCCGCATCCTGGCGGGCATGCTAAGCTGTCTCCTGCGATAACTACTTTTCCTTTTACTGTCCACTGTCCATAGCCTGTGGTATTCACGCCTGTTCCGTCCTACAACCCCATTGTTCACTGTTTTCCCGCGCCATCGTCCCGTGGTGGGAAGAGCGTTGTTGCCGTGATCTATCACTGCTGACTTCACCCCGCTGCTGCGTTCCACAGACCAGACACAGTTTGCGCCGCACACGCGCATATCCGGCCCCGGGACCAGGCCTGTCAGGGACGCACAGAGAGTAGTGTGGGCGATATGGCCGCCGATGACGAGCTGTTCCTCAAGCCGGACGGCAACGGTGCTTACAACAACATCGAGCCAACACCCCAGCCTCTGAGGATCAATAAGCAGGGCTCGCCACACCCCGACGAGCCAACCCAGCAATGGGCTGCGTATAACGTACCCGCTTCCAGCAGTGCTGCCTTGTTCGGTGCCCCTACGTCACCGCCTCCAACGGGACCCTTGCCATACCCAGACGAAAGAACAAGAAGGCAAGAGATGCCGTCGGCTGAGGGCAGGGTGCCTAGCAGAACAGCGACACCAACAGACGCAGAAGAAGGAAGAGCGCACAATCCTCGGCCACGCAAGGCGAGCATGAGCTCCGAGGCTTCCTCTGGAGCAGGTAGTGGAGACGGTACTCGAAGAAGACCACGCTTCGATGCGAACGACCCGAATCGGCCAACTCTAGGTGGCTATGCTCACCCCAGTCCTAGGCTGTCAGAAAGGCGAGGAACGCCGGCCATGGGCATTATGCCGGAGAGTCCTGGCGGGCCTGAGCTTCCTGACAAGGACGACGATGGTGACCTCTTCCAACGCGCACCTAGGAAGCAAAGTGCTACCTCTCAGCCGCAACAACCCCAGCAGGATTACAACCAACAATTCTATCCACCACCTCTGGGATCCACAGCTCCTGCGCCTTCACAGCAGCAATTACACATTCCTAATCCATCTGGTGTCAATCGACTCAGTAGTACTGCGTCGAATGCAACCACGCGAGCCTCTCGTGGTTCGCCACCTCCTCCTGAGACCCCGATCGATCCCTCGGGAGGGCCCATGGGACTCGGCGACATCGAGGCACGCTATGCGGCATCTGGCATCTCCGGGACAAATACCTTGAACGAGATGCAGGCTCAAAGTGCTGCGGCAGCAGCTAGGAGAGCTCAGTATGGCACTGCTGCGCCTCAACGAGGAACACCGCAACCGCAAACACAACCCTCACAGCTACAGCCACAAGCATCGTCAAGCGGACGGTGGAGCCCTACTGAACGTCCGAATACTGCACCGCATGGACCTCCCGTGACATTCCAGGGAGTTGAAGAAGTTGGATCAAGTGGCGCTGGCGCGCCTGCTCAGTCGGCTGGCAGACAACCAAGCTACCCGCAACCAACTTCAAGTCCTGACCGCCAACTCGGCTCTGAGATGAACCGCATGAATCTTAATGACGAGCCACCTCCTGCTTATTCACCTCCAATCGCTGGCACAGCTGCCTCACAATATCCCAATGAGAAAGGGAGGTACGGCAACGGCTCTCCGCAAAACAACGCACAAGCAGGCGCGCAATCGCCTCCAAACAGACAACATCCAGCTTTTGCCAATGACCCTGTTGTCGCAGAACCTTCTCCACAGCCAGGTGCTGCCCAAGCTGGTCCGTCGCACGGTCTGGCACCCATTAACATTCAACAGGCAAACAAGTCCCCATCACCTGGAGCTTCTGGACAAGGTCCATCTAGTCCGCCACCTCTGCCCGAAGGTTGGATCGCACATCTCGACAGCAACTCTGGTCAATACTACTATATTCACCTTCCCACCCAAAGCACACAATGGGAGTTCCCCAAAGGACCAACCCCATTGAACCTCCAAGAACCCATGTCTCCTGTTGGCACCTACCAAAATCCTTTAGCCTCTCCTTCCGCATCCATGTTCAAACAGCCGCTTGCATCACCCGCTTTTGGCCCAGTGCCTCAGACCGCGAATTATGACGGACGTAACAGCATGATGAGTATGGCATCGATTGCATCCCCCACAGCAGCAGGTTTCACAGGCCCACCACCAAGCGCTGGTGTCGACATGTATAAGATTCAGCCGACGAACAGCGTATATTTTGGCCCATACCTGCGCTATACGAATATGGATTTGGAAAGAGGATTGTGGCTCGGCAGCATTATGCTGGTCACAGACGCGGCTCAACCTCCATCAATACACATCCATCAGTCTTCAGATCTCTCGCCCAACCCACGCCAGTTGAAAGCTCATCCCATTCACTCACATCAAAGATGGATCTTCTATCGTTATGACATCGACCTCCGTATGGAAGATACCCAGGCCAAGTGGACGTATGCCATCACCTCACATCTCGGCTGCACTCGCTACGAGTTCTTGGTCGCCGCACGCAGTGAGCAAAGTTGGCGTTTCATCGCACATTCAGGAAACGACTTCGCTATCAACGTGAGTGCCAATGACCGTGCCAAACTTGGCGGCATAGGTCCCATGTGGAAGGATGTCCTTGTCAAGCACCAGGAGTGCGGCGGCTTCCATACTCAGGTCGGACTTGGAGGCCAGATATACGCCGACAGATTATGGAAAGACATCCCAGCCTTGCGACAGTGGACCCAAATGAGTGGTAAAGAGAATCGGAAGAATTCGCAGTGGACTGCCAAAATGGACGAGGATGTCACTCATGCTTACTTCCACTACTATACGTCGCATTTCGATCAACCAGCAATCCGGGAGGCCTTTGCACAGATTCCACATGTCTGCTGTCTAGATGACCACGACATCTTCGACGGCTTTGGAAGCTACCCTGAATACATGCAGCAAAGCCATGTGTTCAAAAACGTGGGCCGCATCGGTATTGAGATGTACCTGCTCTTCCAGCATCATACCACATTCGAGATACTGCGAGCGGTTTCGAATGACATCGATTTGTTCACAGTTTCAGGTCAAGGATGGCACTTCATCAAGTACTTGGGCCCTAGTGTTGTCATTGTGGGCCCTGATACCCGAAGTGAGAAGAATACAAACCAGGTCATGGCTGGTCCGACATACCAAGGCATCTTCCCAAAGGTTGCAGTCCTGCCACCAAGTGTGCAACACTGCATCTGGTTGATACCTGTTCCTGTCATCTACCCACGTCTCGAGTCTGTAGAGCATGTGGCACATGCAGCTGCTACTGGCAAGAAGGTGGTGACTGGCGGGTTTAATGCCATTGGCAGGATCGCTGGAGGTGTTGCTGGTGTTGTCGGTGCCAAAGGCGTTGTCAACTCTGGATTTGATGGCGTGAAGAAAGCCATTGGAAAGTCAGGCCTTATGCAAGGTGTGCTCAGTCCATTTGGAGAGGTCGAAGTTCTTGATGAGCTGCGTGACATGTGGACACACGAGAGCAAGGTAATCAGTTGAAACTCACCTAAATATTGCGAAGGGCTATGCTAATTGCGATTGACTTTAGGACCTCGAGCGCACTTATCTTATCCGTACTCTTCAGGGCATCTCACACAACAAGTCTCTGCGCATGACCTTCCTCTCCGGCAGCGTCAACGCTTGTGGTGCTGGCCTTGTCCACGACCCCACCCATCCCTCTGATCACAAAACCATGTACCAGCTGATCACCGCGCCCATCGTCAACGCTCCCCTTCCAAGCTACATAATGCGTCTCCTCAACTCGCAAAAACCACTCTACATTCCCGCCAACGGCCACCGCAGCACGCCATCCCAGCCAACCGACACCAAGGAAGACATGATGGAGATCTTCGCCGCAGACGTTGATGGTCGTCCGCGGGAGCACCGACGCTTGATGGGACGCAGGAACTACTTGGCTTGTGTAGCGTACGACCCTGAAGTTGTGCAGGGCGCTTTTGGCAATGCAGTTGGCGGAGGCGGAAGACAGCACGGTGCAGGGAGGCTCAGTTTAGCGGCTGATTTCATGGTGCAAGGAGACGGCGGCTTTGGCCAGCCTATGAAGTATGGGCCAGTCATTATTCCGAGCTTGGAGTATGGACGATGATAGGGCTTGGATGCCGTACCTCATGATAGACAATTGTCGACGAGCAGGAGAAACGAAAGCATTACTGACGCGTACATGGTCGAACCTGAAACTTTTCATCTCAGAAGTCCTAGTAGAAAATTATAAATATCATCGGTACACAGATCCTGTGAAGAGAGAAGAGAAACCTACTCGACAGAGCCCAAACGACGATAGTTTAAAATTCTCAATGTACTGTCTAGCAGCGCCATCTTGAGCAAAGTCTTACGAAGTATTGAAGGGTATCACAAGCCATCTCTATACGCTATCACCTCGCCACATTCTGAGCATCGCGATTGAGCAACTCTTGCGCAGCAATCAGCTCAGCCTCGCTGTAGCCATCCCAGCCTTTCTCGCCTGATTTGCTCCGACGAACAATCTCCGCTAGTTTTGCAGTGGCGGCCTGGTTGAGCTTTTGAGTCGTCTGTAGAGTTGGTGGTGGGAGCTCGGAATCTGTGGTCTTTTGTGGTTTCGAGCTTGACAAGAGAGGGATGAGGCGGTTAGTTGACTGTGATATTCTTAGTAAGTTTTCGCAAGGGAATTTGGTTAAAAGTCTGGAACGTACGAGTTTCAGGCCATAATAGCCACGGAGATAATCGTCGCAAAGCTCAATGCTCCTGCAGAAGCGCCTCATCGCCTCACTCAATCCCCTGACCTGTTCCGTGCCTTCTGACTTGTTGGCCGCAAGGAACAACACCTCGCCCAAGCGCGCGTGGATATTCCATGCGTTCGGTGTGACGAGCAGAACCTCTTCCAGACTGAAGATCGCTTGCTCGTAGAGCCCTTGTGTCAGATAGATGTCTGCCAGCTCCGCCCAGCCTTCGGCATCTATAGGTGAAGAATCCAGCAGGTATGTGAGTGCCACGACCGCCTCGCTCGTCTTGCCCATTGACCTGAGTAATGCTGCTCTCCGCTTCTGGACAGCGAACAGCGTGGGGTCTTCCTTCAAAAGCTCCTCATACCTCGCCAACACCGCCTGCAGCTCTTCGTCGTTTTTAGCAGTTGCCTCTTCGTACAATCCCTGGAGAGCCATTACGCGCTCATTCTCTTTGCCAAAGCGATCAATGATCTCCTCCAGGCAAAGGTATGCGCTCTCGTTGTCGCCAGATTGCAAGCATGCGAGGAAGACGTTGTGGTAGATCTGCCATTTCTCTTGCGACTCACTGGCCGAGAGGAGTGATAGTGGCCATGGGAGGGTGAAGGAGCGTTGTGATGCGAAGAAAGAGGGAGCTGCTTGGGACAGCTGGAGCGCGGCTTCAGGCGAGTTGTTCGTTGGCGGTGAGAGGAGGGCGGATTCGGTGGCCATGATGGCGGATATGTTTGTGCCTGGGCGCTCTAGGATTCCTGTGCGACAACGTTTCTCCTGTTTGCGAGCGTGTTGTTAAATCGAATATCTGAGGTTAAACGATTTGGATAGCTGGCACGGATGGTCAATCAATTGGATGATTGAGCTTCGGGCTAGTCTCCATCAATTTGGCGGGGTCCTGCGGCGGCGGAAGCACGCGAGACCGATCGTCATGTGTCAAAGAGACCAAGCAACATACATGTGCTTTACATATACCGAAGACAGCACCACAAACAAAAAAAAGCGTATACCATGGGTTGCGGGCCTTACACATTGTGGGACAGGTCTTGAATGGTTGATCTGCGACATTGCGAGAAACATAATGCGCCTATTTTTACACCTTGATCACCGCTTGGACTATTCACTGGATTCTGTATCAACAACCCGGCCTTGAACAATAATTCGCGGGAGACAATTACTACTCTCGGTGTACATAATCGACGCCCATCATGTTTGAGAAGGATGTTCTCCAACTCATCCGCGGCCTGCGGTCTCACAAAGGTCAAGAGCGGGAATACATCCAATCGGCGCTGCGAGAATGCAAGAAGGAGATCAAGAGCAATGACATGGACCAAAAGGCGACGGCGCTGCTGAAGCTGGTGTATCTGGAAATGTTTGGACACGACATGGGCTGGGCATCCTTCAACGTACTGGAGGTCATGTCCTCGCAAAAGTATCCACACAAGCGCATAGGATACCTAGCTGCTGTGCAGAGTTTCAGGCCGGACACCGAGGTGTTGATGCTGGCAGAGAACTTGTTGAAGAAGGACCTGACAAGCCCGGACAAGATGCTGATTCACCTGCCACTGAACGCCATTCCACATTTGATAAACTCCAGTATGGCCAATTCCCTGCTGGCAGACCTTCTCCCTAGGCTGTCACACTCACATCCTGCTGTAAGGAAGAAGACGATTGTTACGCTGTACAGACTTGCTGTCGTCTATCCCGAAACTTTGAGACCAGCATGGCCGAAGATCAAGGAACGCCTTCTAGACGAGGACGAGGATCCAACTGTGACAGCAGCTATTGTCAACGTGGTCTGCGAGCTGGGCTGGAGAAGACCACAAGATTTCCTGCCACTGGCTCCACGTCTCTTCGAATTGCTCACTCAAGGCGGCAACAACTGGATGGCCATCAAGATTATCAAGCTCTTTTCACAGCTAACGCCGTTGGAACCGCGCCTTGTGAGAAAGCTGCTTCCACCACTCACTAGCATCATCAAAACTACTCCAGCAATGAGCTTACTGTACGAGTGCATCAACGGCATCATTCAAGGAGGAATCATGGAGGTTGCGGTGGGCACAACAGAGGGAGATGAAGTGGCGAGACTTTGTGTGAGTAAGCTTCGGGCGATGCTGGTCGTGCAAGGCGATCCGAACTTACGGTATGTCGCACTCCTGGCTTTTGCAAAGATCACAGCCTCGCATGCAGACCTTGTAGCGGACCATCAAGATGTGATCCTGGAATGCATCGACGATGCCGACATCTCCATCCGTACACGAGCGTTGGACTTAGCCGTGGATATGGTAAATGGCAATAACCTGCAAATGGTCGTGGAGAGGCTGCTCAAGCAATTGAAGACTGCAGGCAAGGCTTCACCCGTGACCGAGCCTGAGAACGATCGAGTGATTCACGAAGGCGTGATCCCTATGGCGGATGACGATGATGAAGGTACTGCGATGTCCGTCAAGAGCAAGGATCAAAAAACAGATCAACCGCCTCCTTTGCCCGAGGACTACAGACAATCGGTCATTGAGCGCATTCTTGAGATGTGTTCGAAGGAAAACTACACAAATATGGACGATTTCGAATGGTACATCACTGTCTTGGTGGAATTAGTCAAGCAATGTCCTTCCACCACCGGCAGTTCTGGACCGCAAGGCTCGCCTAAACAGACTGTAGCAGATGCTATCGGAGACGAGCTACGCAATGTCGCGGTTCGTGTAAAGGGAGTCCGACCAGAAGCTGCAGCCGCAGCGCAGTCTCTTCTACTTATCGACGACCGCGACGAGAATTTTGCACAGGCCACAGAGAGCGCACAGAACGTTCTCGCAGCAGCCGCTTTCATCGCGGGTGAATACGCCTCGATGCTACCCGATCCAGAAGCGGTATTGGCATCTTTGGTCCATTCAACAAGTGTTCAACTACCCACGCGTGCGCTGGCAAGCTACATTCAAGCCATTTCTAAAGTATTCTCTGTTCTCACAAGTGACGAACAAATCCCATGGACCGAATCCAGGAGATCTGAAATCCTGCTTCTTGTGGCTCGCATTACCCACTTCTTGGAGCCATTGAACTTGCACCCTAGTCTCGAGGTTCAAGAACGAGCCGTGGAGTATCTTGATCTGATGCGCCTCGCATCGGAGGCTATAAGTGCTCAGCAGGTCGGATCAGACGACGACAGCTACGCCGAACCACCCCTACTTCTTACACAGGCTGTCCCGTCGCTTTTTGCCGGCATGGACCTGAACCCCGTTGCTCCAGACGCTGTGCGGCATGTGTCAGCACCAGAAGGTCTCGATCTTGATGCTCCAATCAATAGTAGTTTGAACATGATCCTTCAGCAAGCGGACTATGACACCGAGTATGACCAAGACGAGGACGAGGTGCGACGATTCTACTACGAAAAGCCCTCGATGGTCAAGACTGTCCATGTCAAAACCGCGGCTGCGATGCTCGACGACCAAAGCGGTAGAAGCGCATCCTATCAAGACGCCGATCGTGATTCATTGCTGGACCCAGAAGCCCTCGAACGTAAACGCGCAGAGCGTCGTGAGCGCTACCGTGACGATCCCTACTACATCGACTCCGAGCGCAATTCTGGCACGTCAACACCAATGCACAATATTCTGCGTTCTGCAAACGGCTCAGATCTGGACGTTGACGCGATTCCAGTCATGGAACTTAAGCTCGACAGCAACCCTGCGTCTTCTGGTGATAGCACTCGCAAGTCAAGACCCAAAGCCCACAAGAAGCCCAAACGCCACTTTGAAATCACCTCAGACGAGACATTGGACGGCGCAAACCCAACATCCTCCTCCGCACCAGTTTCACACTCCTCCAGCCCGTCAGGCCGCATTGGCATGGCGCCACGTACTTCCAAGAAAAGTCTTCTTGAATTCAATAGTGCTGGTCTATCTGCGTTGTCACTCGAAGAAGGCTCGGCTGAGAACCGCAGCCGTTATGCCAACGCAAGCAGCAAGCTCGAGTATGAGCGACGATTGCAGGAGGAAGAGGAGCTCGCGAAGGCGATGAAAGAAGTGGAGAGATTGCGTTTGGAGATGCAAAGACAAGCGGAGCGCGTGGATGAGCCTGTGGAGGAAGGCACAGTTGTTAAGAGGAAGAGCAAGAAAAAGGCTAGGAGTGGGGTTATTGCTGAAGATGGCGAGTCGTCCAAAGCAACGACTGAGGATGGTACTAAGAAGAAGAAGAAGAAGAAAAAGAAAAAGGTAAAGGAAGCTGATGCCTCTGCTGCAGTTGCAGTGCCACAGGAAGGCGTGGCAGAGGAACCGGACCAGCCGCTCGCAAAGCCTAAGAAGAAAAAGAAGAGGCAAGTTGTCTTTGACGAGCCTTGATGATACCAACGTACGTAGCCATCAATGACCAAGAGGCTGACACACAATTCCGCCATGAGTCTCTGCAACAGTGGGAGACGGCTTCATTGATGTTCCGTAACGATCGATGGCTTGACAGCATTCAATCACCTCATATACCACGGTGCATACGCGGCAGCACGCGATTGCTGGGCTTTGTCATCTTCTGTCGCATCCAAAACCTTCGCCTAGTCTCGAACCACTGCTCACACAATAATAGACTAGTACAATGAGGGCCTCTGGTAACAATATTCCGTGACCGCGTTTCTGAGAACTGTGATAAAGCGTCCAGGCCGCGTGTACGTTACACGCGTGAAGTCCGTACCGCATTTGACTCGGAGATGCAGATGTTTGACATAAAGGGGAGGGCAACGCTAAAGGATAAGCCACGAATGATCTGCGACGCTCTAATGTCCACCCGCGCCAGGAGTCGTTATACCGAGGCTACGTAAGTTTGCATACTGTAATATCAGCAGCTACTACAGACTACTTCACTGCGGATTGGATACAGCTAATGTGATGGACAGTCTCACTGTCACTACTGTAAACGGAAGTACCTCGAGGCATATCTTTTCCTTTTGGTTGAACCAAACCTTTTGATGACATAATGTCATCAGTCGTTTAGTACGCAATGGTATGCAAATTTGTACACAATACCCTCTCTTCAAACAGCCAAAGGTATCACGACAAGCCTTCCCATCAACCTTGGCGCTAGGCTTGTCGCTAATAAGGTTCTCCGATGAACACGACTATACAGGCCCCTCACGTTCTCCAACCCTTAATACCGTCAAGATCTGCAACTGTGCATTCGCATCTACATCGTCGAGCTCATGCTATGGAGAATTGGTGATTTTGCACCAATCATTAACCCTGCTGAACATCAACTAACCCACTTAGACGGCTATCGCGGCCATACCAGCCCTCCTAGTAGCGTATAACAAGTGCCTACCGATGAGAATAGGTCACACGGGCAAGGGCCGGGAACATTTATTGCGGCGGAATAATTTCAAAACAGGGCATGGGGTACAAGCTGACGATAAAGTAGGGCATGTTGGTATTCGTGATCACTATAAAGCAGCTTACGAGCCCAGAATTGTAAGTGAGAACCAAGCAGGATCAAAATCCTCCATACCATTCCTTCAATCTCTCATTACCCCGGCTTCTCTTCTCCCTCACAACACCATGATTAACACAATCCTTACCATCGCCGTTGCAGCGCTGGCCGCTACAACGAGCGCCGCACCCGCATCACTCAACGAACGTGCCGCTTCTAGCTGTACCTTCTCAGGTGCATCTGGCGCGACAGCCGTTGCGAGCTCGAAAGCTTCATGCTCGACGATCACTCTCGACAGCCTCGTTGTTCCCGCTGGCACCACTCTCGACTTGACCAAGCTCACCAAGGGCACGCACGTCGTTTTCAAAGGTACCACGACCTTTGGATACAAAGAGTGGGCTGGTCCGCTTGTCTCCATCTCCGGCGACTCGCTCACTATCGATGGCACTGGCGCCACTCTCGATGGCGACGGTAGTCGTTGGTGGGATGGAAAGGGTAGCAACGGCGGAAAGACCAAGCCCAAGTTCTTTTACGCTCACTCCATGACCAACTCGGTTGTCGAAGGTCTCGTGAGTCAATTTCTGTCCCAAACCCCGATGGAGGTCGTGGAATCGATCAATAACACCACATTTCTCATCTCAGACCATCAAAAACTCCCCCGTGCAAATCTTTTCCATCAACTCCGCCACAAACGTCCAATTCAATGGCCTGACCATCAACAACAAAGACGGCGACTCCCTCGGCGGCCACAACACTGACGCTTTCGACGTCGGAAGCTCCACCCAGATCACTATCAGCGGAGCCACAGTCTACAACCAAGACGACTGCCTCGCCGTCAACAGCGGCACAGACATCACATTCACCGGCGGCTACTGCTCCGGCGGCCACGGCCTGTCCATTGGCTCCGTCGGCGGCCGCGACAACAACGTCGTCGACACCGTGAAGATCCTCAACTCCCAGATCGTGAACTCAGACAACGGCGTGCGCATTAAGACCGTTTCCGGGGCTACTGGAAAAGTCACCGGCGTGACATACAGCAACATCAAGCTGTCGAACGTAAGTCGAAAAAACAATTTTCCAGAAATTCTTTGAGATGAAAGCAAAAGACTAACCTCTTTCTCCTATTCAGATCGCCAAATACGGCATCGTCATCGAGCAAGACTACGAGAACGGCTCGCCCACCGGCACCCCGACCGCTGGCGTGCCGATCACAGACCTCACCATCGAAGGCGTCACTGGCAGCGTCTCCTCGAGCGCCGTGCCAATCTACATCTTGTGTGCCAAGGGCGCTTGCTCCGACTGGACCTGGTCGGGCAATGCCGTGACGGGTGGAAAGAAGAGCACGAAGTGTGCCAACGTGCCGAGCCCGGCTGCTTGCTAGAGCGATTGCGTCGATTTTGAGAGAAGGATGAAAATGGGAGATGGTTGGTTGTGAAATTTTTGCTTCTTAAGATGTCGTTGTTGTGGTAGTTGTCTTCTTTGTATTTTCTCTTCACAAAATTTGGAAGCAAAATCCTTGCGATTGTTGCATTTGCCCATCTTATCGGTCCAGCGTACTGTGGGTGGTCACTGCATCCGGCCTTGCCAATTACCATGATTCGATGACGACGAGGATGAGGTGGGCGAGGCGTGAAGAGAAGAGAAGACGAGAGCAAAGCCAGTCGCCTAGAGAATCGGACATGAGAGAGTAAGCTCGTTGATGCGTGCCGCTGTTTTGCATTACAGGCCCTAGAGACCTGCTTGAGTAGTTGAATGCGGCCACAGGAGGATGTTGTACTGTATCAAGTGCGTAGGTTCACGAAGAGAGTCGACCACTGCAGGCGATCAGTATTTCAACAGAAGAGACGTGAAGAAAAGTGGCATCCGTTAGACGGTATGAGAAATATTTTTATTGTGCACGAAATTGATTCTATGTGCAGAATGCCATGATTGCATGAGCTGTGGCGTTCACGACGCCCCTTGGCCTCAAGCCTCCAGGGAATCGTATGTTCAGCAAGGACCAAGGTTCATAGCTGGTCCCTCGATATGCGACTGACAGGAAAGTAAACAGCCTTCCGAATAACTCCTCACTCTCCAAACTCCCTCTCGCTTCTCTTGTGAGAGCAACGCGAGGCGTCCTCCTGTGGACTTTCTTCTTGCAGTGGCGAGCAAGTGCCCGTTCAAAACGCCGTGATGGTCAGTCCTGGTAACCGTGACCAATGTTCCCTGGGAAACGCCCTGATTATGCATAAATATAGACAGTGCCGTTGATGAGACCGGGTAATGCAGAGTCATGTGAGAGTGTTCGGTCACGCATATGCGTGCCCGGCATGCCTTTGGATGGATGTTGATTGTGAAACAAGTTCGTGATGGTTGCAACATTATCGTGCAAACCATCTCACTCGCCGTTGCCCTTGCCGCGGTTGAAGTCGTGCGTGCCCTTGTTGGACCACACGCCGCCGTTGACAGAGCGCGTTATGCCGACTGCCACACCGACGATAGCACCGATCACAAGGAGGGCGATGAAGATGCGGATGATCAGTCTCTGGTTCTTGGTGTAGCCAGCCCAATGGTGCTTGATGGTGCCACAGCCGCAAGTGCGGTTCTGACGACGCTGCTTCTTGTCCGCCAGACGAGTCTGCCTCAGAGTTTGGTGGGTAGGCCACATGGTGCATTCTTGGTTGCTTGTGCCGACAGCATATTTCTTGCTGAAAGGGTTCTCGTCGTCGTCGTTAGCGCCAGATTCCAGATCTTTTTCAGAAGTGAGAGCAGCCTTTGCGGGAGCTTGGTGGGCGGGAACGCGCTCGTGAGACGCCGGTGGGTGAGTGTAGAAGGGCGAGTGCGGCGGGAGTGGTGTGTTGTCTGAGAAGGTGGCATCGTGGTAGGTGTTCGATTCGCGCGAGACGGCGGGCGTGAGAGCTGGTGAATCGACGCCTGCAGTGGGCAGCATGGCGGCCTTCTCGTCGGGCTGGGCGACGACAGAGGCGCCAAATGTGGTGCCTTGGTTGGATGCCATTGTGTATTTGTGTGGCTGTGGTGGTGTGGTTTGGGTGGAATCAAGCAATAGAGGTGTAGCTATCTCGTGGTTGGGAGTGGTGAGGGCCAATGGCTAGTCGGGGGATTGATGGGCAGACGATGGATGAGCTGGTGGAGGACGTTGAGAGAAGAAGGCTGCTGAGTAGGGTTGTGTTGGCGAACACAAGGTCAAAGCTGGGTGTCGAGAGGTGGACGGGTCGGCAGCAGGCGTGGGAGTGAGACAGGCAGGCCTTGATGTACCAGGCCGTGAGGCGAGTGATAGACAAGACGACGACGGGACGGTTGAGGACCAAGGGTACGTGCGGGCAGAGCTGCGTGCAGGCCGACGGGTGGCATGGACTAGAGGGCGCCAAGGGAGACGGCAAATATTGAGTATGGCCGTAGCGCTGAAAGATGCACCGAGAGGCCCTGCGACCGTCTCTCTGCCTCTCGCCAGGGGAGAGTCCGAAAGTGGTGGACTGGAGTATTCACACGCGCTCGCAGCGTGCGGGCCTGCAACTTCCTGGGGATCGCGCCGTGCGAGACAGGAGAAGCTCGACGCTTGCCCCGGCCTGGCTGGCGCCGGCTCGCACGAGCTACTTGCGGCTCTGCGCCTGCTGCGTGGCCTATCATGTGCTGGCCATTGCCACGCTTGCGCCCGCAGCTTGCGTCGAGCTTATCTCTAGCGCTGCGCTCTGCTGCGAGCATGCTTTGCTCGCAGGGCAAGAGTCTGGACTCGACTCGCAGTCCTGCATTCGCTCATACGCTACATATTACGCGATAGCAGAGCCATGGGAAGCGCCCAGCCTGGCACCGCCGACAATTGTCACATTTGCACCTGACGAGCGCTGTTTGCTTGGGCCAACGCCCGACACAGGCCCACGGTGCTCACGAGACACGATGATTGCTGGCCTCGTGGCCTCCGACTGATGAGCCAGCCGTGGCAGCGTACGCAAGCCGTCGCGCATCATGCATCGAACGATCCCCCACGCCCGCACGTGCTCCCTCCTCGAACATTGCAATCTCGGGGTTCCATCTTTTTGATCGTACCATCTTACATCATCTCTCAACCAGCAAGCACCACACATCATGGCTCTGCCTTCTAATCCTGTCTCTGTCCTGCACCCAGTGTCGCCTCTCTATCCTTGCCCATCAGACTCTTATCGCATCGTGCCACTCGCCTGCATCAAGCAACTCCCAGCCCGCGGAGCCCAGGCCCAAAAGCCCAGCTTTGAGCCGTAGAAATGGGCAAGCGTGCATCTATGCGACGCCGCCTTCGTCCAGTAGCGCCTTGATCAATAGAGCAGGGAAAAGCCAACGCCTCGCCATCCACCTCCTCGGCCGGGCAATACATCTTGCGACCAAAAGAGGGCAGTCACCTTGCAAGACTCTGACGACCGTAATCCACATTGCGTGTCCGATCAGGCCTGTGAGTTTCAGCACTATTAAAAAGTCGTATCACTCTGGTAAGGATTGCATGCTTGGGCCACTTTGAAGTTTCTACTGTACAGCGTTTCGATAAGCCAGCAAGCCACACCCACACTCGCCCATCCAGTCTCTCCACTTCATCAATCAATAATGTTATCGAGCCTCCAGCTCCAGAGCACAATTGACACAACCGGCCCACGCCCCGCTGCCCTCTACTCTCCATGTCCTGGAGCTCGCTCCGCGCTTCTCACAATAATGGTTGCGCTAGGGCGGGTAATTGTGGTCCTCAAGCGATTGTGTGCACTGCCTCGACCAAAGGGACCGCCTACTTTGCTGCTGCATATGCCTCATAGATAACCACGCGAGCTCGACGCTTCTTTGCAGGCGGGAACGATTTTTTCACTTGTAGAAGCTAGAGCTGCACGATTCCGAGGCACGTGGTACAGTATTCGCGGCATCTTGCGTGCGCTTGAACGATAAAAAAGCCTCAAGGTTAAGGTAAAGTGAAAAGCGGCGGCAGGACGGGCCGCTGGGCTTCTTAACAGGAACAGGAAAGCGTCCACTTTTGTTTCCCATAGTATGGTGGTATGCTGGCTACGCTCGACTGGTAAGTGGCTTCAATATATTGGAAGACAGAACTGAGTATCGGATTCTACCTTTGCTTGTAGACTCAGCTATCGTTGATTTCAAAAATATACTTCTTTTTTCTTTTCGTGTTCGTGATGCGCGGAACAAGTATGGTGTCGCGTTCGTGGCGTGCGACAATGCCAAAATCGGAATTACATTGATGCACGCACGCTATGGCCGTCGCAACTCGTCTGAAGGGAGTGGCAGATCTACCATTGAGAGATATTGCGAGCTCCCAAAAGCATCTCAGTGGCATAAAGTCCAAGTTTTGATGAGACAGCCGCTGACAGTAGCACAGCCAACATGCAAACACATGCGCGGGCTTGTGCAGAAGAATAGCATGTCATCGTTTGGCTGTTGATTTCGGGCACAGCCTGATGCCTTCTATGGAGAGATCAAACCTCCGTCGCTCTCATGAAAGCGTGCAGAACTTGCGTCAACCGCCTCTCTCTCATCCTACATGACCATACACCCAACCCCATACATCGCCCTCTCCACATCTCCCTTAACCAGATACCAATCCGCCCTCCGCTCCGCAAACTCATACACCTCCTCGGTCGGGAAAATGCCATGATACCGCTGATTATCAGCAATAATCGTCGCCAGCTCTTTCGCCTGCAAACTCGTCTTCGTAGCCTTCGTGCTCGGCAGCAGACTCGCGCGCTTCGCTTTCGGCCCGCCGAAATACGTGGCTGGCGGGTCGATGTCGACGAGGTAGATTTGCCCGAGCTCGCGCAGGGCCGTGTAGTACGGTATTAAAGGTTTCTGCCGCAGCGAGGTGATGAAGGTCGAGTAGTGGTTTAGGTCCGAGATGAGTTTTATGCTGCCGCCGTCGGCGGCGGAGATTCGTTGCCGTTTGACGTGTTTGCAGAGCAGGGTGAAGAGGCGCAAGCCGACTTCTTGCATGAAGACGTCGAGCATGGTTTTGTCGGTGCTGCCGATTAGCATGCCTGTGTGCCCGCTGATTGTGTCGATTACTTGTTTGGCGGTGGACGTTGGGCCGATGTCGATGTCGGGAACGGCGGTGTCGTTGCCGTTTTTCTTGTTTAGACTGCTCGCAGCGGAAGGGTTGAAGTCGGTTGGAAGCTGCGTCGTTGCGCAGATGTATTCAACCTCGTCCATTAGGACATCGATGCCTTTGTTCAGACCTGCGGCGACGCGCTCGTCGAGCATCTGCTCGAAGCGCTTTTTCTCCTTGACTGCCGGATCGAGAAAGTCGTCTCGGTCGGTCAGTTTTGTTGCCACCATTTCTTGTGAGTAGAAAACATCAATCATTTGTTGGATTAAATCGCCTACGTTGACAAGCTCAAGGAACGTGACAAGAGGCTCGACGCCAGTAGCTTCAGAACTGCTGGGATCCTGGCCTTGGGATCGATATTCTCGCACTTGACGCGGATTGTAATTGCCGAGATGTTCGACGGCTTTGTCAAATCCAGGCCGCACGTGTCTGTTGCCGAGAAGGTCGAGGAGTTCAACGAAGATCACTTCACATTGCTCTTTAGCTGCTGTCCCTTGCTTACCCTCCATCTTGATCATGATGGCTGCGCGTTCAATCGAAGCTTTGGCAAGGTGGGTCAAATTGAGCGCTACCTCAATGCTGAACAGAGACTTGATTCCTTCAAGTCTGCTGTTCATGATGGCTGCTTTGGCAGCGAGCTCGGTCGTCGGTGCCTCCGGCAGTGGTGTAGATGTTCGGTTAGTGTCACCGAGACTAGGTGTCATTGGTCGTGAGGTTGATTCTGTACTCGCAGCGGCCTGCGCTGGAGCGGATTTAGATGAACCAAAGGGCGAAGAGAGAGGAAATGCGGTGACAGGCATCATCACCACTTTCTTGAAAGACGAAAGAAAGTCGCGCTTTGCAGCCTGGCGCTGCACGTTCGACATAAAGTACGACTCAGCGTTCGCTTGCTGCTCGGAGAGCTCCCTCTCCCAACGAGTGACCTCAGCATTTGATCGAGATTTGAAGAATGCAAGCTCCTCAGTAAGGTAAAGGTCAACGTGTTGTTCGAAGCATTGCATCACAGTGCGCCTAGACTGCTCAATAAAGTCCGATGGCGATGCCTTCGATGGCTTAATCGAGGCGACGAAACGAAGGGATTGTTCGAATGTACCTGAAACTGCCTTCACGTATGTCTCTGAGCCACGGTTGTGGGCTTCATCGTAAAGTGCCGTCAACGAGTCGCTTATCAAATTGTCACGGACACGAGACAATAGTGGTGTGAGTACGTCGATGGACGGTGGAAAGACGCGATCTACTGTTGAAGCCTGGTCAACCAAAAGCTCCGCTAAACGCTCAAAAAATCTTTGCGAAGGGTTGAGGTCAACGTGACCGGGCGCGACTGCTTCCAGGCAGTCGAGCAAGTTTCCAAGCTGCTTGGTCTGATTCGATATGAGAATGCTGTTCATGTAGGCATCGACTGCCGCAACACCACCATTGGCTGCAACAAGCACATGAGCATATCTTTTCATTCGCCCATCAATATCATTGGCTGCCAGACCCTGCTGAAATTCTCGCAGGACTGCATTTTCGAACGCGTCTATTGTCGAGTCAAGCTTTGCTTCTCTTCCGGCCCATCCTTGAGTGTGATCGCATCGCGAGAACTGCTTGAGTTGTGATAGAATCTGTGCTTGCTGCTCTGGGTCTCGATACGTTCGGAAAATTGTGGAGTCGGACTGATTCCTAGATTTCGCAAGATTGTAGTAGTACGGTCCCAGTGCAGCATAGACTTTGCCAAATTCTTGCCTTGCTCGGCCGCGTATAGATCGTACTCGTGCAAGGGCCGTCAGTGCTGCGGTTGGATCTAGAGGCGCTGTTGGCGTTGCATTGGATGTTTCAGTGGAGATGGAGAGCTCGTTAAATCCATCTGTGAGGGTTTCACGTCGTCGGTGTGTTGGAGCATGCGAATCGTCCAGTGATGATTTATAGCGTGCCTCTTCCACGCCCGCGTCGAATAGTGTCACGCTGCCGGCGTGTCGTCGCCCACCCTCACCATGCCCGTTCATGCTCCCTGGTAAAGGTGCGCCTGCTCTATGCGCATCTTCTGTGTCCCTTGTCCTTTGTGCATCTGCTTTCCGCTTCATGCCCTCATCAAATCGTTGCCGTGCCTCTCCGTCGTTCCATACGCCCAGAGCCTTCAACTTTTGAATCCACCTGGTGTCGTCGTACACCATCTCCTGCAACCGCCTGCTGACACGCGCACATCGTGTAAGATCCGAGACCGGGAGATAGTCAAGAATGGTGGCTATGAGCTCGGCCGGGAGCACCGGCTTTGAGGAGACATTGATCTGGGTTGCTCGCAGCGAAGCGAGCACATTGTCGTGACTGCGAGGACCTGTCATCTGGGCCTTGCGGAGGTTGGCCAGATTTCTGGCAGTAGTCGAAGGAGTGGTAGACCGACCACCAGGGCCGGTCGCACTAGAAGGCCTCGACATGGCGACGCACTGAAGGGATGTGCGTGAGAGACGCTCACATGCTTTGGGCAAGCGTGTGAGGTGCCTTGTTGCACATTGACCGTCAACAACAGTGTATGTCGGCCGCCCCGCACGTCGATCTTGTCTGATAATTATTGTGCATGTAGCTATCTACATGTATGGCACAAGGGCAAGCGAACGTCACTTCTCCCAGGGCGGCGCCCTCCATGCGATCTGAGCTTCGAAAGGGCACTAGGGCGAGCCAACGGCCAGCCAAACCGCATCCGTCAAGCTTCCTCTGTCGCGCACGACTGCGACGTGCTCTGGCGTGTCTGGTTCCTCTGGTTCTGTGTCTCGTTGTCCCTTGAACCCGGCTCTTGCTGCCCAATGCCTCCCCAAGCACCGCCCGACCTGGGAAAGTACACCACAATCATGTGCGATGCGCGCGGACGGCCTCGATGTTCACGCGCTCGTAATTGCGCTATCCCGCCTCGGCTGATTGCTCGTGGTCGTCTACCAGTCTGAGACCCCCGGTCAGCCACTGCCCTCATCGCTCAGCAGGTTTCTTGTACAAACGTCCCCCACTGCCCGCCGACCGTAAGTGTACTCTTGTTGTTTCCTCTTGTTCTCTGGGCCTCCCTTGCGTGGGATTATAGTATCATTATCCGGTATCGTTACCGGCGAGGCGGACGATCAATACAACATCAACACAACATACAGGCGACTCGCGCCGCGCTGCGCACCAACCATGTGCCTTTTGAGCGTCAAAGAGGAGGAAGCTCCAATCCCTGCGCGTGTTGTCCGAACTCGACGTGTCATCCGCCGGTCACCATCTCCCCCTCCGCGCGAGGTTCGCATAACGCGCCAGTCTTTTGTGGAAGAGCGACGACCCTCCCCGCCACCACCACCGCCGCCTCAGCCAGAACCAGAGCCTCGCGCCAGCACGGTCATACGCACTGAGGAGCGCACCGAGCAACGACGTGTCTCGCGACCGCCCTCTGCCGCGCCTAGCAGATCGACTCAGACACACTTTGTCGAAGTCGACCACGACTCTAGCAGCTCTGAGGACGACGTGCGATCACGGACGACGCGCAAATCTTCGCGATCTAAATCCTCTCGTTCGAAACCGAGGACAGAGGTGCCCGCGTCAGAGTACAGCATGCACGAGCGCGAATACAGACGGGAGAGGGGTTACTCGAATCCTCCGCACAAGCCGGAATACGAAACCTACCGATATGTAGAGGCGCCGAAAAACAGGAGTGGGAGCCGAAGTGGATATCACGAGGGATCACGAGTGAGTAGAGACTCATTCCGAAGAGAGGACGATTACGGGAGACGTTACCATCGATGACCCTGAACGACTTACGTGGTCATACTTGCATCGTCGTGGCGTTGTCTTTTTCTTTCCTTTGCCGTTACTTTCACCGTTTCTCTTCTAGCCTCTGGTTTGTATGCATCTGCCATTGGGGTCGGCGGATTGATGCATGAGCGACACACGTTGTTTGGGCATTCTGACGTTACACGCGCTGTACGATACAGCTCCACTTATTTATTTACGATTACAATACACGAGTTTAGATTCACTGAGCATGGAACCCGCGATCAATACACGTTCGTAGATACCATCTCAGCCACCACGTGTAAGACGATCATGATGTGGTATTAATTACTCGTCGTAGGTTACATGTTTGTGTAATGTACATGTATCTCGATGGCCGATGCAGATATCTCGGGATCTGTGCCTCGAAGGACGAGCACGACAATCATTGGAATACGAACATGTATGATGAATAGAAGGATCGGGGGTCCTACGATGAACACTACCTTATTGTTACAAGCTCAGATTACATATACCTGAATATGTATCCGAAGATATCCATGTACATGTACGCAGATTTATGCACGATCAGATGTTGCACCCCAACCCGAACCCTGTGGTCTCAATCGTGTTTCCAATATTCCACGAAATGGCATCTATTGTGCTTTGTATTTCGCATTAATGTATCATTGATTGTTGTTTTCTTTACTCGTATGATTGAATTATGTGGCATGTGTCTTGGTGTCGTGTCGCGATCGTTCTTTCGTACTTTGCAATTCTGGCACCGCTGCTTGCAGCATAATCACAGCAACAACAATGACACAAACACAAACCTGCATGTATGTAGATGTGCACGAAAATTAACGAGCACACCAAAACTCTGCACAGCCAGATCAACGGTTGCGAGCAGATATGAGACGCAATCTCTAATCGAGTATTGTATTAGTGACTGCCAACATATAGACTTTGAATTCGCAAAGCCCAGACCGCTGCCCAAGCCGAACCACGACTCTCACGCCCGGCTTGGGAACTACAACTTATTCCAGGAAACACATATCGGGCCATTTCCCGCTCTGTAATTGGACAACAGATCGTGTCGCAAGATACGTGCTTGCTTTCTAGTGCCCATGAGCGTGATCGGCATGCGAGTGTCACTGAAATCGGGAAATTCATGCCAAACTCGGACTGGACGTGGGGCAAGACACGGTCCGGCATCACTGATGAAGCACCTCCTAATGTCGAGCCAGCGAGAACGCTCAATACTGCAACACGGCCTTTGGAGGGAATCATGTGCTATGACTGAAGGTTGCGCAGGAACGTTATGAAGCGGACACTGAACTCGTCCAAATCCCACAATGGTTGCCAGCGCTGCAAGAACAAGAAGCTCAAGTGTGACGAAACACGTCCATCTTGCCAAGCGTGCAACAAAGACGGAGTGGAATGTCCGGGCTATGCGCCGCAGCTGAAATGGTCCAGGAAACATGAAAAGTACGATCAGCCCAGTAGTGCTCAAGAACCGAAAGCGAAAGCACGACGCAAAGATGATCCCAAGCCTGCACTCAGCGAGACGCCAGAGGATGTCACAGAAGTGCCTGATACTCGTATCCAGACTACGGACATTGAAGCTAGCACTGCGTCAGAGCCACCGACAGCACATCCATGGCCACCGAATAACTTGGACTTCGACCCAGCCATGCTCGATTGGATGGATTACGGAATGAGTACTTTCGAGCCGTTTCCGCCAAATGACATGACTCAATTCTTTGGCGCTGGTCAATCTCCATTCGCGCCATACCATGCGATACCAGGAATGACCGCTTCGAATAATGGTCACATGCATACCGCTATTGATCCATACAGTTTCTCGCCACTTGCGGTGCCACGAAACGGCAGCATTGGCCTTGCCAACCTCAACTCAAGAAGCAACCCAACGTCGACAGGCGATCCTCTTGACGCTCCAGTGAATACTCCTATAAATAATGAGGAAGCTCGTAACGATAGTGGCAGCCTTCTGGGCGCCTTCTATCGCCTGGCTACACCTTCAACTACTGCACGCTTCTCGGAAGAGCATCTAGTCCAGCACTACTTTTCAGACGTCTGCGCGCTATACTCCTGTTTCGATTCTGAGAAGAACCCATTTCGCAGCCTGGTAGCTGATCTGTGGAAAGAGTCTACGACAATCCACCTCTCGATACAGAGCATGGCCATCGCGCATCTGTCAAATCACTACCTATACATGGCACCTCTCGGACGAATTAAACGTATGCAGTCTTGGAAGTCTTTACAAATCGATCTGCGTCGATATCGTGCTGGCAAGGTTGCACTCGACACGGTTTTGATGAGTTGTTTGCTATTAGGCTTGTCCTCGCCATGGCATCAGCCTTCGGATCTCGGCTTGCAATACCTTTTTATCGCTCGCAGTCTGATCCAGATGTATCTTCGATCCAGCAAGCAGTCAAGCGCTCCACTGTCGAACGAGAAATTCTACTTGGATGCATTCATGCACTGGGAAATGCTCGCAAGCTTCTTTGAGCCTGTCGCAATGATGTCCTTCCCAGGATTTGGCGCACCAAATCCTCCGATGCCTGTTAGAGGCGAGATGGTCTCTCCGCATCCCTGGACAGGAGTCGCGCCTGAACTGCACTTCGCTCTTGCAGAAGTTGGCAGAGTTCTTCGAAGGCGTAGGAGCAGATTGGCTACGATGACCGAGACTCACGTTGAAGAGCAATCACAAACAGATCAGATCGATGACCAGTGGTCAAGGTCACTGGAACAGCTACTGCAGATGATCCGGCTACCAGATTTGGGTGATATCGAAGAGTACGGCGACAAGTATACTCCCAGGATAGATCTTCTGCGTGCAGCTGAGGCTTATCGCTATGTCGGCATGCTGGAACTCTACATGATAGTTCCAAGCCTCCTCGAAGCAAGAATCGACCGTGGTGAAAGCTTCCCTCCATCAAATGTTGAGGACTTTGTCGAGCCTGTCGACGACTCAGGTTTCTTAGAGGCGCGGGACTCGTGGCTGTCCGCCATCGCTCTACACACCCTTCAGCTCATCAAAGACGTGGCTATACACTCGGCGACGTGCCGAATGCATCTCCTCATATTGGTTTCGGCCGGCAGTCAGCTGCGATTGCCGAGTTCTACGCTGGGCTCTGAAGATGTGTCAAATGCGCATCACGACAAGGTCCTCGAGGGGCGTGGCTTCGTGGATTCTCGCATGCTTGCTTTATCTCGAAAGTATCCGCAAAAGCAGGTATTGCAGATTCTCGACATCATCAAAGAGGCATGGGATCGACTCGATCGCGGAGAGCGGCGTGTACATTGGCTTGGAGTCGCTCACGAGCAAAATTGGCAGACTATGCTAGGTTGAGTAGGTGTAACGAGGTATACGAAGCAGTCACACCTCCTCTGCTCCTCTGCAAAGACATCTCGCCAAATCAGTGGCATTGTCACCTTCATTGTTTTGTGCCCCAGTTGAACTCCTCGTGGTGCCGAAGATTGAACCACCTGATGAGGTAAGAGAAATAGTTTACATAGAGACGTAACGATACTATATTCCAGTACACTCTCATTTGTGCAATGCACGACAATGTCGGTCACCTCAAATAGCCCGGAACCGTCAGTATTCGCAGTGCACGGACCATCCGCGCGTGTCTCCTTTCGATCATGCGCGTCAAGCCAGCGGCAAACAGAGCCACACATGCACGCTGTTACTCTCCTACTATATTTTTAACTGAAAGACCCATACGAACTGAGTGCTCGTTGGAATCTTGGCCATCCACTCTTGGTCGACGGTCCTGCTTGATGTCCTGGGCAAGACGATAGCCAATGAATTCCTTCGCTATGCTGCGCTGCTCTCTTTTTAAACTCAGAGCAGGGACTCCTAGCTCTCTTCCAAATGGGTGTTGCCTTTACTCTTGCCGACCTTTTGCTTCATCGACTTGTGTGAACCGCGCTTACCGCTTTTGGAGTCTTGAGGAAGACCAGATGATACTTTCGCTCAGACAAAAAGGCCTGAGAGCCCAGGATGTTGCCTTACAAATTCCGGGACGATCTCTCGGTCAAGTACGGGAACGAGTGGCCAAGCTTGGCCGGGAATCGATCAAACCTCGTCAGAAAAATCTGTGGAACTCGCAGGAAGATGCAATTCTGCTGGAGAAACACCATGCTGGCCTAGAATTCGAGCAGATCATGCAATATCTTCCCGGTCGCACTGCGAGAGCCATCCAAGGGCGATTGTTAACACACGTCCCCAAAAGGAAAAGGAAGGAACGAAGACCTTGGACGTTTGCAGAAAGACAGCGAGTCGTCGACTTGGTCAAGATAGATGGGTTGTCGTTCAGAGCTATAGCTGAAGCTACGGGGCGATCCGTCAATAGTGTTAAAGGTGCATTTCGCAGATTTGGCCGACTGAGTGAGCCGGTGGACATTCGTCGAAAACTTTGGACGCTCGCAGAGAGACAGCGCGTTGTTGATTTAAGAATCAATAGCGGAATGTCGTTGGAAGCAATAGCTGAACAGATTGGCCGATCGTGTAAATCTGTGAGCCATGTCTGGGTCAAGTATGGCAAAAGAACCCTTCCAGCCGCTGTTTACGAAAGTCCTCGAATTCCAGCAGCCTGGACGCCCGAAGAAGACGCACTCCTTGTCGCTCTTTGCGAGAAAGGCCTTAGTCTCGCCGAGATCTCCCGGGAGATTCCTGGACGATCGACCGTCGCAATCCGATCGCAACTCTATCTGCGTCAATTGAGGAAAACACGAAGGAGGACATTAAGACCGTCAAAACAGGAGATGAATGCTATCCGAGCAGCGCTGATGCCTGTCCTGGACGGCACTACCACGTACGATGAAGCCGTTTCCAAACTCGAACCTAAACTTCAGCGTTCGGCGTCAACAAAATTATATAACATGAAGAGAGAGCGTTCTCAGCGTGGATCCCCACCTTCATCTGGGAGCCTTACGTGACTTTACCGAAGACAGCGAAAAATTTGCATGATCTCAAGCGTGCACGTCGCAAAGAGGCTGGAGCATTGGTTGCTGGAACGCCGAGGCAGCTGCCTCCGGCTACTCCATCGCCCGTTGCCTGGTTTCGCAGCTCAAGACACCTCACACAGGCGAAGGTCTTTCATGCTAAGAACGTGGGCAAAGTACCTACTTCATAGCGCCCGCCAGCGACGTTTCCTGAGATGCCCTCGAAAGTTAGAGAAGAGAGCAAATCCGTGGCAGACCACCTCTGGTGCATTCTGTCTCGCTGCGCTTTCAACAACGACTGCGGTATTGCAACCCCTGGTCTTCACATCATTGGACAGTATGCTCTCTCACCACTACGGATTCAGCGTTTGAACCACAATCTTCGCAAAACGTTTGAATAAATGTTCCGAACGCTGGACGCAACGGTATTCAAGAGCATAACCAATGGAGGACTTCGAGCCTTCCCTGGTGTCCTGGTATATTTGCTCAAAGAGAATTATGTTCATTGTACACTAGCGTTGCGAGACGATCCCGAGTCGTCATAACATGGCTGAAGATTCTGCACGAAGCAAGAAGCTTTACGAATTAGGAACAGTCTCTATCGTCAATTAAAAGTGACAGGCCTTTTGGTCAAATCACGCACTATCTGGTCCAGCTCATCTCGCTTCCGCTTCTTCTCTGCAGCCTCGCTTGCTGTTCCTTGAGTAACTTCTCTTTCTTCCTGTTCTGCCAGCTCGTCTTCCCACGTCCTTGGGCCCCAGCACCGAATCGAGCCATCCGAGTGCGCGGAGTAGAACTCAACATTATGCGCACGCCAGGCCATCGACGTCGTCCGGTTCTTAAGGTTGCGCATGTTAGGCGCAGGACCCGTCGGTGCTGCTTGACCTACGATGCGGAGCCGGCGTTGCAGAGTGCCCGAATGCATGTCGAAACTCAGAATTTCCTGCGGATTCGGGAAATAGATTGTTTCTGATCCAGCAGGGGTGAGATGGCTAGGAACGAGCAGAGGCTGGTTGGCAGTATTCTGAGCATTCCTGATCGCGGGTCCGAAGTTTGCCAATGTGTTGGCGCCTGTGGCCATGTCCCAGACGCGCATGCGCTCGTCTGTGCCGGAAGAAATGAGATATTTCCCGTCTTCAGTCCAGGTGAGTCCGTTGACGGCGCCTACATGAGCCCGCCCACGCTCTCGTCTTCTGGCGCCGGTGCCTTTGCCGTTGTAGCCTGCTATGCCAATGCTATCGTCCATATCGAGCACGCCGAGACTGCTTGCACTGCGACGAATATCCCACAGTCGAACGGACCCATCGGTGGCACCACTGGCGAGGATGTTCTCATTCTTCGGGTGCCATTCCAGCGTCAGGACGGACCCGGCGTGACCAGCCAAAGAATGAGCACTGGCGCCAGATTGGAGGTCTACGAGTCGCACGGCTGGATGCTGTGAGCCACAAGCCACAAGTAGATGTGAGGCTACATTTGATGTCGCATGCCTGTAGACAGTCGAGCCCAAATCAAATTTGCCCGATGCCTGCAGCGTTTCTGAAGAGAATATTTTGAGATGATGGTCGTAGCCACTGGTGAGGAATGCCAGAGAATCGAAGGGAAAGTATGACACGTGGTTGATTCCTAAGCTTGCCGTTGTAGAAGTCCTGGCAGAATACCCTAATGGTTCATGAGTTATAGATTCTCCTGGGGTCGTACCGGCGGCTTCGAGGTCCCATACGGCCACTGACGAGTCCGCTCCTCCAGACAATAGGTAGCGACCTTCGAAGCGGTCTATGGCGATGCTGTTGACGCCGGCGCCATGAGCAACGCCACTCGGCCGATTTGACCGGACTCGCCCTTCACTTTCAGCTCCAGCGTCACCGCCTGAGCCTCTATTCACTGTGAAGCTTACGTCAGGTGATGCTTGAAGCGATCGAAGCAGCCGTTCATTCTGTGCTTTGACAAAGGCCTGCGGGCTGACAGAGCCAAGCTGCAGGCTGAGCAGAAACGAGTTCATCCATGCAGAATACTCATACCGGTGTGTAAGTGACTGGTCAGAAACGCGGCGATGATGTCGGATGGCTCATCGCTCAGGCAGAAAGGCTAAAGCAGTTAATGTCGCTGTCCTCTGGTGATGCCGAGTGGCCCGAGAGCTGATGACCGCATCTCGCTGGCTGGACCCCACGCAATGCGCTCCAACTTTCTTTCATGCGCCCATACAGTTATAGATATCCACAAGCCCATTGTGGTCAGTCCTTTGTGCTGCTTGGAATCTGTCTGCTCTAAAAATCTCCTGCTATTCGGCAATCTACCGGTTTATCTTCACCTAACAGAAATTCATACTCCGCGACACACACAGCCGATATGTCAGCCACTCAGACTCCCCAGGCCACACCAGACTCGGGCAACGCGAGATCAAGAGCAGGTGGCAGAGGTAGAGGTCGAGGTGGCAGCTCTCGTGGCGGCTCAAACATGGCTCCTAGCGACAGTGCAGGCACTGCGAGAGAGGGCGGAGAAGGCAGTGGAGGTCGAGGCCGTGGTAAAGGCGGCCGAGGTCGTGGAAGAGGTCGTGGGAATCGAGACAGAGCTCAGTCGCAAGGACAGGGATCTGCACACTCACAACCTACACCGCAACCCGGTGGCACTGGCGTCCTTGGTGGTCGCTTGACCAAGGACGCCCAGAACACTGAAGGCGACGACGATGACTCGGACGTGTGCTTTATCTGTGCGTCGCCTGTCGACCACCACAGTGTAGCACCCTGCAATCACAGGACATGTCATGTTTGCGCTTTGCGCCTGCGAGCGCTATACAAGACGAAAGCATGCGCGCATTGTCGTACAGAGGCAGCTACTGTGATCTTCACAGACGACCCTGAGAAGCGCTTCGAGGACTTCAAGACCGACGATTTCTTCCGCAACGACGAGAACATGGGTATCAGCTATGAGAAGCAGGAGATTTTCGAGGATACCGTGGTTCTCTTGCGCTACAACTGCCCAGACCCAAGCTGCGATGCTGCTTGTCTAGGATGGCCGGATCTTCACCGTCATGTGCGGACAGTGCATCAAAAGGTGATGTGCGATCTGTGTACCAGGAACAAGAAAGTATTTACACACGAGCACCAGCTCTTCACTCCGCAGGAACTACGAAAGCACGAGAGAACAGGCGACGACACACCTGGCTCTTCAGAGCAGACTGGCTTTGAGGGCCACCCAGAGTGTGGCTTCTGCAGACAGAGGTTCTACGGACGTGACGAGCTTTACACGCATTGTCGCGACAGGCACGAGCGTTGTCATCTCTGTGATAGAGTCACCGATGCGAACAACCCGCGCTATTTCCTCAACTACAATGCGCTGGAGGCCCATTTCAATGCCGACCACTATCCCTGCACAGATGCAGAGTGCTTGGAGAAGAAGTTTGTGGTGTTCGATTCTGCCATGGATCTTAAGGCACATCAGGTGGAGCAGCACCCGAACGGGCTGACCAAGGATGCGAGAAGGGTGGATCTTTCGGGCTTCAACTATCGTCAAGAATACCAGCAGGATCGTCCCCAGCGTGGTGGTCGCAGAGAGAACAGAGGAGGCCGCGGTCGTGACCCTAATGCCGAAGGTCCTCCTCCGGTCACATCGGCGCACATGAGCAGAGCTGAGATTGCTCACCAACGCGCTCGCGAGATTCAAAGCGCACAGTCGGTTTCCAGCCGCACATTTGGTGGCCAGCTCACTGCGCCTCCACCTTCACAGGTTATTCCTCGACCAAGTCAAGAAGCTAGAAATGCGCCTCCTCAGCCATCAACCGGTGCCGTCGAGGCCGCTGCAGTGGCAAGCGAGCAGCTTACTCCCCAGGAGCAGGCTCGTCGTCTGCGCCACGCGGCGGTCACCGAGCGTGCTTCCAACTTGCTGCGAAACGACCAGACCAAGCTTGCAGACTTCCGTCAGAGGATCTCTGCGTTCCGCAACGGTACCATCACTGCACCCAATCTGATCGACACTTTCTTTGCTCTCTTCGACACATCGTCTAACGAGCTTGGTAAGTTGATTAAGGAGATCGCCGAGATCTTCGAGATTCCAGGCAAGCGTGATGCCCTGCTCAAAGCATGGTCGGATTGGAAGGCTATCAACGAGGACTATCCATCTCTGCCTGGACCTTCAGGCGGTAGCTCATCGTCTTCAGCTGGGATCCTTGGCGCAGGCATTGGTTCCTCCAGAGTGCTTAAGCTCAAGAGTTCGACCGCCCAGAGTTCTAAGGGAGCTGTGGGCCGTCAAGCTACTTGGGTAGCAAATAAGAGACCGCCTGCGTCGTCTGTACCTGGCAACGCTCCATTGTTCCCAGCTCTTCCGACCAGGAACAAAGGTCCTGCGGCCCCGGCACCCACGCCGAGCTGGCTTGCAGCACCACAATCAAAAGCTACCAGCTCAGCAGGTAGTTCAGCACGCGCCAGCCCAGCTCCTAGTCGCACACAATCGTCACAGAACTTGGCGGGTGGCGCGAATGCCTTCCCTTCTTTGCCTGCTGCGAGAAAGCCCACGAGCACTGTCTTCTCACCCGGTTACTCCGGCGCTGGTGTTATTAGGCAGAGCAACAGTAGCACGCCAGTAAACGCATGGGGTGGAAGCGGTAGCACAGGACCTGCAACGCCCACAGAAGAAGCTCCTCAGAGACAGGTCAAAGGAAGGAAGGGAAAGCAGGTCATGTACCAATGGGGTTAAAGAGATCAAATGATTTTGTTCTAGTTAGCGAGGTGTTTTGTGGTATCGCCGCCAGTTCAGCGAAATGTACCAATGTATAGACGAGAAATAAGCTCATACTTTGCTGTCTTTCAACACGTTTTCCATATCAACGTAGATTTTCATCGTGATTGCTCCAACCCAACTGCGCGCAGCTTTCGGATCCCATGGCCGCCTATGCCACCTGTCACAGGATGGTAACTTGGCGTGGCTCTCAAAGTGACTCCGTAGCATCGCACGTCTCCTTCTCTCATTTTTGAGAGTGTAAGGCTTTACTCATTCGTCTCACCAAGTTTCCAATCAATTTCGAGTACCTCGACAAGTTCTTCAAACCATGTGACTGGGCAACAAAAAGTTTGCAATGCCCTCCTTGACAGCATACTCGTGCTCGCAGCTGCCACAAACCAATTTGCCACTCTGCACGCTCGTCTCCATGAGTAGCGTGTGCAAGTCCTTGAGAGTCTGCGACGGCTCGTTGTCGTCGGTCATCAGCACCTCGGCTTCAGGTGCCTGTTCTGGTAGGTTGGGCAGGCCGAGCTATAATAATGTTAGTTTCGTGAAGAAAATTTATTTTCGCTGTGCAAAGATGACCGACTTCTTGTGAAATAGTCTTGAGAGCTTCCCAGTTTAATCTCGGCAGCATGTTTTGAATGAGTAAAGGGTTCAGTTCGGCTTCGACTTGTTCGAGTTCTGCTTCTTTGGGGTGCAGAGGGAAGGCTGCTGGGTTGGTTTTGCAGGTTTTGCGGGCGCAGCAGAGGAAGTTGAGGGTGAGGAGCTTCATGATGACCGGGTTTTTTTCTGTTTCGATTGAGTGCTTGCTGTATTGTATTTTCGTGTTGTCAAGTTGTGGCGGCGTTTGTTTTCACGATGCTGCTGCTGTACTGCTGTAACTCACTTCTTCCAGAAACTTTGCTTGCGAGCCAAGGAGAAACGACGCTGGCGCCAAGACTTTGCGCCCAAACTATACCATCAATTGAGGCGTGTCTGAAAACGATATGATTTCGAATTTGTATAACAGTGCGGGTTGTTGATTTTCAGAATGCATTACTACATACAGTGGTATTACGATTATGATGATAATATCAGGGCTAGTACGCTAATCAGGTAGTGGGTATCACGATACGAAAGCTCTCAAACTTCTCCCGTCACTTCATCGGCCTCATCACCTCCTCTTGCATCGTTCTCCAAGATCCACACAGGATCAAGTGGCGCCACCAAGCTCGGATTCACAAATCTCATGCTGCTCTCACTGCCCGCATCCTTAGAGCGACCTCGCTGTCCAGGCTCCCGAGACCATCTGATCCGAACACTGTCCGCATCGGCCCAAGGGTTGCGATCTGGACTGTGATTCTCGGATGGAACTGGATTGTCTGGCTCGTCTTCGTACGCGATCTGCTCTGCTCTGCGCACACTGCGTAGAGCGATGAAACGAAGGAGTGGCTTGTAGGTATTGCTGTATGCAATGGACATCCAGATGGTGGCAATAATCAGAGGGACCAGTAGTAGACTGCGTGGGATGGCGCCTCTGAGGATCAACTGACCCGCAGTGGTGACTTGGAAAAAGACCAGACCAACGAAGACACGATCACAGATCATGCCCCAGCCTCGTCCAGTCGAGTGTTGTTGATGGTCCATAGCGTACAAGAGTTGGTATTTGTACACGAAATGACCGATTGCAAAGTAGAATGTTCCGGCAAGCAAGATTCTCCAGGAAGAATGCAAAACGCTGTACACCATGCAAATGATATATACAAGGAGAGATGTCGGTAGGTAGAAGCCATAGCTGAAGGTTGGCGGTTGCACCAACTCCGCGTAGTCGCGCGGTGTCTTTGCTCCCATAAGGTAGAAGGGGTAGAGGAAGACGGTGCCAAATTCGAGAAGTCGGAATGGTAGCAGTCCGAAAGCCTGAAGGATGATAAAGTTGACGTAGAATCCGAGCAATTTCTGGAGTGATACAGCCAGAGTGATCGCGACACGGCGGAAGTCTCGCAGGGCGTCGCCGAACCTCTCGAAGAATTGATAGAACTGAGAAAATGTTCCCAATGCCGTGAACACCACGAAGAAGTTGATGAAGACGAACAAGAAGTTCTTCGAGATGGCAGAAAGCTCCATGTCACCCACGGATATCCATCCTTGGTAGTACGATAGCCAGTAGTACATGTATGGAACAAGGACCATGAGCAAGGACGTGACGATGGTGGGCAGCTGAGCAGCCACAAGTGATTTGATGTTCTTATGCGCGTCAAGGAACTCTGCCAGCTGGGGGAACACTTTGCCAATAGTGTCTGTGTTGAGTAGACCGGCGACAGGAACCAAGATGATGGACCAAAAGATAGACAGTAGCAATATGCCTAGTGTGACTGACCAGGAACGGAGCATGCGACTTCTACGCGGGAGGTACGTATTCTGCCACATCACTTCTGACGGTGCCGGACTGGGATTCGCGATGAGCTGTAAAGGCGAAGGGTCCAGAACTGCTTGGATGGCCATTTGGCAAGCTGCAACGGAGTCCATAGTAACAAAGGCGATCGGCGTGGAAGCGTAGTCTTTCTCGCGGAGTCGTTTGATCTCTTGGTCCGCCTCGCGTAACTGCTCTTGGTAGTAATCGATAGCATCCACTTTTCGGCTGCGCAAATTGAAGCGACCATATCGCACCCTGGTCTTCGGACGCACCTTGGCGTATGGTCGGACGTGAGGCTGACCGTCTACCATGATCAGTCTATCGTGCGCATCTGTATCTTCCGGCTCTGCTTCAGGTACTCCCTCAACGGTGGGCGCTGGAGGCAGCGGTTGCGCTATAGGCAAGGACTCCATATTCCTCTCAACAGATCGGAAGCCCATGTGTACAGCATATGCTTCCTCAAGACGCCTCATCGTATTCGTGCGCTTCGCCATGGCGTCATCCAACTCTTTCCAGTTTCGGCATATCGTCACACTGTCCACCTTGCCAATGTCCAGGCTCTCGATGAACTCCTTGATCCTCTCCTCATCTTGTAAATGTGCTGGGATGCCGGAGAGTCGAATCGTCCTATCCGTGACGGTGGTCTGCGAGCCGAGATAGTCTTGCCGAACCTCGATAATTTTCCGCGTGTATGCAAATATCATGTAGATCGCGATGCCGGTGAACAGATATGCGAAGACAACATACATCCACAGGTAATCCTTCTCGAAGTCCTCCGGGAAGCCAGGAAGCGTATAGTTTCGAGAGTGCACGTCGAACAGATCGACAGACCGGCGCATGTCGTCATGACGGTGCTTCTTTGTATTGTTGTGATGATGCTTTTTCGTGCTGTTGTGCTCTGTCCCATTGCCTGGCAAGTTGTCGTCGTCTTCGTAGGCGTCGTGCACAGGTTTGATCACGATGAGCGAGAAAATCAGTGTGACGAAGCAGAACTTCATGGCCATCTTGAAGAACGCGAGGAAAGCGTATGCATCAAGACCGGCAGACGCAAGGACTTGCTGGTCCGTTATTCTCCATAATGGCGCTATCCATCCAAACATAGTATCTGGAAGCTCTGGAAGAGCACCCTTGTCCACATGCTTTTTCCGCGCTGCGTAGAGACCCGGCCATCTTGTGCGAAGTATACAGAATGCGAAGAAGGCGCTGATGCCCAGTATGAGGGAGAGCGCGATTTGGATCGAGGTTTCACGTGCCGAGGAGGCGCCCAGAAGATCTCTGTACCCTGGAGCATGGTCATCCTCCGTACGTAGGTCCATGTTCGAGTTCGGAGTCGGGGAGTTGTGGCGGTGAGAGGCGAGAGTGCTGCCGCAGTAAGCAGGATCTCGATCTATCACGAGGAGGCTTCCATCAGCGGGTGATATGCTGTGTGGTGTTCGAGATGGTCTACTCCTGGTCGCGAGTCTGCAAGTTTCACGAACAGAAGCGAAACAATCCGTGCATGCAAGATTCCCAGGCACGTGGGAGGCCTGGACTTCACATGCGTGGTGACGTTATGGTGGCGTAAATGCTCATATGGTCCGCCGTTCCTCAGCATGCATTGTTTGGTTGGCACGCAGAACGTTGCACCGCCGCGACTACTAAACACTTGAATCTGGCTCGTAGTTTACTCTAGCTACTGCTTGTCAAAAACAGCATAAGGCACGTTCAAAGACTGCTGCTTCCAAGAGACTTCAGATAGAGTGTGACACAGGCATCGCATTCTCTAAAGTAGATCAAAGGTGAGAGCATTGGACGTATGTTTCCCAAGTCGTCTCGTCTACGGAGCATGAAAAGGATTCAAGAAGATCGCGACAAGATGCGACGGAGGTCAAAATAAGCATACTTTCGACTTCCCTCATGTGGAAGGCGCGACACCAGACTTGACTTCATCTCTTCGCGACCTGCCCTTCCCATGACCTTCATCCGCCATCGACGCCTCATCTGCCGGTACTAAGCGGTATCATTTCTCGACAATATACAAATGGGTGGGTCCGGCACTCATCACCCCAACTGTCCATGTTGAGGTCCAGCTATCGAACTTCATAGCTGGTAACGCGGACACCCACGAGGCTGTTCGCAACGCAGTTGCTGAGTGGCTGCAACGCAACTATGCCACAATTCATGTAGGCAAGCTGACCGACTTCCACGACATCGAGCACTCGGATATTGTTCGTGAAATCCATGTGGCTGATTACACAGGGCCGCATGAGGTGACTGGCTATTATTCCCTCCCAGAAACCAAACTCGATGTACAGACCTACACATTACACTCAGAGTTTGATACTGGCGAACGTCGCATCATCAAGCGAGATGCTGATGGCGATGGCGAACAAGCCCGCATCGTCGCGTTGCCCAATGTGGCTTTCAACGACGAATGGGACTCACTGGTCTTTGATGATGGCTTGCCGTCACGCCTGTTGAGATATCTCGTCCGCATGGTTGCAATGATGGGAAAACCTGAGCTCAATCTTGCTACTTTCAACTGGAACAAGATCTGCCTCCTCCACGGACCACCTGGTAGCGGAAAGAGCACTCTTTGCCGGGCACTCGCGCAAAAGCTGAGCATTCGCCTTGGGGACCTTTTTCCGAGAGCGACACTCATCGAGATCAACGCAAATGCTATGCTCAGCAAGTATTTCGGCGAAAGCGGAAAACTGATCGGAAGCACGTTCGACCAGGTGATGGACATCGCCAAAGACCGCCTGAATTTTGTCGTGGTGGTCATAGACGAGGTGGAGACCATTGCTTCTTCCCGACAGCGCGTCTCTACCAGTGTTGAATGTAACGATGGCTTGCGGGTATGTACAGTCTGCAGCCAGCCTTCTCCGAGATCAATGGTACTTGACACTTGCTAAGCGCTACAGGCTACCAACCAGCTCCTTACTGCTCTCGACAGATTCCGAGCTCTTCCTAATATCTTGGTCTGCTGCACAAGCAATCTCATCGAGGCCATTGTCAGTTGCAGCCACGCTTCGGCCATTATACCCTGCAGAACTCGTACTTACCTGTATTTACTAGGATCCTGCCTTCCTTGATCGCGTTGACATAAAGCAACATGTGCCTTCGCCCTCCTCAGCAGCTGTGTACAACATTTTCCGCAGCTGCCTCAATGAGCTTGTTCGTACAGATCTACTCTCCGTCAAATCGAGTGCCGACCAGGAAAATAGCGCCACTGCTATGGACTCATCACCGCGGTCACGATCTGAACAGGCAGCTTCAGCATCTCGCCCTGCTCGTAAGAGACGCCGTGTAACCAGAGAGCATTCGCCACCACCGACTAGTGAAGGCGAGAGACGCATTGTTGAAGCTGTTGTACCTTCTCCAATCAGGAATGTCGGCAACAATGACGGCTCCGCGATCCCGACCTTGCCTAGCACGCTCATGTCTTACCGTCAAGATTCTTCTGATCCTGGTCAACGCATTTGGCAGCTGGCACAGAAATGTGAGGGACTCGGTCTCAGTGGTCGTACTTTGCGTCGCCTTCCTGTGTTGGGTCTTGCGATGTATACGTGGGGTGGAGAAGTCGGCATGAATGAAGCAGTAGGAGCATTGGAGAAGGCCGTCGAGGAAGAGGTAGCTGCTATGAAGATTGAGCCGTAGAGAAGCCTACTGAGGAATGACCATTGAGGAAGCTTGCGAGAGACATCATTAGCTTGACTCAAGTAGAAGAGCCAGAAGGTCAGGTTCACGTTTATGGTCATAGGGACTAAATCGTCCAGACTGTCGGTAAAGGTGTCAATCCGACGTTCTCTTTAGGAATCGAAAAACACATCATGTTTGAGGTGGTCTCGAATATCCGCGGCATGATCTGGCCGGCCTCTGCACCCTTTCATGCAGCTTCTCCACATTTCGTGGTCATGGGGATACACATCCTCGGCGTTGAAGCCCCATTGTGAATCATAGGGACACTTGTGGGCATAGATTTGACATTCATATGACAGCCCTGTTTGCGGATCACGTAAAACAGCGGATCGCCAGACGCATGTGCTGTATTCGACAAAACGCCTCGCAGCCGGAGGCGTGGAAGATGAACGATGTCGGGATGGCATTGCGTCTCGCTCTCGCTGGAGACGCTGTTCATTTCGGTGGAAGATGGCTGTTATGGTCCCATGATCATCCTGAGTACCTTTGAACAGGATCTTGTCCATTTCGAACTCGGCCTCGACCAGACTGTCTTCGTTCGGGTCAAGAGTGAATGCTGTGGACATCACATCTCGGGTGCTAATTTGTTGCCAGAGCTCATCATCATGTGGCGGGAACGATCCCAGGCACAGTCGGGGCAACATATCCATCTCATAAACATAGGCTCCCGGTGGCTTGGCCCTCGTGTAGACGCACACAGTTCCAACCATCTTGAAAATCGTTGTAAGAGTTTCGTCAGACGCAAGGCGCAGGCCATTGAACACCATACACCGATATCGAAAATGCGTTTTGACCCTATATCTTGGCTGCAAGGCTTTCAGTAAGCTGTTTTCAGTCTTGATGTATTCTCGAAGTGGTACTCCTGCTCCAGCCAGCGTCCTGCCCCAAAAACCGACCAGGTCCACCAAGTCGGGATAGGAGCAGAAATGATAATACCACGGCCAGCCGTCTGAGTTCGGGGATAAGCTACCCATCATATATATCAGAGGGCTCAGGCCGAGATTGTCGAATGCAGAGACGAGAGAACCAGCTTTGATGAGTCCCGAAACGAACTCCGCGCACATGGTTCGCACCGACGGACGCGCATGTTCAAGCGTAGCCCACTTTCTACCCGCCCAATGGAGGACAGTGGCTCCTTGCGAGTCTGTCAGTGAAACCAGCTGGGTCCCCATGGTTAGCCCAACGGCCTTCAGAAAATCAGCTGGAGTTTCTTGCTCGAATTTCATCGCGATGTTGAAGCGGTACTCGAGCGGCATCTTTTCAAAGGCCACGGATTGATGTGACAGAACAATCTGACTGAGGTTATGGAAATCGTACTTCACCATCGATGGGATCTCGGTATTCGGCCCGACTAGGTCGACATCCATATCGTATCTGCCAGCGAACAGCTCCATCACGTCTTGCTTGAATTTTACGCTTAATGTAACAGCCATGAAGAATTTTATGGTGTCAAGCAGCTGATCATTTCTCTGGAAATAATCGAAATTGTCAACGAGGTATTTGCAGAGTTCATATTGGCCGTCACAGAATGCCAGCTACAAGACTGTCAGTCACTCGTATATCAACGTTGTGGATTCTGTAGTCGTCATACCCCAAGCAATGTGGTCTCAAAATCGAGGTATCTGTGTCGAGTCACATCCCATATTGACAATTCTCCAGTATCAAGAGCTCTCTGCAAAGCTACGACATCACCACGTTGTATACATTCGAAGGCGGGAGTCCCAAGGGGTCGCCGATTGACGGGATGTATCTCCATATTCCAAGAGCCGTGGGAGTGAAAGGTGGCAAACATCCATGTCCGACTTATGAGACACCTTGGCAGCGGTAGACAAAACTTCCTTTGACGAGCACGACGCCTGTTAGACACTGGAGCGGAATTTACTCCATGATAACCATTCGGAGAAGCCCTCTCTGGAGCGAGGAGGGCGCTGCCTTGGGAACTTTTGTGATGTATGTCGTAAAGTTGCGCTTGTTGCAAAGTAAGTAGTTCACTATGTCGCTGCAAGGTCCTTGCTTGATTCATCGAGTCGCGCATATTCCAGGACCTATGCTTTCCTGTCAGCAAAGCATCATATTGCGAGGCGCAAGCCCTTACTGGCAATATGCTATGTACGCAAGCGACAGCGAACTCTTAGCCTGTTCCAGATTTTCGAGCAGTCTGCGCATCTCTGGCTCTTTGAAAGCAGTATACAAGCCGCCGAAGGTAGCGCATTTCCGCATGTATCGCGACATGGCCTCCACGACATCCTGTACTCTTGCAGTACGCTTCGCGCAGACGCCTATGCAGCGATCGAGAACTTCCGTGTCCAAATTGTCATGCTGTCTATGTCGTTCGAGCTGGCGCAGTTGCAGAGAAAGAGTCTCAAGCTCGAAACACAGATCGCTGACTGTCGCTGGCGCATTCTTGCTGGAATTGTACAGGCCTTTGAGTTTCTGGCTGCTTTCGAGGAGCTGTATTGCAAGCGATACTAGGCCTGCGCCGCTGGCGACAGCGGCGAAGACTTCTGCCATTTGAAGGACTGTTTGAGTGATGATATGGGAACTGTAAAGTGCAAGCAATTCTCAGGAGGGTCATGTGTACCGGCCGTGCAAGGCAAGGCTGAGGAGGAGGCTTAGATGGGCCACCCCCACCATGCTGTGCTGCGGTGCTCATCTACTGTGCCTACATGCAGCATGCAGCGTCAGCCCCCTTCTCAGCCAATGATCTGGACAAATGTCGACTGAATAGTCACAGTGGCATGCTGTTGGAGACGCGTTTCTTCTTTACGTTCGTATAGTTCCTGAAGGCGCATAAGGTATTACTGACATGTCATTGTAGTATACATGCATTTTTGGCGTGGTTTGAAAATAAACAATAAACTCCACAATGACCTCAAGGCTCTTTATTTGCCCTTCTCATTACCGAGATGTGCCTTCGTAAACTGCGCACCGGTGGCTGTGGGACTGCCGACTTTCTGGTCGGCATGGGTTTTCTCGAAAGTGCCAGTGGAGATGCCTTTTGCGTGTTCCTGGTTGGAAATGGTGTTCTCCGGGTTTCCTGAGTATGCTCAGTCAGTATAACACACAAAACACTACAAATATTTGGCTCGAGAAGCGGTGCTTGTACAGCGCGCAAACGACGTACCTCTAGGAGTAGCGACAGCGGGCATGTGTGTGTTCGATCCTCCCTGTGCAGCATATCGACTGCCAACGTTCTTCACACCCTGAGTCTCAAACATGTTCCTATATGATGGTATTAGATAGGAGAGCAGCAATGGTTAAAACGGTGGTCAATAGCTTACTCCATGGGAGCGACCTTGCTAGCGGATCTTGGGAACAGCATTACACCGGCACCAACGAGACCTGCACCTATGGCGACGTTGCGGGGAGTAAGAAGAGGCATGTTGGAGGCAGATCTGCTGTTGGTAATTGGAGGATACAGATGAGGTAGATTATTATATCGAAAATGAGATGCCGGTGTTCGTGTTTGGGACAAGTGTGAGGACAAATGGAGGTAGTGGAATGGTACTTAACACAGAAGATGGGGAAACGGGACAGAGCAAACCACCAGAGGGTTTGAGCATTGACAAAATCGCCGAACGCATCACCCATCATTCCATCATTTGGAGAGCTCGCATCTTACACGCATCGGTATTCGCGATGGTGCACGTCATGGATAGACCCTGTGTCGCACGTTCACGCCAGATCGAGAGGATCTTGCCTCGCGTGCACGGATGTGGAGATGGCAACGGGCCGATGAGCTTAAATCTCAAGAGTAGATGAATGGATTATCAGATCCCAGCGATGTTGTTTCTTATCTGCCCTTATCATTACCGACATTCGCTTCCATAAATTTCTTGCTGGCGCCGGTGTATTTCACAAATTTTTGGTCGCCTTGGGACTCCTCGAATTTTCCAGTGCCTAATCCTTTCAGAGACTCCTGATTGGGGGCCTTCCTATCAGGATCTCCTGGTCGTAGTGCATTAGAAGCGTATCCGACAAGTGACACGAGGATCCTGCTGATAGGGCTGATACGGCAGCTTCCAAATGCGAAAGTACATACCTAAGGGCGTAGCAGTACCAGGCTGATGAGTGTCGGTGCCTCCCTGTGCAGCATATCTAGATCCAACGCTTTTCACAGCCGGAGTTTCAAAAGGATTGCTGGAGAGCTTAGTTAGCCTCAGACAAAACTATAATTTGGGAGCAATACCAGACTGCTCACTTGATCGGAGAGACTTTTTTGGCGGACTTTGGAAATAGCAACATAGCAGCACCGAGAGCACTGGCGCCGATGGCGATGTTACGAGGAGTAAGAGCAGGCATTTCGGGAACACGTCCGACGTAAGGGGTTGAAGGTTGGTGAGACCGAAACAATATTGGAGACGATTGACAGGTAAGTTGTGTTTGGGTAGACCTAGACTGGATTGTAGAACGGAGCTTGAGCTGAGGAAAAGGGAATTGAACAGTGAAATTGAGCAAAGAGTTGGTGTATGAATGTACCGTATCTCGCCAGTAAATGTCACACAATCATCCCATCATTCTGGTGACTCGCAGCTTACACGGTGTTCACGATAATGCACGTCACCCTGTCGCATGGTTCGTGACAGGTGCTTTGCTTCGCGGCTGTGGAGACGGCAACGGCAACGCTCCGATGAGCTTAAATCTCAGATGGTGGGTGTTCAAAAGTTTGCGTCACATGCCCCTCCTTCAATGGTGGGTGAGTCTTGACCCTTGCAAATCGCATCCTCTGTCGTCTCAAGTGCTGTGCATTTTGTATACAATCACAACTCACCCATACACTCTCTTACAGCCATGTCTTCCTCCGCAAAGGTCAGCGTTCTCATCTCTGGATCGGGCAGCAATCTCCAAGCTCTCATTAATGCCAGCACGAGCACTCCGCCAACCCTTCCAAATGTCACCTTCACTCGAGTAATTTCAGACCGTGCATCCGCTTATGGATTGCAACGAGCGACTACTGCGGGCATACCTACGTCCACTCTTGGCTTTCTTCCATACAAGAAGCAATTCCCCGAACCGGGTGGAACTCTTCCCTTCCAAAGCGCACGTGAAGCATACGATGCCGATCTCGCATCGCTGGTGCTGCAGGACAAGCCCGACCTGGTAGTATGCGCAGGATTTATGCGCATCTTGACAGGGAAATTCCTCGAGCCTCTGGAAAAGGCTGGTGTAAAGATCATCAACCTTCACCCAGCGCTCCATGGTGATCTGGTGGGAGCTGGATGCATTGACCGTGCTTGGAAGGAATTTGAGGAGGGCAAGAGGACAAAGACTGGTGTGATGGTGCACTATGTCATTGCTGCTGTGGATGAGGGCGAGCCCATCTGCCAGAGTGAGGTAGACATGGCTGGATGCAAATCACTGGCAGAACTGGAAGAGAGGATTCACAAAGTTGAGCACGGCTTGATTGTCGAGGGCGCCAGAAAGGTGGCCGAAGGCGTGACGAAAAATGCGAACTAGTGGCCCATCTCTCTGCGCCTTTCCCTATATCAAGAAGGACGCGCATGTCCGCGTCGCATGAATTCGGAATATCCATGCCTCTTCTACGGCAGACCCGAAAAATGGCTACGACCAGAATCTATCAATGGCGTGAAACATGGTCATCTACAATTCTGCGCAGTAGCCATCAACTGACGATCGGCTTAATGCTCAGCAGTGGCTTTACCGTCTTGTTCCACGAGAACAGCGAAGCACACCGCCCAGAGGTCCGCAATCGTCGAACCTGGCCAAGTCACTTCCTGACACCATGCGCACATATATATATGACGTGCACCATGCATCGACCGCACTGCGCGATAGCTTAGGAATTCGCCCTTTATTGAAAAGGTTTCAAGCTTGCTCGAACTAGGACGCTGTGTCAGTCTCACCACGAGCAAGCATAATACACAAACCCAAGCTTGCCAAATAAAGGTAGAAAGCTCTATCAAGCGAAAAGCCAATGCACATAAACAACGATCTCGGATTCACTCTTTACCCAAAGCTTGAAACGTCCTCTTCTTCCATCTAATTCTGCCAACCGAAACACATCTAAGATGCGCTATTTTCGTTGAGTCAACAATGGACGAGGTATAGGTCAGCACCGACTTTCATCTATGCCTTGGCACACACGATGTGCATTAATCATATGGAGGCCTATCAGACCTTACCTCTATGCCATTGCCACTGCGACTGTTACATCACTAGCTTACATCGAGTAATTTGATGACCAAAAACCGCATTCCCAGACGAAACAGCAGTCTCGTGAAATCAGTGAATTCAACGTCTCTGCTGACCACACATCGCACAATGGAAAACGAAACAACGCGATATAAGTACCTTCGCAAAACACGCTCCCATATCACCTCCCACTCATTTCCTCTCTCCTTCCTCGCCCACGCTCCTCCAACTGCCAAGATGCACTTCCTCAGCGGCATCGTCGTGCCAATCCTCGCCCTCGCTGGCGCAGGACAATCAGCTCCAACGGAGGCCGTGTCCACCGACGTGGAAGTGCCAGCAAAGGCTGTTTCCTCCGACGGCAAGGTGCCACAGTACTACTGCGCCCACACGTACCACATCATGTATACGCGCTACATCGTCAAAGGCCGCGGAAGCCCTGTGCACGAGAAAAAGCTCAAGAAAGGCATCAGCAAAGCACCCCTTTGCTCCATCTCCGGCTGGAACTACCACGAGGCAGACGACGGAAATGGGGGTAATGACTTTGATCTGACGGTGAGTTCGAAACCAGTGTTTCTCTTTCTTCTATCTTTTTTGCTATGATGTCTCTACGCCATATCGTGCGCATCTGCGCTAACACCTTTCTGCAGTTCAATTTCCCGATCTTCTGCCAGGCTAGACTTGAAAAGGCCCTTTTCAAGACCCTCGGAGCTCAGGGAATTAATTGCCCGCAGGTTGACGGGCGGCATGACAAGCCTTTGGTTGGGATTCATGATGACCTTGAGCCCGACTCTTCGAAGTAGAGCGTTGGTGGAGAGGGAGTGGTGTTGCTCGCTCTTGCAGTCATGTATCGGGCTTGACGATCCGCAGGGAGGATGTGGTGGTCATAATCAATAGCGTACGGCATTGAATCCGAGCATTGAGCTTCTTGGAACTAAAATTTCCATCGTGACTATTCTTTCGTCTGGCTGCTATCGTTGTGGTGGCTCAAGGGAAGGCCAGACGACAATGACTAGATTTGTACTACGTTGTGAATCCTAGTGATCTTGTGCAACAGGAAGCAAAGCACTGCATCTCCATTACTGACAGTCACACAGGCTGTTTAGTCAGCTAGAGCATTGCGAGAAACACACGTGCCCTGGTATCCATCCGGCCTAGGTAAGCATAGACTAAAAGTAGTCTAGCACGGGCGATCTGCATTACCTATGCATACTTCCAGAAAACTTCGAGATTGTCCTAGTGTCCCTGTAGCAGTACCAGAACAGAACGAGCTATACCTTGCCCAGGCACGCAGTAGGAAGCGTTTGATTCGTCGTCTTTGCTTACCATTCATCGCCCGCTCCCAAAAAATTACGTATGTAACATAATAGCGTCACGAATAGAAACCATCCTCCTCAATACCCTGACTTGCATCACGCACTTCCCATTTCACCCTTCTCAACACCACCAAGATGCACATCCTCGCCATCCTCCTCGTCCCCATCCTATCCCTCTTCGCTCCTACAAGCCACACAGCACCAACCCAACCCATCCACAACCATGCTCGTCGTGCACCACAATACTACTGCTCCCACGTCTACCAGCAAACGCACGTCTTCCACACCAGCTACATAATCAAAGGCCGCGGCTCCCCAATCCACGAGCCCATGCTCAGAGAAGTCGTCGAATCGACACCGCTATGCTTGATCACCGAGTGGTACCATGAGGAAGAAGAGAATAAAGACGGAACGAACGATTTCGACTTGATTGTGAGTTTTCCTTTCTTCCCTACGGGAAGGACTGCGTTCTCCGCTCTTTTCTGCTGGCGTTGCTTTGGACTGACGTGTGCCGATGATGCTAGTTCGACTTCAATCTTGGCTGCCAGGCCAGACTCGAAAAGAAGCTGCGCGAGCTGCTTGGAGAGGATATTGATTGTCCGAAAGTGAGCTGGAAGAAACATGAGAAGCTGGGCGTGGGGCTGCATGATGACCTGGGGGCTTATTCGGATTTGGAGAAACCTATGAAGCTGGGCGGGAGAAGTAATTGATGAAATCGTTCTTGGGGAGTTGCTGGAAGATTGTGTATCTTGTTGGCTGGGAGTGGGAGAAGATTAAAAAATTCTGCGATACGGGTATGTGCGATTTGATGGAAAACGGCACTTCTGTCATCAGATGTTATGATCTTCGCATTATGGACACACATCTCACCAGCACAAAAAGTCCACCGCAGGACCTCATGCTACCTTCCACTCAAAGACTTTGCAACCATACCTCCTCACTTTTCAAGAATAGACTAGGCCAACAAACCTGCCCTCTCCAACTCATCCAAGTCTCCACCCGCCTCAACAACAGCCTTCACAGCCGCCTGACTCAATCTCCGTCTCTTATCAGCCGCCTCCTTCTCCCTCCTCGCTTTCGTCTTCGAGCTGCCCGAAGGCGCCACGCCGCTGAGAATCTTACCGCTGTCGTGCGGAGTGAAGTTCACGAAGCCGCTAGCGTCCATGTTGACTCCGTGGCGAGGAGTGTTGTTGGTGGATTTTGCGCGGCGGTGGCGTGAGATGCAGCGTGAGCGAGACGTGGAGGGGCCGCGGGTTGCGCGACGGGAGCTGCGTGGTTCGGTCAGGGGTGGGCCCGGGGAGGGAGAAGAGGAGCGCAGGCGGGAGTGGCGGTGGGGTGTGCTGGGCAGACCCGAGTTGATGAGATGGCTATTAGCGTTGCTGTACATTGGTGCTGTGGCGATGTGGTAGTCGGTTGTGGGTATGGGTGCGATGTCGGCTAGGTTGTTGTAGGGTGCTGAGACAAGAGCCGGGTTGCAGCTGATTCCCAGGCCGACTGCGAGAGGATCGTGGGGTTCTGTTGATGGAATGATTGTGTGGCCAAGATGGGCGAATGAGTCTTGTGATGTTGCTATGACTTGATGTGGTGCAACGCTGTCAAAGGCCGTGTTTGGATCCCAGACATCTGGTTCAGTTGAAGTACTGCCGAAGCCGAAGTCGAAAGACCCGATTCGGTTGGCAACCAGCGAGGTTGTTCGTTCGGGAAACACAGGAGAAATGTCATTTAGTGGCACAGTCTGTAAAGCATAAGGATCGACCGGCACAGCCGGCACTGCTGGTATGCCGTCGAAATAAGAGCTGTCATCTTGAGGCTCAAACAACGGTGAGGCGACTGGTGTGAAAATTCTAGCCTGCTGTTGGAAAGAGGTCGTCAAGGGCGACAGCTCAGCATCGTACAGCGGAGCGTACTGGGGCGATACCAATGGTTGACCGAAAGCAGCAAAGTCGTCATGTGTTACTCTGGCTGAAGGCGGTGGTGAGACCGGAAGCGTGAGGCGACTGTTTGTGTACGAAGGCACATGGAGCTCGTATCTCTTGGGATTGCCGCTGCTCTCTAACTTTTCCGACCACACATCTTTGAACCCAGCACGGTAGCGCGATGGGTTCATCATCTTGTGCGGTGAGGTGCTGACCTTGCGGACAGTTGCATAGGAACTAGCACCTGCAGCGGCTGAGGTAGTCTTCGATACCCCAGTTGGCCGACCACGTGAAACAGATCGAGCTGACGAGGTGGTGGGTGTTTTCTTTTCGTTTGCGGCACTGGGACGTGACACTCGGCGGCGCTGGATGGAAAGTGATTGGTCGGTAGGCGATGACGGGATGGCAGGTGGTGATGGACAGCCTCCAAGGCTCAGGAAGTCTGGATGTGACTTGGTCGTCCGTAGTCTTCGCTGCTTCTGCTCGGTTTCTGCAGCATTGTGCTCGAGAGCCATCAATGTACGCTGCCAAAAGCCCACACTCTCCTTTGCCTGGGGTTGCTGCGCCTCCAAAATAGGCGTGTGTAGTCCGGCATGTTCCCAGGAAGGTATAGGCGAGGTGCCGGCCGTCTGGTTGCTTTGTTCTGAAGACCCTGAGAAGTCAAAGAGATTCTGACCTGAGTCGTCCGAGCTGCTCCTGTTGCGCGAATGGTGGGCTGGAATTCCGAAGAGGTCATCATCGTCGAGATACTCCTCAAAGACATTGTTGCAAAAGCTTGACCAGTCGGAGTCTTTGTTATGAGGCCGGATTGGGATTGATGTCGGCTGATGCAGTGAAGCCATGGGGTAGGATGTTGGTCGCCAGCGTCTGACCCTTTGGGCTACTTTTGCTTGATCGTCTCTGGTAGAGGTCAATCGTAGATTATCAGCTGAAAGTCCACGTCAATGTCGGCTGTGTTCTTCAAAGGTCAATGGAACTAAAGATGTGTGCAAAGATGGTTCACGATGAGGCAAGTACGCGGGAAATGCCCATAAGGAGGACAACAACTAAACAGTGGTATTGTAATACTTAGCACCAGCCTCCATCGTTTCAGAGACCGCATTCCAGATGGTAGACCAAGAGACAAGGCCATGCTACGTCAGGGCTCCCGCGACACATGGTGCTTGGTGTAGTCTCGCCGAACATTGCTTTGTGGTTAGCGGCATTCCATCTCCAGCCAGAGTGCTCAGGAATGTGTCCGAGTAGAGGTTGGTCATGTGATCCGACCATGGAGCAGCACCGACTATCAGCTGCTGCGAGTATTGGTACTGAGTGTGGTCGCTGACAGTGGACGCTCATTGGTATATGGTGATATATCAACTGTTACCCCACTGGAGATCTGCTTGTTCAGTCATCAATGCCATCACTCCCTCATGCTATGAGAGCATGAGCAATACTTCGCCGCCGTAATTCGTGCTCAACAGTGCCCGGGTCCGAATTGCAAATTTATGCCTTGCAATTAGTCCTGTAAACGTCAATTCAGCCGCAATGAGACAGACTCTTCACAGTGGCCAGGGTCTCATGCGTGAAGAGCGGGTTGCCGCTGTGACGTGCAGGTCGATGCACATATGCGCTGCAGTGCGACCGTCACACATGCAAGCAATATAGCGTGACGAACCAGGGTCTGCGTATGCGTAGCAATACTGCCAACATCACCACACATCAATAACATGTTGGCAGCACAAGGTGTACTGACGCCGCGCCGGGCAGGCTGTTATGTCAGGGCTGGCATTCGAGTGAGACACCGACAGATCGCGCGCATCTTATCAGGGCGCAAAGATGGTGCTCAGGTCACTGGGTGGTGTCTTGGTAAAGGCTTGACGGTACTTCGGCGGCATGACGGAGGGCGCCATGGATTTTTGCTGGTGACTCTCGTCGGCAGCAGCTAATGCGGTGATTCCTCCTCCGGTGTCGCTTCCCCGCGTTCGAGCTCGGGCAGCTGGGATGTCTTCTTGAACACCGAGGTCCTGCTTGCTACAGCTTTCCGACAGCTCCATCCATACCCGCGAAACCAGCCAGCGCTCCCGAGCCTCACACCGGGACGTCACTCAAACTCACTTCCTCTTCCTCCCTCTCCTTGAAAAATGTCCGCTCTTCGTCCGTTTGTCTCGCGCTTCGCCGCCCACCAGCCAGTCTTCACAGCCGCCAGATCCTCTTTCCCACGTCCCATTGCAGCCAAAATCTCCAATCGCCGCACCATGGCTTCACAGATCCCCAAGATCAAGGTCAAGAACCCCGTCGTCGAGCTCGACGGCGACGAGATGACCCGCATCATCTGGCAGGACATCAAGGACAAGTTCATCCACCCTTACCTCGACATCGACCTCAAATACTACGATCTTGGCCTGCCCTACCGTGACGAGACCAACGACCAGGTCACTCTGGATGCTGCAGAGGCGATCAAGAAGTACAGCGTCGGTGTCAAGTGCGCTACCATCACTCCCGATGAGCAGCGTGTGGAGGAGTTCAAGCTCAAGCAGATGTGGCTGTCGCCCAACGGCACTATCAGGAACCACCTTGGTGGCACCGTCTTCAGAGAACCCATCGTCATTCCCAAGGTGCCTCGCCTCGTGCCCGGCTGGAAGAAGCCCATTGTCATTGGCCGTCACGCTTTCGGCGACCAGTACCGCGCCAAGGACAAGGTGATCGAAGGTCCCGGCAAGCTCGAGATGGTCTTCACACCCAAGGGCGGCAAGCCCGAGGCCATCCAGGTCTTCGAGTTCAACGAGAAGCACCAGGGCGGTGTCGCACAGACACAATACAACACCACCGAGAGCATCCAGGGCTTCGCACACGCTTCCTTCAAGCACGCGCTCAACCTTAAGCTGCCCATGTACATGTCGACCAAGAACACGATCTTGAAGAAGTACGACGGCCACTTCAAGGACATCTTCCAGGAGATCTACGAGGCCACATACAGGAAGGAGTTCGAGGCCAAGGGCATCTGGTACGAGCACCGTCTTATTGACGACATGGTCGCCCAGATGATCAAGTCTGAGGGCGGCATGCTCATTGCCATGAAGAGTGCGTATCCCTCAAATCCTCCCCAAATCCAACCTTGCCATATCCTCCAAGCACACAGCTAACAGGTTTATTTCCTAGACTACGACGGCGACGTCCAATCCGACATCGTAGCCCAAGGCTTCGGCTCCCTCGGCCTCATGACCTCCGTCCTCGTCACCCCCGACGGCAAGACCTTCGAAGCCGAAGCCGCCCACGGCACCGTGACCCGCCACTACCGCGAGCACCAAAAGGGCAACCCGACCTCCACCAACCCCATCGCCTCCATCTTCGCCTGGACCCGCGGCCTCGCCAAGCGCGGCGAGCTCGACGGCACCCCCGAAGTCGTCAAATTCGCCGAGAGCCTCGAGGAAGCCTGCATCCACGTCGTCGACAGCCAGGGCATCATGACCAAGGATTTGGCGATTGCGTGCGGCAAGAAGGACGAGTATGTTACTACTGGCGAGTATCTTGAGGCTGTGGAGAAGAGGATGAGGGCGGTGTTGAGCGCGAAGTTGTAAATTTGAGGATCTCTTTGTTGAGATGTGCTGTTGCATAAGCAGTCTTGTTAGCCGTTCATGAGGCGGACAGTTCAGTTGCTAGAAAGCAACGGAAAACTGTACATTGCCATTGGGGCATTTGTGTTATAGATCTATCCCTCGAAATGATCTTATTTTTGCCACCAAAAAAAGTCTCAAAATATGAGGAAAGAATGACAGCAGAACGCATCTCGGGAGCAAAGGTGATATTGTGTAAGCCAACTGGTGAGATTGCTGATCGGAAAAAGGGTCAACCAGTTTTTCTTCTTCTTTTTCTTTTTGCTTTTCTATCATCAGCGTCAGGAGCGTGGGAAATCCCTCTTTTTCTCTTTCATGGTCTCATCCAAATGGTTCGGAATTTTCTATCTTCTCCAGTACCCTGCTCCAAATATGCTCGTGGTCCGTTCGTATGTGAAAGTCCCGGTTGAGTATGTACAAAAATTATGGGCATCAAGCGTCTCCATATTCACGTTATGTCCAGAGCGGGCGGACCGGCGCCCCAGCCATCGCTCTCATTGGACTGGGGTATAGATTTAAACAGCAGTGGTTGTTGGCGCGGTGGGGCTGAGTGGCGGCTTTTGGCCGTAGACGACGTAACTGCAAGGATTGTCAGTATGCTAGATTGCCAAGATGGAGAGAGAAGCGTAGAGCGTCACTGGGCCTGTCCGGAGAGACCATTCCGTTTTTTTCTTTCTTTTCAATGAACGATGGTCTCGCTCTCGACTCGGCTAGGACTGTTTCGCTTCTGGCTGACACTCACATGGGGAAATAGCTGTGGACTTTCCGGTTCTTGCACTCTTCCCGCACCTGCATCAGCAGGACTTCCATCTCCTCGATCGTCCACTGCAGGCCGTGCGTGAAGACTTTCTGGCTCAGCCCGCTGATTCCGTCAACGAAGCCGATCAGATTGAACAGGCCTGACTGACGTAAGGTCTTGTCTTTGGGCCACGGGCCGATGGGCATGCGGTAGAATCTCCAGGAAACGTTAATGAAGCCGGCTGCTTCCATCTGCTGCTTCATTTGCTCTGGGTAACAGCGACCGGTCAAGCCGAAGTTATTGATGCCTTCGTTCCAGAGCCCCGCCCACCGCACGCTAGGGCTATCGGGCTGCTGAGAGCCGTCGTCGCAGCCGAAGACGACTTCAAATTCTTGGTTCTCTACCCAGCCGCCGGGCTCGAGGGAGGCGAATGCTTGCTCGTAGAAAAAGGGCCAGGATTTGATGGAGAAGCCGTTCATCAGACGAGTGTGGATAAAGTCAAAACGTTCCTCGTAGCCGTCCCAGGGCTCGTCAGCGTCCATGATCAGGAATTGAAGGTTGGGTGGGACGGCAGTTGGTTGGATGGGTGAGAGGTCGATGCCTGTGATCTGTGATGAGGGGTGATCGTCTGCGACGTCCATGGCCCAGATGCCAGTTCCGGTGCCAACGTCGAGGATATTCTTGGGTTCTTCGACGGGTGCAATCCAGTGACGATTGTTCAGGGCAAGACGAAGACTGTGGTAGTGCATGTCCATGCGTTCTTGTTCGCGTTCGTCGTTGGGCATGACATATTTGCCACGACGGAAGGCGTGGTAGGAGCGGCCATACTCTTCTTCGTAGTCAAAGATGCTGGACTGCAATGAAGCTGTGGACAAGGCGGTCTCGTCCCCGTAGCCCGAGTCAGCCTCGCTGCCGAAGTCGTTGTCGTCCTGCGCCGCCAAGGCTCCCGCGGGAGGATCGAGGGCTCCTGGCGGGTGATTCATGGAGGGTGTTTTCAGATGTGTGGGATTTGGCAGGAAGACAGAGCAAGAGACACGGCAGCAATGGCGTCGCAGGCGGGCACAAGGATGTTGGTTGAGGGACGAGGCGAGGACCAGACGACACAAGGTGTGCCGGCAAGTGATGCTGCGAGTGCGTGCCCTTGGTGCGGGCGGGTGAGCTCTCAGGACGGAGACAAGCACCGGCGCTAGGCTGGCCACGCGAGTTGAGCGAGTTGAGCCTTCGGGGGGAGCGCAGCGATTGACATGTGGCTCCACCAGTCAGCGCGCGGCTTGGGTGATCTCGCCGTGCGAGCAGATCCGATCCCTCGGCCCGATGCGATTGATCACTGCTAGCGGCCTGCCACCGATTTGTGCGCGCGATGGTGCAGATGCGCGAGCGTTGCGAGCCGGCAGTGGCAGCAGTCCCTGCGTACACATGCTGTCACTCTGACTGGCCGCGCGCGGAGGATTTGAGATGCTCGTCACATATGCCCGAACGAGCTCCGTGATGGCTCAAAGCGGCCTAGATTGCCTGTGGGCACGTTGCTGTCCATGCTTGTGGCTCAGCAATGTCGATGCTGCTGTCGATGGTCACGTGTCCTTCGCCTCAGCCACAAGCCTGGATGCTCTCCTGGCCGTTGTGGCGAGCTTGAGGCTGCTCTCACGCTCCCGTCGGCCATGTCTCTCGCTCTCGCGCGCCCCGCAGCTGCCGTCGCGCTGCTCAGCCATCCTCAGACGTCAGCCCAGCGCGCTTGGGCGACGGCCGCAGCACATGTCAAGAAAGCCTGTCTTTGTTCTAGAATCACCGACACCTCACTAACATACACTGCCACACCGCGAGCTGCATAACACTTCCTCGTCATTCCTGCCGTCCTTCCTCCCTTCTCATCTCACACCACCTCACATCCAGACGAGATTCTTCCTACCCACCAACAAACACAGCATCCACCATGGCCATGGAGATCTCAACACCACCCAGCGCATCACCCACCAAGCGCCACTCTCCAAACATGTCGCTCGACTTCTCAGATCTACCACCTCTCTCAACACCTACGCCACCCAGCAACACCCTCTTAATCACCAACCTCCAATCTCTCGAGATCTTCACCTCCTCCGTCCTCGAGTCCATCTCCACCGCCATCAACGAGCACGCCACAATCCACATCTTCGCTCCCCTCAAATCCTTCCGCCGCATCGTCGTATCCTTCTACACAGTCGAAGACGCCATCGCCATCCGCAAAGTCCTCGACGGCGAGTCCGTCCTCGGCAACCGCATCCGCGTGTACTTCGGCACACAAACCAAGATCGGCGACGAGGAGAAGTACCTGCACCTCCCCAAAAGCGACAAACTATTCTTCATCAGCCCGCCGCCTTCACCGCCCATGGGCTGGCAAATGCGCGATGAAGAGCCTCCCAACAAGGACGTCCACGCTGAAGATCTGGCACTGGCTCTCAGCAAGCTGCAAGCTAGACCTGGGCCTGACGCCGCTATGGACTTGGGAAACAACGGTTACGAAGAGCACAGACCGGTGACCACAAGAGCACGCTCAGGGACTGGTACCGTGGTGTACCATCCTGAAGACCACGGAGACTCGCCTGCGCTGCCTGCGATCGAGGTCGAGGACACGACAATTAGCCCTGGTGACATCAGCCCGATGGAGGGTGTGGATGTGAAGTTCCACCACACCGCCAGGCCACCTGTTGAGCTTATGTGAGAGGCGGAATTAATAAATTAATACGGAACTGGGCAGCGTGTTTCACGACAGAGTGAATTAGCGTTTTTTGGCGGAGTTCCTTTAGCATTTGGCATTTCAAGAGCAGGGTGTAAGGCGCAATCAGCAACTATGTAAATACTAGCTATGGCTCGGACTGAGCACGGGCAGAAAGTGGACATTCCCAAGAATAATTCAATTATTGAGATCGGATTGCAGGTTCCAGCGATTTCAGATGTTTCCCTTGGATGTTTGATGCTGCTTTCATCGTTTGCGCTGACTAAAGACATGTCAGGTCAAGCTCTGGGATGCCCTGATCATTTGAGCCAGGATATCGATTACTCGACACCAGGAAACCAAAATTGCTTGCAGGAAGGAAAATGCACTCGATCCAGCGATCCAAATCTCGAAAGCTGCATGTTTGAATACGGCCTGTCTGTATATCCAATACTCCGCCACCTCCCACAACAACGACTACAAGGCGTCGCCTCAACCTCATACCACCTCCCTGAAGATCGGGTACTCCCACCCAGCCGCCACCGGCACAATTCCGAAACTTACAAAGCTCACCTCACTCTCCGGCTCCAGCGTCACGAACGCAAGCGCAGCATTCTTCTGCTTGGTACTCAACCTCCAGCTCCCCGCAGGGAGTACAAGTTCCTTCTCGTAAAACTCGGTCGTCACGGTATTGAGAATCGTGCCTTCGACGTACTCTTCGCCCAGAGAGGACGAAGTGATGTTGTACGCTTGCACCGTCCCGCGGAATTCTTGCTGCAGTTCTTCGAATTCCACTCCCATGGCGGACAGGCGGTCGACGACGGTCGACCAGTCGCGCGGAATGAGGTAGGCGGATGGTTTGGAGCGGGTGAGGTTTGCGATTGCGGGTGTGGAGGAGAGGAAGGTCACGGGCGCTTGGACTAGGCTGCCGTTGCGGATGTCGACCATGGTGAAGGTGCGGTTGGAGCGCGGTTGGGAGTCTGTGAGCACGATTTCGTCGTCATTGGAGATGAAGTCCTCGACTGCGGTTTCGATGGTCGAGAGCACGGAGGCGGCGTTCGAGTGCGCGATGTTCAGCATTGCTTCGAGCATTATCAGCGAGGATGCCGTGCGGCGCTGGAAGTGCTGGTCCGCCAGACGGATTCCACGCAACTCGCAGAGGATCACAACTGCTTGGCTGAGACCCATTGCGTTGCGGCCGGTGGTGGGAGCGGCGGACGCTTCGGTGAACACTATCGGCGCGCCTTCGACGGCGCTCGTCGAGCCGGTTACGTAGGGTTCTACGCGCAGTCCGTTCGCTACAAGGGCCTCGCTCATCCCGGCGGAGAAAGTCGACTCTGTCAGCTCGCGAATAGACGGGTGGATGTTCAGATTCTTCGCGCCTGCGATCAACGCGTCGGTACCGTGACGGTATACTCCACCATACACCGACGAGCCCCCGTATTCGTGCATGTCGGCTGCGACGTGTGGGTCGAATGACGAGACGAGTCGACGAATATCGCGGGACTGCTGTTTGGCGAGTTTGGTGCCTTCGCGGTTGGGGTCGATGTTACTACCCAGCTCGCGCTGGAAGTAGCTGACGCCGTCGGGGTTGTAGCGCGGGAGGATCAGGATGTCGAGCTTCTCGAGCAGGCTGGCGGTCCAGGTTTGGTTGGCGTCCATTTTGCCTAGCAGGGCCATGATGCCTTGGTCGGCGGCGGGTTCGTTGCCGTGGATTGCGCCTTGGAGGTAGACGCGGACTTTGTTGGGGTTGCTGGTAGTGTTTGTGGCGTATGGGCTGGGAGTGGTGGATGAAGGCTGAGTTAGGAAGATGTAGGGGATTGAGCGGCCTTGTTCTGATTTGAGCTCGGAGTCGTGGTAGGTGGCCCAGTCGTTGCGGAAGGCTATGGAGCGGAGGAAGTAGTCTTGTGGAATGTTAGCGAGGCGCTGATGAACAGGTCGTTTTGACAGAAGCTTACCCATTTCGTGGTCTGGCGTAGGACCTTTCAGCAACAGCGTGTTAGATTCGTTCTATCACCATTGCTAGTTTCTACTCAAGCTTACCTGATGTGCCATTGCTGAAACCTGCCGGGACGGATTCGGGGTTAGTGAAAGCTGGCGACAGCAGTTGAATGCCGACGTCTTGGTAGTTCTGCGAGACAGCCTCATTGTCGAAGTCGATGGCCAGATCATTGTTGCCATATGTTGTACGAGATGCGGATCCGGCACTTTGAGCGTGCACAACACCTGCTAGGCAGGAAAGTACAACGTGTGCTTTGCTCAATTGATGTAACATCTTGCTAGCAAGTATATGAAAGTCTTGAGATGTCAGGATGGAGTATGGGAATGCCACCTACTGTTCACTTATGTACTCAACAGCATTGCTACAACAGGAAGGTCGTGCCTTCTGTTTGTGAGGACCGCATGTCATTGCAACCATGATCCACTACTCGCCTACCTTAGTAGATTGATAGTCGAACCGGTAACCTTCAGCAAGGCTCCCCTGTACTTGGCTTGATGTGTCCATCATTGGCATTCTGATAAGGTAGATCGGATATCGATTGTTATGCTGCCGTGACAATTTTGTTCATGTTCGCTGTGATGCCTGGGTCCTGAAAGTTTGGCAATGTTGGCTCTGCTATTTTGACTTGCTGTGTCAGACCCCCAGCATCGCATTCATAGCAGAGCAGGGAAACACATCATGCTGCTCACCGTTGTCCATTGCATCGTCCTGCGGACGACATGCGGTTTTGGCCAACCCCTCTCAAAAGCCAAGGCACCAGCGGTCTTGGTCTTCAGTGCCGATCATTGACACTGCCACCGTCCCGAGACTGTCCGTCCCTCTTCAACGATAACACGCATGTCCCAGGTCTTTGGCAAGCTTCCTCAGTGTATATCTTTCCTTTGACCTCGGAAGCCAATGCACGATCGGAAATGCGCATTCGCTGTGTCGTCGGAGCCAATTATGGTCGACGCCTGACGTGGTGACGCAGCAAGCACAGAAGTCTGCATATATGCGACATCGTGAGCCTCCAATGTTTGTACTATTAGCTATCGATTATGGACTGGCTGCATATACCATGCAGATCTTGATTAGCTCTATGTCAGGCTCATAGTGTTCTAAGTGCTAACACTGACCGATGCAAACTAAGCATGTAGACATCTTGCCCATTGACATGCTATACGCAGACTTGTGACGACTCACTGCGAGCACAAGCACCATGTCCTGATGGAACGATGGCGACTCTCAAAACATTTAACAGAAATTTGGCCTTATGTAACCATAGGTCTTGCAAATTTCTCATCGTGTTCCATCAAGCTGAATTCTGCATCAAAGCTTTTAGTTCCTGCGCACGATCGTTTGCACTGCCACGCCCTTCGCGTGACTCTGGGTCACAGCAGCAGCTTACTGCGCATGTCGATGTTGAGGTTCAGCTGTGAAGCAATCGTCCTCGCATCTTCTCAAAACTCTTGAACTGAATATATACGGCAGGAAAAGATGGTAATGAACAAGATTATTCGCTGCTTTCGTCCTTCGGACGCAGATGACAAGCCCAGCAACGCCGTCACTTCATCTTTTGTGGTACGCGCCGTACGGTCGGAAGGAGAAAATGGCGCTCGGTTCTCGACAGATGATCCGGACCTCGATACTGCGGCGCTTCGTCAAACGACTGGGCCAGGCTTCCAATTCATGTCCGACTTACACTATGAACGATTCTTCGACAGAACAACAAATCTGTACAATCATCCGGAGATTTCCAGATGTGCACCTTACCTCATCCTTGCTGGCGACATTGGGCGTTTCTGCGATGGCAGGGCTTTAAAATCTGCCCTGCAACCAGCATGTCATAAGTTTGAGAAAGTTCTCTTTATTCCAGGAAACCACGAATTCTATGGTACATCGAGAACAGAGGGCCTTCGTATCGCAGATGCCCTTGATAACGACCTTGGGGAAAAGTTTGCTATGATGAATCGCAGAAGGGTCGACCTGGAGGGAGTAACCATCCTTGGCTGCACACTGCAGTCTCACATCCCAGAAGGGGTTCACTTGACCAACGACTTCGAAATGATCAAAGGCTGGACTGTCGCCGATCACAATGCGGAGCATGAGAAAGACGTCCAATGGCTCAAACAAAGCCTCTCCGATATTTCGAAGGCGCAGCCCGAAATGCGCGTTATCATCGCCACGCATTATGCTCCAGCATTCGAAGAGACGACTCACCCGGGGCTCCAGGAAGGTAAATATCGATACTGTTTTGGCAGCGACACGCTTGAAGAGTTCAAAATGTGGGAGGGTGCAGATCAAGTCAGCCACTGGATCTTCGGCCACACGCACTATAACACGGCTTTTACCTTTGGAGAGACATTGGTCGTGAGTAATACGCCGAATGACAATGACTGTCGGCGGAAGTTTGATCCTGAAGCTACCATTTAGTGTAATTGGGTTGAGAGAATATTGATTCAGGGCTGCGCTTCTCCGAAGACGCTAATATATCGTGAGAATGCAAGGTCTTGGCCTTGCAGATTGATTTCATCATCTATACATATGTACGTTAATCTTTAACGCCAGCACGCGATACTGCGCAGTGCCAGTAAGTTATGTTCATCGAAACCCTCCTCGCATTCGACAGCCCTACCGTCTCCATCATGGGTATCTCGATAAATCACAGCCCAGCTTCTCCTCAGACCTTCTCCACGTTTAACACCATCTCAGAATTTACGTCTGACTCCTCTTCGATCGCAGGCAGTCGTATGGATCTGGAGCTGCGACGGCGGTGCCCTCTCGACCGCAACAACCCTAAACGCACACTGAGAAGCCAAAACACCGACGCGACAATGCCTAAAAAGATGACGCCGACGATCATGAAGCCAACCCCTTCCACTAACCCATCCACAAAGCAGTCATCAGCGTAGAGTCTGTGTGACGGACGATCTCCATATGGTAACGAGCCTGAACTCATGAGTGTGTGCTCTCTATGGCTGGATAATGGCATGTCGTCTCGCATTCTGCATATTTGCTTGCGCGACCAGGATGTTTGCTCGTCGTTTGATGGCGTTGGCTCGATTATGTTGTCGAAGTCATCGCTCCAGACTGTATTTGCGTGTCGTATTTGATCTGAATGCTCGGAATCTCCGAAATATGCCTCGAGTGTCTCCGGAGTGAATTTGGCAATCCATTTTCGCTGTGGTAGTGTGTCTGGCATGCCTTCTTCGAGCATGTTTGAGAAGTTTTGGACCAGGGGTTCGTGTTTATGTTGTCGCGCTCGCGATGCTCGCGATACTCTATGATGTGCTGTATCGTTTCGTGGGCGTTTGTGACCTATATTTCCGTTGTCGCGCGAAGATGTCAATGTAGCTAGTGTGCTAGTGTTTCTCGAAGAAATGTGGGCTTACTCATGACCTGATATATAGATTGCAGCTCCTATGGCGAGGCGTGCCGATGAGGCTGTCCTGGCTGGCACGCCATATCCGTCCGATACGAGAGGTCTGGAGCTTAAAGAGGTGACCGCTCGAATTGCCATTGGTCTGGTTTACGAGCCGCCCCCGCCCCTGGGCTGGCTGGCTGGAAGTCGGATGAGCAAACCTTCTGCACAGATCTATGTTTGTATACACTGCCTCTCAGTCGAGCCAGACTCGATATGCGTTCATCCCTGCCGTTGATTGCATACACTGCACGAAGAGCGTTGCTGAAGCCATTGTCCATAAACAAGCTTCCACAAGAAGTGTTGGTGTGGACTTGATCGTACAGTCGGCCAATCGGTGTACGCACACTTCTACTCCGAAGGAACGCGCAGGATCATCAGCCCTGTTTGTATGCACGGCCCAATTGACCGCGGTATATTTTGGGTCTAGCTTCACCGTGCTGCGACACAGGCCTTTGCTTCGCCGCGCGGCGTTGTAAGCTCAAAGCCTCAATTAATAGCTCAAACCGGCGTGCCCGCGGACACCGCTTCTTCACACATCAGGCGCCAGGCCGCAGCATTCCACTACATGTAATACGTCCATAGCCAGGATCGTGGTTGGTTCTGCATACGATATGCAATCTGCAGACCGCACAGGCGCGCTAGATGCCATATGATACCCGAAAAAGTACGACAACGTGCCAGCAGGCCAAAGACTAGGTCTGGTTGCCGAACTTGCAAGTAATTTCTTTCCTTTCCCTCTGGACTCACTTTGGCGTTAGCTTACAAGTGCCACAATGATAGATCTCGACGCATCAAATGCGATGAAGGTCGGCCCAGATGTCGCCGCTGCATAACGTCAGACCGACCTTGTGCGTACAATGACCCTCCGGTGGTCTCCAGGAAGCATGCACTCATTTTGCCCAAGCCCGCTCAGCTCCTGCAGGAAGTTCTGTTGAGTGTACCGGCAAACATTGAAAGCCCAGATGTGATGCATCTCGACTTCTTCCGGCACTACACGATCAATGAGCTTCCTGGCAGCGAAGTGCAGTTTCCTTGGCCGGAAGTCCTCCTTTCTGCTGGAATTGGCGAGCCTGTTCACCTCTCAATGGCGGCCCTGGGTTCTATACATCGCATTCAAAGTGGCGTTTCCTCTATTGCCCAAACTGGCACAACAGCCTGCTCTGAACCATATGAGCTGTACCAAAAGGCCGTCATAGCCTTGCGCAAATACATCGATCGTGCCCCTGAGCTGGGCCTTGTTGTAGCTTCAGAGACGGCTCTTATCACGATCGTGCTATTGTTCTGCTTCGAGGTCTTGTGTGGTAGCGACCACAATGCCGGCAAACATCTGACAGCCGCGTTCGCCATCATCTCCAAAATACAAGGGCGTATTGAGGATGGTTCAACGGCGCCATCGCCTTTGGTCCTGAGGTCCAGCGATCCAGGTCGAACGGACACGGTCCTTCAGTTCTTCCTGCGACTGGCTTCCGACTGGCTCGTTTCGGGAGAGGCGTACTATGGTGGATGTGATTCTCCATTGCAGGCCATCTGCAATGATACTATGCCAGCCTCATTTCAATCCATCCGAGATGCTTCGATCCATCTGGATGCTCTGTGTAGCGAAGCTTATAAGCATGAAGATTTCTTGTTTGACAGAGCAGAGCAAGCACTCAATCTGCAACCAGAATCACAGATGCTAGTAACTCATGAGTGCGCAAGGATGTGTTTAATCATGGCGAGATCGCGGTCAACGGAGCTCATCGACCAATCTTCTGTCGATGCTGACGTCAACAACACTATCAAAGCGCTTATGCAATGGCGTGCAGCGTTCTCGCCCTTGATGGCATCACAGTCTCAATCCGTTCCTGTCATGCTCCTGGAAATACAGCATCTCCAAGCCTGGCTAGTATTGTGCACGTTCAATGACGTTGAGCAGACGCTCTGCGATGAGTTCGAGCAATACTTCCGACGCGTCATCGACATAACAGAAGAGTACATGCTCATACGGCCACCAACCGTCTTCCAGAAAGATCAAGCCAATTTCAAGTTGCGAGCCCTGTCAGATTTGGGCAACAACCTGGCTTCGACCGTATGCTTGGTGGTAGAAAGGTGTCGAAATATCGAAATCAGGCAGCGCGCCATCAGATTGTTGGGGCAGTTCGACTTGAAGGGTATCTTTGACACGCCATATCTCGTAGCATACTATCAGCATCTTGTCTCCGAAGAAGAAAAGCGAGCTCAAGCGCCGAGCCCTATGCCATCCATGACTCCCATGAGCGGAATCATGCCACCGCAAGCTCGATTTTCGGAAGCGCTCATGTGCCATTGTGGTTCTGATGAAGAAGGCGAAGAGTTCTACCGGAAAGATTCTGGGCGGATGGTGTTTGCTGTCAGGAACTGTGAATCTGGAGTTCTCGAGGTCGGTGAGAGCACTTTTCAGGTCCGTCGGGGTTGATAAACATTGAGCGTCCTAGCTAAGAGACGGCAACCTTGTTCCCGATGCAAGAAAACGACATTTTCCACGTGTCCATGCCGTTGCAATTTTTGTTTCATCTAGGCTGGCCAGGCCACTGTGGTTGGGTGATGTTGAGCGAGGAGAAAGATGGACCACGCCACTATCAAACCGCACGCATATTCATTAGCCAAGAAGAGCAGCCAGCCAAAGTAGCCAAGCAAATCGGCCTTCGCGATGTTGCGCCACCTTTAGCCATAGCCATGTTCCACCTCGCTCAACAGCACTGTAGTGTGCAGATGTGGTCGAATGCAGGGGATTGACCACAGAGTGGAAATTGTGAAGCCACACCTCCGGGACCTATTTTCAGCCATGATATAGAACAAGGTGACGCTATTGCACTAGCCAGACCCTTGGCTTGGTTTCAATGCGTGCTAGGCCCCCAAACACGCCAGGGCAGACCCTCTCGTTCAAATGGTCCAAGCTTGCGTTCGTACGTGGAACCAATCAGCGAACAAGGAATGCAACATATCTTTGGTGCTTCCTGGGCAACAATACGATTGTTGCAGCTTGCCTTGGTATGTGCTTGAGGTCGTGGAAAACCATAAGTGAGATGTAGCCGCCGGAATGATTACAATACGAGAGTTTGCGTTTATCAATTCCTAACCTTCGTCACCATGCACATCTCCCTCACATTATCGGCTTTACTGATAGGCGCTAGCACAACCTATGCTTCGAGGAGCTCAGGTTGCGGTCACACTTTGTCAAAAGATCTTTCCAAAGGTCAGAGAAGTGGCAGCAGTGCATTGAGTTTCGAAACATCAGATGGCACCCAGCGGAACTACCTCCTCTATATTCCCGACGGATATGATGTCAATACTCCAGCGGGACTAATATGGTCATATCACGGACGCGGCAAGAGTGCAGAGCATCAGGAGAAGATCACCAAGTTCTCCAAGGCCTCCTACAATGCAGATCACATTGTTGTGTATCCACAAGGCACACCAAAGAACGCCAGGAAGTCAGGAAATTCCAGACGCCAAGATGGGGACGACGAAGACGATAACGAGGATGATGAGGATGAGGAGTATGGCGACGATGAAGGGAACGACGGAGGGGATAGTGATGTTGGGACCAGCAGCAGTGGCAGCGATCAAAGCACCAGTGCAAAGGGTGTATGGCAAGGCGACCCAACAGTGCAAACAGACGACGTCAAGTTCACCATGGAACTCCTCGACAACATCACAAAATCCTTCTGCATAGATGAAGATCAGGTCTATGCCTCCGGGATCAGCAATGGAGGTGGCTTCGTTGCAAATATTCTGGCTTGTGATGCCACAGCCTCGACGAAATTCGCAGCTTTTGCGTCAGCTAGTGGAGCGTACTATCAAGGCGGAGTGAAGAAAAGCGATTGCGAACCGGAGAAAGTAGCAATCACTTGCAACAACAATGGCGCCAGAACACCTTTGATCGTCACTGCTGGTGGCAAAGACAAAGTCATCCCCAATGGAGGCGGAGAACGTCGGAAGTCCTGTCTCCCATCAGTCGAGCATTTCACAACCGCTGTGGCCCAGCGCGATGGGTTGGATGCGAAAAGCAGTCAGTCCAAAGTGAACGGTAGTGATGTAGTGCACTATGTCTACGGCAAAGACGCAAGTCTGGGCATGGTGCAATACTACTACATTCCAGGCATGGGCCACAAATGGCCGTCTGGAGGCAGCACAACACACGTCAGCGCAACGGAGGTCTTTATGGATTTCTTTGCGGACTGGAATCTTACGGCAAGGACGGCGGCGGCAAGCTCTGCATCCAGCTCAAGTTCCACCACGTCTGGAGCTGTTCCGCAAATGCATGCTCCGGCTTTCCAAGTACTTGGGTTCTTGTTGGTGTATTTCGGTGTGTTCTGGCTGATGTAGTGAAAGACGTAGACGTTTTCAATTTACCCATAAATCTCCGCATACCTGCCGTGTTTTCCGATGCTTTGCCAGGACTTTCATTCCGGAGTGGGCTTTGTGCACCATGGAGATATCAAGGAAAGTACGTCATATTCATCAGAGAGCATGCGCACATATCGACGGGCACCGGCTCAAGCATGATTACAACGACCATTGAGATAACATGCGCAGTCTCGTGGCGATCAGCTGTAAATGAATTGATTGTAGAAAGATGTCAGTAAAGAATGATATCGAACGCCCGCGAACGCTGAATCGCTGCAATGTCATGACTATCGTGAAACTTGTAGCGAAGCACTTAAACATCAGTGAGGTCGACCACTTCAATTTCAACCTTTGCTCGCTTGCTTCTGGGCGCGGTGATCAAGACTGATCCTTCTCCGCTGTCGTTATCGTCGTCATCCAGTATAATCGAGTGTGGCCGTTTCACAGGCTTCTCGTCTTGGGCGGCAGGGTCCGGCTTGATCTTAGCGGTTTGGCTTTCGGCGCGCATACGGCGAATCAGTTCTCGTGCCTCTTCTGCTGTAAGGTCTTCGGGGTTGCGCTCTTCGAGAGGAATTTCGTGCGGGATGATGCCTTCTATTTGCAAGCTTCCTAGGAATGAACCGGTCAGTGTCATGGATGCTCGCTGGCTGTTCATGGACGATACTTACTGTGAGAGCGGTACTTAAATATCCAGGTAGCCAAGGGTTCGTGTCCATATTTGTAATCAACATCGCAGTAATCATGAGGCCTAGACGGAACAGCATCGCCCAGCCTTTGACATATGTTAGCCATCTCTGAGTGTGAGCATACGCAGTTTTGGTTTGGCTAACTCAGCATATGTGGAGATAGATTGCCCCTTCAAGGCTTTCTCAGGAACCTCTCCATTTTTCGTTATGGCCGAGAAACCATGCCCCGAGCCTGGGGTTTTTGGCTTCGCTTTCTTGCGGCCGCATCTATGGAGCTCGACCTTGACTTGACCAAGCTCGGCAAACTCTTACTTCCGAGCGGGATCTGGCTGTGAGTCCGCTACCAAGCACATCAGCACTCATTATGAATCAATCACACCTAAGATGACTCACTGGTCTTTAGCTCTGCAAATTTGAACCTTCGTTTTGAGGGAATGCCTCCTACAGACTCCGGTGCCGAGTCCAGTATGGTGGCGGAGCCATGACGGGTGACAACGTCCCTTTGTGGGCTGAGAGATCCGGCCACGTGCTTGCCATCTAGATACACCACCAGATTCAGACAGTCGTCCTTGCCGAGTAACATTCGACTGTCGTTTCTGAGGCGTGGATCGAGTTTCAGTTTCACGCCGAATTCTGAGCCTGGTACAGATTCCACGTAGCACGTTGCCGCCCGACCTCTGCCATGCGCAAGAGTTTCAGGCTTGTATTCTCGTAGACGCTCGCCTCCTACGCGCATGGATACGCTGGCGTGTAAAGATCCTGGCGCACGCATCGCTCCAGTCGTGGAAAGAACGCGCAATAGGAGATCGTCAGTCAGGGGCAGATGCAAACGCCCAGGATGCGGTTCTGCAATGGTGTACGTCGGGCTTATTGCATACTCAGCATTGCCTGATGACGAGCCTCACGGTATCGACAATCTTGTCGGGTACCTAGTCTAGGATCCAAGTTGTTGTGGCGCGGACAATCTCACGTGTCGGTGGTCAAAGGGGTCGATTGTTGGTACTTGGTGGAGAGTTCAAGCATGGAGAAGCGAGACGCGGGAGAGAAAAAAAGTCGCACTCTAGAGAGGCTGAGCACAACAGTTACAGGTATGGGAACAACCACAAATGTCATTTACTCCACATTCATGCAGGAGAGGGTTTAAGACTTTATATTCTGGGCTTTCATACCAGTCGTAATGTTCAGGCTCAGTATTGCATATCAGACACGACTTTCAAACTCGAGTCCTTGAATGTCGCAGTCGCTGTGTTGCTAGGAAGATGGAAGAAAATAGTACAAGCAGGACCGAAGAAGTATTACATGTGGCCGTTGAGAAAAGCATTACTTAGATATAAAAACTAGTTCAGTACGTTTTTGTACAATATGTAGGACAGCAGAATATGCTCGACTTTTGTTTTCCGCGCATCGAGAGCGGCGCGCGCTCGCGCATCGGTTGATGAGGTTTCGAGGAATCTAGAGCACCAGTCCCTTGACCTGCTTCCTCTTCCTGGTGTCAATAGACTGCCAGATCGCGACAGCTGGGAAGCCGAGGACCGTGATCGCTGTAGCTGCGATAAGCATGATCCTCTGCGAGTTGCCGTAGGCATTCTGGATGCCGATTCTGGTTGGGTCGCCGATGGGGTAGCTCAGTTGCATGGTCAAGTTTCCGGCGATAAGAGGTGCGTCAGCCTGACTTTCCGCCGGCAGGAAGCGGGCCAAGTCTGCAGAGAACGTGCCACCCCAAATGGCTCCTGCCACCGAAGAGCCAATGGCTCCACCGATCGAGTTGAAAATTGACAGCATGGCTAGAACAACTGCGACATACTGGTGCGTAGTTGCCGCCATAGCTCCGACCTGTTGGGTGATCACGAGAGTGCCACCTCCGAAAGCGATGAAGAGCTGGCACATGACGATGTATCCAATGTTGACGCTTGGTTGGCGGAACACAATCATGAGCGCAACACCCAACAAGGTCAGCGGCATGCCGAAACCGAGAGCTTGCCACTTGAAGTCACCAGTGTACAGAAGAACCAACCCGGAGACGAAACTCCAGAAACACGATCCCATGCTGTAGATGTTGATCACGTACCCAGTTTGGACGATATCCAAGCCTGGCACGACCTGGAGGAAGGAAGAGAAGAAGCTATTCCAGATGTAGAACTCCACGAACAAGATAGCGGCGATGAGACAGCAGCCGAGAATGGTGCGGTTCCTGAGCAGGTGGAATGGGATGAAGGTGACAGGCGCAAACTTCCACTCCCAAATCACGAAGCCAATGATGATGACAATACCGACCACGAGCATGGAGACCACAAGAGCCGATGACCACTGCTCATCCAAGGTGGCTCCCTGGTAGGGGAACAAGTTGAAGGGCAGCAGGAACAGAGCAAGACCAGTGACCAGCAGTAGCAGACCGAAAACATCGCATTCAACGCAGTAGTACTTGATCGATTGGAGGATGCTGCGCCCGGAGTTCCTGATCGGCACAAGACCCATGGAGGCTGCCTTGCGCTGATAGTACCACAAGAGGCCAATCAGAGGCAAGTTGAGCAACGGATGAAGGATGGCGAAGATGCCGAAAGCCCAGCGCCAACCCGGACCATTCAACATCGCATTCGCGAAATAGCCAGATGTGAACGTAGTGATGAGGTATGGTGACGCGATGTAGGCTAAGATCAGGCCACGCTTCTTGAGCTCTGAGGTGTCGGCGAGAATGACACTCAAGACATAATTTCGGTTGCCGCCGCTGTGCAGATACTTATCAGTATTCCGCATGGCCATATGAGGATGGAAAGCTGAACTTACCCTGTCTGACTGAAGACTTCTGCAGCTGCGTACATCTGAACGCTGTTTGTGGAGGCCATCATGATAGATCCCACGGTCATCAGGACAACGCAGAGAGCCAGGCCCTCGTTACGTCCCCACACATCGATAAGCTATCGCAGAGTGTCAGCAGAGAAGTGATGCGCGGGAAAGAGATCCAAACGGACCTTAGCGAGAGGAAGTCTGAACAATCCAGCAACTAGCTGAGCAACGACGGAGGTGATCGCAGTGAGGCCATGAAGTGAGAACTCGCTGGTGACGTATGGTGCCAATGTCCATCCGGTAGGCCCTTCGAGTGCGTCGATGAAGTAGATGACCCAGACTCTGTTCATAAGTCAGACTCACGAGTGAGTTCGTGGTGAGCAGTGTATATCTTACAGTGCGTATGTCAGATACAATGCCCATCTTGGCCAGACCTGAGCGATGGCCTCGATCTTCTGGACACCATGCTGCATGTCTTTGTGTACAAGCTCATCCTCGTTGTCGGTGTCCTCTGATGCGACAGACTTGATGTTGCGCGACTGGTCGGCGTCGATGACCGTTGGCTCGATGGCTGCACCGCCCGTCTTTTCGTCGTTCGCAGTAGAGGCACCACGAACATGAACTATCTCAGGCGGTGCCGCGCTGGCGCCAGACTTGATCCTAGTAAGAAAGCCCATCGCTGTTGGTGGTAATAATGCCGTAATCCAAGAAAAGATGAGATTGATAAGATCTGTGTCGCGCGGCACGTCTTATATATCTGCATGTTCACGCCTCAACCGTTCTCGCACATCTCCGTCTGGGCACGACAAGACAAGCACTGCGCGCCATACAGAGTCGCAGGGCGACAACGCGAGCGATCATGGTAGGCGACTTGGCAGCCATGAGAAGACCGAGAAGGAGGGACTAAGTCTGCCGTAGCCCCAGCAGACTAAAACATAGAGACCAATAGTAGATCTTAGCTGAGATTAGATCCAAAAAGATTAGAGAGCATCAGCACCCTCCCACGCGGCGATGACTTCTGAATCGGTTCTCGAAGTCCTGGGCGCGCAGTCGCCAAGTTCTGCCAAGTGAGGCGAGCGGAAACCAGACCAGGCGATCGCCCTTGTCTTGCAGGAACTTCACGGGATCCCAAGGGAATGAATTGCAGGGTGCAAAATTGTCGCGCGCCATCTGCCGCGTCCGACTCTTGGGTGACCGTGTTCGGATGGAACTGAGCGGTATCTAGATGGCTGACTGTGACCATGTGTAGGACTAGCTGCTGTTTACTCGCGTTTAGTGTCCGGCGGCGATGATCTATGTTTCTGTGGTCTGCCACGGGTTTGGCGCATTGGAAGATCCCGCGAATATATGTCCGATTTCGCTGATGCCAAAGGATCGAGCATGTTAGGTGGTTGATGAATAATAATGTAGAGTTGCAAGTCCCGAGTCTGTGTTCGAGTTGCTTTTTGGCGGGCCCGGCCAGCTCCGTGCCCTCGGTGCTCGGCGTGATAGATGGATCAAGGATCTCGAGGGCAGCGCGATTGTTGCCATGAACGCATACAATGCATCATGAACATATATTTGATTGTTCGGAGAAACCAAAGGAGTCAATAAGGTTTCATGCTTCGCGATCAGTGAGAGCCTATCAGGACCTCACACGCTCTATACAATCCCCGAACAGCTACCCGACACTGGAGTCGGAAGAACAAGCATGGCTTCTATTGAGAAAGTTCTCCTTTCTCACGCACGTCTTATGTATCTATCCCATGTCTTGCTACGATTGTAGTTATGCGTCCCGCCAAGAGTGCTTTTGTGTATGATGCGCTTTGATTAAATACTAAACAGCTACGCGGGGACATCTTTGTAAGAACGAGCACGTGTGCCAGTGAGAGTTGCTCCAATTCTCCTAGTCTTGTGGTGCACTTATCGAGTATTTTGCTACGATCCGAGGCATGTATGCCAGTGAGAGCGATTTTGATTTTCACAAGCTCGGTGTAACTCGTCAAGCGAGTACCTTGATTCAACGTCACATGAGACAGCAACCATGCCAATGAGAGCAACATAGTAACCAGAAGCTTCTTGATCATGACTTTCCTGTATACCAAGTGTATACAAGTTGTACATAATTCGCTATCGCGTCCATAACCTTAAATCCCAACCTGACTTCACTTCGCGCCCTCTACTCATCATCCTGAACATCGATAACAGTCTTGGACCACTTGCGAGCCGGGACGTGACGGTGGAACAGGATGTCGATCTCACGGAAGGATCTGTGCTTCATCTCGGGGATGAACATCCATGACAGGACGGTACAGACGAGAGCGGTGCCGGCCCAGATGTAACCACTCTTGCCGCCGAGGTTCCACTTGTCGCTGTTGAGCATGTAGCTTGCAAGGAAGATACATGGAATATTGACCATGTAGTATCTGAGGAAGATTCGTTAGCATCGGTTGTGATCGTGTGGGTGGAAGAAAAAACTTACGCGCCACGTCCAACACCGGTTGTGAGAGGTCTGAGACGAACGGACGGCGTCTCGCCAATGATAACCCAGGAAGCAGGTGCAGGTCCTAAGCAGAAGAGGACAGAGACAATCAAACCAAGAGATGCCTGTGCGTTGCTAGCTGCGGTGCTGAGACCAACTGAGGCGGCAACACCAAGCGCGACCAGGAACATGCAGTTGATTGCCTGACCGTAGACGTAGATGGTTCGGCGGCCGAGGTAGGTGGTGAGGATCCAGGAAATCATGACCATGAGCCACTGGAGGGCGGAAGTGGCGAGACCGAGTGCGAAGGCGGTGTTGTCGGCCATACCGGCCTCTGTGAAATCTGTCAGTTTTCCATAAGGGTGTAAAGGCGCCTTTGTCGGAACTCACGCTTGAAGAAGAACACTGCCTGGTTGGCAATGAGGTTACCAGTCAGATTCTGAGATGCGTATACACCGCATACGATCAAGGTACGGTAGAGATCAGTTCCCTTCCACAATTCGGCCAGGTTGGGCTTTACGATCGTCTTCTCGAGCTCGATAGTGCGTTGCATCATAGAGACCTTGTCGGCTGGGTTGTCAATCGCGCCCTGGCGTCCGAGACGCTTGACAGCTTTCTCTGCATCGGCAAGACGGCCTTTGCGGACAAGCCACCAAGGAGATTCGGGAGCGAGGTAGAGCAGAATGGCGAGGGGAGTAGGGAACATCCACTGGAGTGCGATGGGCATCCTAGTCTGGGGATTAGTCTGGAAGCTTTTTGTCATGTGCTCAAAGACGACTTACCTGTATGCTGAGGCGTCGTTCTTGGATTGGTAGTGGTAAGTGATACCACCAACAATGATCGATCCAATAGCCCAGAACATCTGCAACATCTGTGTTGCGGGGGCTCTCAGTCTCATGGGCACAATTTCAGCGCAGTATGCAGGTGCGTTGGCAATGAAGATACCCCAGGGGATGCCTTCAAGGATCTGCGATGCGAAGAACATTCCTGAGCTGTTGCCGAAGTAGAAAATGAAAATAAAGGCGTTTAGGAACATGAGACCGCCAATAGTTGCCCATCGATATCCAATCCAGGTAGTGATTGGGCCGGCAAGGAAGACACCAATGAGGGCACCGATCGGTCCGCTGCATTGGAAAGCTGATTGCCATGAAGCTTCGATAATGTATCCCTTCGTAACGGGGCTGTAGACACCGAAATCTTCTTGGAACCTCTTTGTGGCAACGAATTGTCCCATCAAGAAGACGCAGTACGACTCCATGATCTGGTCGTAGGGTCAGAGCTGCTGTAGGGGGCAGTAGAATGGAGAACTCACGATTGTGCTCGACATGACGAACGCCCACCAACTGGCCGCCGGGTAGGCCTTGACGGCCTGCATGACAGTCATCTCATGCTCGATATTCTCGGCCTGCATGGCACCACTCTTGTCATATCCCATCTTCTCGTTGACATCGTGGCCGTGCTCATGCTCCACGGCCGTGGAGGTCTTCTCGGTGATGTCGTTATTCATCCTGGCGGTGGTATTTCAGAGAGATGTGAGGATCTGACCAAGACGAAACAGAAGCAGGCATCGCTACATATGTAGTAATTTAAGGCCTGACCACGCTTGCCATGGGGACTGCAGTCCTAGCTCATCCGAGTGGAGCCTGGCCAGGAGCTTGGTTTCCGCAACCCCTCCCTCCACTAGTAGGATCAATTCTTCCGGCGCCACAGTGGTATGCGATGCTGCCGTAGACGCTCGTACGCCTTCCATTGGCCACGCCGCCCACACCCACCTAGCCGCATCATCACTCGGCTCGTCTGGGCTTGCACATGGCTGGATGGTGACACCGCGGGCAGAGCCAAACGGTTCTCTTTGACCCGGACCCGATGGTCCTCCACATCCCCAGACGGTGTGTCCCCTGGGGTATGGAGGAAACGTGGGCAGTGTGGAGCACATTCAGCCGGAGGAGCACTTACCGAGCGAAGTCTGTTGTCGTCGCGCCGCTCGTCTATTCGTTTCTTCCCCGCATGCGCTCGTGTGAGCCGCTGCCGACTACAACGATGGCGCTGCAAGCTAGGCCAAGGAGGGCCAAGCTGCGTCAAGCAAAGTCAGACATGCTTAGGCCCAGAATGCATCTTTACCCGGCGATCGCGACGCATCTGTCATGTGCTACACACACCACGAGGCCTGCCGTGCGCCTCCGCAATGCGACAATCCGGTACCTGTACCGAGTGTTTCCTGTCAAACCCAGATGCTCTATCGTGAATAATACTTCAATACTACTTCTCCCAGCAACTGCAGATGCCCGGTGTGACAAGCTTGCTAAGCGAAATTGGCGCGATAACGCCACCAACCACCAAGCGTCTGCCGAGGACCAGCTTGATATCTTCGCAGACTCGGGAGTGTGGAGGGCCTCCGGGTCTGACAGAGATGCTTTGCTAGTGCCTGCTATTTTCCAACGACGCTGTATGGAAGATGTGCTCTAACGGCGAATACCACGCGGAAGAAAGCTTGACTTTGACGATCCCAAGTATGCTAAACTCCAGTATTTGAGTCTGGATCCAGAGATACGTCCATAGGCCGTGCAGTAGCGCTGGGCTGGGCTGAACATGCGGCTCACGGTGTCACATGATTGTATCTGCTACTTCGGTAATATGCTCAATACGGTACTAGCTCACAGGGCTGCGCATGTCTCATTGTTGCAGTATGCTAGTATCGGCAGTCACAGGTCCAGGCCTTGAAAAGTACATCTCGTGGAGATCCGTAGGTCACACCCAGGAAAAATTTAGGTACTGGCGGAGTCATACCTTCGGCCTTCGTCGATGCACCACTGACACTTGCGACTGAGATGCCATATGCAGAATGACTGTGGCAAGTAGCACGCGCCATGCGCCTCCCTCGGGTCCTTCAGGATATGAATTTCATCTCCGTGGACCAATGGCTTTGAGCTCGTATATGGAGGCGGAAATTTGCGTGACCTCCATTAGCCCAGGAAATCAACGCGGAATGCAGTCTTGTGAGTAAGAATCTCGCACAGCAATTGGTTGGAGTCGGCCACCATCAACTACAGAGCCGCTTCTTTTGGGACAGTACTGCGAGATGCGATTGGCTGTCTGCCGACAAGGCTGCAGCCGCAGCTCATGCTCTTCGTGCATTTATGAATCGGCTAGCTCGGCACGATATTGGGACTCACGTGGTTGTGCATGGGGTTGCAGGACGATCTCGAAGATCTCCAAGGTCCGAAGGCCTTCTGGTTGGAGGCGTACAAGATACATCAGTGTCGAGAAATCTGCAGTTGGACGAAGGAAAGTCTGGCAGGTGGTCTTTCATTATGCCTGAGTCCTACATCGACTTCCACTTGGTTGATACCGTCGCCATGTGTTTGCCAGCGCTTGGACGATACTCTTTTTCTGAACGGCATGGTGCATAAGTCTGCACTTGCCTGGACATCACCGGATGCCAGTATCAGCGGATATATCTGTAGGCCCTCGAGGGCACCCCGTTGAGATTACAAGTAGCATCCGTAGTTTCCTAGGTGCCGAGAGAAGTCCTACCTGCAGCCCTCATCAAGTTCACGGTGAAAGTTGCCGCTGAGATGCCACACATGCACGTGCATAGTGACTGTACGCACGAGGTAGCGGAATTAGCCTGAGTGATTAAACGCGATCATGTGCATGCAAGCCATTCTATATTAGCAAAGAAACAATCGTAACTATCGCTGCTATTAGTACTGTGGACTCTACTGTTTATCGCCCATGACAGAAAGAATGTCTCGAAAATTGGCAAAGTCAAGCTCCACCATCGTCTCATCCCACAATTGCTCAATCTGCCTTCCTCCTTCTGGTGTGTACAGCATCGGCGCGAATCTGGAATTCGTGCATTAGTCATGTGTTCCTGCCAGTAAGGGTTTGAGGGTGAACCCACGGATGAACCCGCCAGCTTGTCAAGAAACAACAATGGCTTTCCTTCCCCTTCACTGCCACAGCGTCAACATATGTAGATGCGCCCACCTCGACAGTCCGCCCAGTTACAGCCGCGAAACTCTTCGCCATCAAAGCGGTCACCGTTGGCATCTTGCTGACGCTCTCAGTACCCTTGACGTATCCCGGATCAACAATATTGACGATGACATCGTCCGCAGAGACAAGCTCACTCAGCTTCCAGAGGAAGAGGTGCATCAAGGTCTTGGAAGTGTTGTACCATGTTGTGTTGCTGAACTTTTCCGGGTCGTCAAACTGTTCCAGGATCTTGGCCTCGGGCTTCTTAGGGTTAAGGGGTAGCTTCCCGGTCAATGAGAGTCCTGAGTTGACCATTGTCAGTTTTCCTGGCTGTTGCCCGACTGCTCTCTTGTTGCGGAGCTGCGGGAGTAGCAAGAGACCCAGCAGTACTGTGGAGAGGTAGTTCTGTCAAAGGTTAGTCTTGGATGCAGAAAGGCACCCGCTCAAGGGCAGTCGGATCGGCTGCTCCTTACCACTTGTAGTGTTTCTTCATGGCCTGTCTCCTTGACGATGTCAAATGTCGGCTTGACGAGTCCAGCATTCAAGAGCGCGATATCCAATCTTTTCAAACCGGTATCGACTCGCTTTGCAAAAGACTGGATCGAAGCGTAGCTGCACATGTCAAGCTTCCATACTTCGATCTTGGCCTTGGGAAACAGCTGGCGAAGCTTGCTTGCCGCTTGCTCTCCTTTCTCGACCGAGCGTACTGCAAGGATCAAGTGAGAGAGCTTCAATGCCAGGAGTTGTCTCGCGCTTTCATACCCCAGTCCAGCATTGCCGCCCGTGACAATGGCGACTTTCGACGAGAGTTCAAGGCCTTCAGGGAGTCCAGCTTGTCTCTCGCAGAATTGAGTTTTGTAGAAGATGGTAGGGAAGAAAGATTCCGTGCGCGGTGGGAGGGCTTTCGAGCCCATGGTGGGTTTCTACGTCAGTGATGAAGAGTCTAGAGAGCTCATAAGATCCGGCGGTGGCAGAGACGCTCTTTATGCTCGCAGGAAGCCGCCTGGTCAGCATCCAAGCTGAGCAAGTGATAGAGCTTGCGGCCGTACATGGTGCTGATGCCTGTAGGATGTGAACGCACATTCTACAAGTTCATCCGATACCACTCGCATGGGATGGATTAGCGTAGTGGCCATGGCTGCTATCAGGCACGAAGGATTGGTGATCTGCGCCATACCGACGCTATACCGCTTTGGGACTACAATCTGCTACCTAAAAGGGAGTTGAAGATGGCGATCTCTCCTGTGCAAGTTGGTACTGTATCAGCTTCGAGGCTTCGCCGAAGCTCCGTATGCTCCAAGGTCCTGCTTTTCCAGTCATGTTTTCGCTGTCGTCGCCGTCATCCCTATTGGGACTGTACTCTCCTTCCCAACCCGTCAGCAGAAAGCAGAAAGATGCAGTTCATTCCGCAAACAGGCACCAAAGATGATGATCCCCGGACACGCAAAGCAATCCGAAGACATGTCATGCTCGGGAAGAATGAAGGTCGACCGCCGAAAAATCCCAAGCAACCAAAGATGCAGGGCGCAGCTGTTTTCCACGCGCAGGAACCGAGTTTCCGCCACTCACCCCTGCAGCAGATACCCCGTCCGGTCGGATCGGACATGTCCTGTCTTGAGTTCGCAGATCATGTGACGCAAGCACTTATGAAGGAGACATTGCAGTTCTGCAAGGTCACGAATGAAAGTCTCTATGTGCTTGAACCTTGCATCGACTTCAACTTGGACGATACTGTCGCCATGTGCTTGCCGGCGCTTGCGTATGACACTCTTTATCTCAATGTCATGGTGTTCACGACGCAAGTATACATGGACTTGAGTTTCCGCCAAGCCACTTCAAAACCAAGGAGAACTGATGATAAAGCGATTCTCCAGCATTACGGGAGATCCTTGAGCATCCTTCGTGCGAGAGTAGCGCGAGCGGAAAGGCAGCCGTCTGATGTCTCGGATCTGACCATAATGGCGGTCTTACTTCTGGCACTCCATGCGATGACAATAAAAGACGATTTAAACGCCAGATGTCACGCGATAGGGCTGAGTAGACTCGTGAATATGCGAAATGGCGGAATCACAGCGTTTAGCTCCAGGACTAAACAGATGATAGAGATTTTACGGTAAGCATAATATTTACCAACATCTCTTGTTTGCTTTTGGGCGGCCTGCAGCTCAATATTCAGTGCCCTTGCGGCATGCTAACACATCTTTAGGTGCGACCTTTCCGTGTCACTTGCTACAGGACATCCGCCTCTGTTCTTCCAGGATGACGTCTATGAATACCTGCCGCCATTGCCAGATCTTGGACCTTCAGCGCCATTGAGAGCCAGTATCGGGATCTTTCGTGGCACTCTTTCTGAGATATGGGACACACTCGGTACTTTCTGCGACTTCATCAACGATGCGCGTTCACATCGAGAGAAGATCTCCGAAAGGCTTTTCTTGGACGCAATGGCTTCAACCATGTATCATTTGTCCAACTTGGGCCGCATGTCTGATCGAATCGACGAAGCTTTTCGGCTGGCTATGCTTGCGTTCTCTGCGAGAACGTTCTTGCAATGGCGCGGATTCTCGATTCCGCTGACCTGGCTTGTGTCGCAATGCATGCACGCAGTCGTCCCGCTGATCGGGTCACCCGAGAGACCTATCGATGCCAGATCACTGCTCTGGCTATCTATGGTCCTTCGATTGTCTCTACCTTCTGTAGGTATTGAGAGATCCGAGATGCTGGACGTTTGGCTGGCAAAGACGTTCCAGTCATGCCATCTGACAAGCTGGAAACAAGTAAAAAATGTTCTTGGCTCTTATCTTTGGATTGATATCGTAGATGACGTCGCAGGAGAAACTCTGTACAAAGAGCTATGCAGCCCAGCCACTCGAGCATACGACATGGTTGGCGCGGGTACTGGAGATACAACATGACTGTACGTCTGCGGCCTACAAACTACCTTGGGCTTATACGCGAATGCACCAGCATAGGTCCCACTGAGATGCTGTGTTATTCCCTATGGTAGACCCATAGTATTGATCAATACATGTTAGAAGAGAACAGCACAATAGCCACCGAGATAGAGTGCGAATCTCGTGGGGCCATAAGCACGATCTCATACTCACAAGCGAGTGTGTTACTACAGCAGACAATGGGACGCTGTGCACTAGCGCTTACGATGCCATGGTAATATGTTTACAGCCAACTCTGAAGATAGAATTTGTGAACACTGACAGACCAATCATCCAATCGCTCGGGAAACTCTTCAAATCAGCTCCACAACCAATTTCTTCGCCGAAACACCTTTCGCCTGGAGATCCAATGCCGTCTGAACATACTCCAGCCCTTTGCCAACGACCTCCGGGACGGGCTTGCACTTCAAGCTACCATTGGCAAGCGCTGCTGTGAGCCACTGGTCCCAGATAGCAGGACCAACATTGTTGTGCTTCAGACTGTCTCCCCAGCCTGGAAGTACTGTCAGCAAGTTGAACCATTTGTCCTATAAGGTGCATTGAACTTACAGTAGCCGATTGTCACGCCCTCTGGAAGTTCACCTTGGTATGGCATGGCGTGCACCAAAGATGTAGCGACGATCTTGTTCTTCTTGTTATCGCCGAGCTGGCTCGCGATCCGAGCGCAAGTCGCGATGGTGTCGGTATCTCCGATTGGACAGAACACTCCAGCGAATGGTTTACCCTTGAGCTGTGCTACGATGTCGCTTTCAACATCAGCGGTCTTGTAGTCGAAGACATAGTCGGCTCCGAGCTCTCTGCAATATCCCTGGTTGCTTGGCCCTGCTACAGCGGCAACCTGATAGCCTGACGCTTTTAGCATCTGGATGCCATTGGAGCCGAGTCCGGATGCCCCACCCCACGCAAGGACAACCTTGCCATTCGGTTGTGGATTGATCTTCGGCAGGTCAAGGGCGAGCGTATCTTCCTGGTACAGCATGACTGCTGCAGTGCACAGAGCAAGCGGCACAACGCTGCCTTCTGTGTAAGACACGTTGTCAGGGAGCACCGTCACCAGGGCTTGGTCGACGGTGTTGATCGATTGGAAGCATCCATTCTCGGCGCAAGCAATGACCCGGTCGCCTGGCTTGACTTTGGTTACAGAGGTACCAACTGCAATAACCTCTCCCGCAATATCGTTGCCAAGGATGAACGGGTAGGCAGTGCCCGGAACAATCATTGCCGTCTTTTGGATCATCACGTCAATTAAGTTGATAGCAACGGAGTGTGCCTGTACAACGATTTGCGTCGCTGACGGCGAGACTGGTTCTGGTGCAGTTTTAACAACGAGGGCCTTGGCCCGGGGAGCCTCGAGGTAGGCGGCGGTGTTCGCGGATGACATGGATGGCAACGATGGGCTTGATCGCTGGGCAGAGTCAAGTTGAGGAGATGCTTCCAAATCGCAAATAATGACTTATGTAGTCTCGTTATGTGCTCGACCTTAGGAGGGATCTGTAGCTTTATAGCAGCTCTTGTGAGGCTTTAACGGGCATGTCGGTCCCATAGCAGCTCCTTGGACGAATTATTGGTCCGTCACGGGCTTGCACTCGGGTTTAGAGGTATGGCTCGCCTGTGAAGCATCCTTCGTGGCGCGTGGCTGAGGTCACTCAATGCTTGAGCTCATGCTTGCTCCCACCAAAGTCTTGGGGCACCATTAGGGCTAGATTCATACAGCAATGCTGATAGGTTGAAGGGTTGTATGCAGGGTGGGAATGCCCGACGGAATCATCCGAAGGATGCGGATTTTGGCGTTAACGCCATTTCGGGAATCGCATCGCTGACCTGTTCTGGCGTCGAAGGATTGGGTCGGCGTAACATGCTTCCATGCAACCTCGCCGTAGCCACATGTCGCGGCGAGCTGGCCTGCAGCTTGTGTTTATCAGTCCTTTGTCCGTGGTTAAACATCTCAACACAATGCTACTTCTCCTGTAGCATCTGCTGCACTTGCATGTCAACAGCTCGGCGACACCAACCTTCAATTATACATCGTTTCAGCTTGACCCGACTCGCAGAAGCTTTGGGCTCAGCAGCCGTCGGGCAAGGTGCCAAACCACGACAGCGCAGCAATGATGTTTTCCGGTCATGTTCTTGACCGGCCAAATTACACCGTCTCGTTTAACAGTACTGCCCACTACCACGAGACTTCCTAAGCACACGGCTGATCGAGACCCCATTAGGTACTACCGAGTCCCTCGATAAAACTACTGGGAGCCAGATTGAGCTGCAACTAAGTCCAGACTCTGAGACCGAAGTCATCCACGCTCTCAACGTCAATTTCGATGGCGATCTGTTGGCAGCAGGATCAGCTCCCATTACAGAAATAGCAATTCTGTATTTCGATCACCCCGGACCACCGCAAGACTATCTGTCCAGATTCGAGAAAGAAGCAATACCCATTATCAACGCGAAACGTTCTGACGGCTTTCGAGGAATTGCTTTCGGCAAAACCCGTGAAGAAGTCAGCGCAAGCGTAAACGCAGAAGCCATTCCATCACAGTTTGCTAGCCGTGCTGGGTCTGCCCTCGACCAAAAGGCACAGGCGATAGTGATCATTGGTGGATATGACTCCGTTCAGGCACATGAGGCGATACGTGCGGACACAGAGCATTTCGGGAAAGTGGCGCCTCTTCTTGTGAGAAATGCCAGAGCGATTGAGAAGTTCTATGTGCAGCTCTACTCAAGCAACTGATCAGCCATGCGAAGATGTGTCAATGCAAACGTTACTCTCATCGCGAGTGACTACGCTGGTAGAGCATCATGGTCACAATGTACACGATCACAGGTTCATGCAGCAAGCATGTGCACTGCTTTTCTGAGATCTGTCCGTCTTGTGGTACCAGCATGCACATCGGTCTATCAGGTATTCCTACACACCTACCCTTGGCGAGTTTGCAAGGGCGATTACCGCTGAGATAGCATCCGCAGACTTGTGAGTGACGACTATAGTTGACTCCATAAGTCTTGCAGTAAGCCAATGAAACACACATGTTGTCACAAGCATGGCGCGAAAGTCGACTCAAAGACTCACTTTACCTTGATGACCTTGAAGATTTCGTACGCCACTCTTATGTCGGCCGACGTCGACGGCAAAATGCGAAAACGCTTGTGGCTTCCGCGGGCTGGTGAAAACAATATTGATCCCATCTCTAAAGCGTAGGGCTTTGATCTCACATCGCGAGGGTCGCTCGGACAAGTACAAATGGAACCTATGATGAACACATGTCCTGAGATGAAATCCTGATCAGCTGAATATTTGCAGTTCTTGAACGTCGAATTGCTTCGAATGTACATGTGGTGGGTTATGTCGATCTGTTAAATATAGTTTGGGACCTGCAGGTCGGATGCAGGAATCTCCGGCACTGTTACACCACAGCGCAGTCGCACCACGGATCTGACACGGCTAAAGAAGACGCACTATCGTATGATAATATTGAATCTCGGTCCTAAAAAGAACAAAAATGTGGATGAGGCCATCGCGGTGTACAATTTGTAATATATCATACGTCATCGACCCGTACGTCAACGGTCGTTGGCGCTGCTGATCATTGAGCATCCTTACAAATATCCCGGCCGCAAGCATCGGTATAAGAAAGTAGCTGTAGTACGTTTTCGGCGACCCTTGCATAGCTCTGTAATTCACGAAAACTGACACCATGCGCGCAAACTCCTTATCCCTCACGCTCGCCACAGCAGGCGCAGCATTGGCCCAAAACGCCTCCGCCCCAGGCTACGATGGCTACCCCGATTTTATCGCCTCAACCGTAGCAGCAAACGAGACTTTGTCTTTCGGCAAGAACTATGCCGTCCTCAACCTTGACCTGATCAATGGCCTCGTATCACCACTGGCCTCCGACCCAGCAGGCCAAGCATTCATCAAGAACACCGCGAACTGGATCGATACCGTGCACGCCCAAGACCCTCCTCCGCTCTCGATCTTCACTCGCATCTACTTCAGCAACGCAAGGAAGCCCGAAGTCAAGCCTGGCTCTGGGTTTGAGAAGGCTAGCGAGCCGCTCACAACGGCTAATGCGACTGCTACGCAACTCTACCCTGCTTTCCATGTCGACGAGGCGGCTGGCGATGTTGTTTTGCAGAAGACGAGATACTATGCTGGTACCGGCAATCAGTTGGAAACGATTCTGAGGGCGCAGAGCATCGATACTGTCATTCTCAGTGGCATTCGCACTTCTGGTGTTATTCTGAGCACGGCTTACAGGCTCTTTGATCTGGACTACAATGTGTAAGCCATGCTGACATGCTTTATATCTGTCATGAACGTTGATGCTAACAAGAACTTCAGCTACGTTATCGCCAACAACACCATTGAGACTCCTCCCGACGTCCCGGGTGTGAATGCTGCGATCCTGGAAGGCGTCATCCCCAAGCTTCCGGCGCAGGTCATCACTCTCGAGCAGGCCATGGCAGCTCTGGCTAACTCTGGACCTACGAGCTACTAAGCATCAGACTCCACGATATGCGGATCAAATGTACTACTGTAATATCCATGTATAAATACCTAGGTATACATGATATAATGTCACAACAAATTTTTGGAAATCACATCCGGGTGACGCGTGATTTGTTGGAGTGGTACCCAATATGTTGTCGCATTCAAAGGTGCTGCCTTAGGAGTGTGGAAGAGGATGAGATAGCCGATACATACCTCACGAATCTGCGACTCGCACCATCGAGCCGCTATTCACGGTTAATACACTTGGTCCCTCTTGCTGTGGCTGCTAGTATAAGCATACGAATTACCAGAAGCTTGATGCATATCGGTATTTATCTCAGTGGCACGTTATCCTGACCCATCATTTAAAGCTGATAGTATGAGCACATAGACGACTAGTAGCTTGGCGTATATCATTTATTATCTCAGTGGCACAAGATCTCGACTTTGTATCTACATCTGATAGTATGAGCATACACTGAGTTAGAACCTCGACGTGCGCCGATCAGCATCTCAAGGGTACAAAATTCTGACCTAGCAGTCGAAGCTGACAGTATGAGCATACAGGTGACTAGAAACCCGCTGTATGTCGATCCGTATCTCATTGGTGCATGATTCCAATCTGGTATTCACAGCTGATCGCATGCGCACATCGGACAATACTTGGATTTGTGCAAAACCTGATGTGAAAGAACTGACTTTTGCAAGGTAGACTGAAAAAGGGTTGCTAAAAGTAATCTGTTTTGATGGATATGGTTGCGAGCAGGATCTATATGTGTGTTCTGTTTTCCACAATAGGTTCTTTCTCATGCTCAACCAGCCTCGCCATTCCCTGCGATGTGTTGCGCAATACATCCACCCGACTTCTCCTTCAACGCATTGCCACACGTCACTGGTCGAAGCTAAACCCGCCCAATTCCTCTGACATCCTCGTCCGACCACGCCCACGACCGCTCTCAGCCTCCCAGTTATCCTCGTACTGAGAGTCCATGTGGTATATCGAACTAGCAGCGGAGCCAGCGCCTGGTGTTGTGGCAGCTGTTCCAATCGTCTGCGAGCTCGCAAACTTAGAAAGCGCCGGAGCGAACGACGACTGGCCAGGCAATCCACTCGGACGATAACACCCAGCGCTAAGACACGCTTTTGGGCTCAAATCGCCTCGAGCACTCACCATGCTAATGTGTCGTGGTCCAGCACTTCGCTGCGATCGCGCTTTCTCGAAATCCACACTGCCGCGTTTCGAGGAGCGAGGGCTCTGAGAGGGCGAGTATATGCTGACAGGCGTCTCGCATTGGTCTCCGTGATATGAGGAACGGAGCGAATTGGGCTCGCTGCCAGACGTGGTGGCGGAGGCTGGGTCGTCGAAACCGGGCCAGCGGGCGGTGAAAGCGGCTTCGCCGATGACCCAGGAGTTGCGATGGCCTGGTGTGTTCTCGTCTACCTCCGCTAGACTTTCTAGATCGAGAGCAGGTTCCGGACCGGTCACTAGGTGTAGATTTTCTGAACCGCTGGTGGAGTCGAGGGTGAGGATGGAGTCTAGGTGGCGGTCGTTTAGGGTTGGTTCTTCGCCGACTTTGGGGAGGCCGAAGTCGAATTCTTGGAAAAGACCAGATTTGTTGCTGGTGTCTGCGGGAGCACCTACGGCCATGGCATCGTCCATTGGGTCTCTGGTAAGGACGCGCTTCTGCGTGATATCTCCGTAACCTTGGCCAACGACCTCGTAAGAATTCGTTCGAACGGGTCTCGATGCTTGAACCAATTTGCGCGAGCTGTTGCGTCTTGCCATGCTGAAAGAGCGTTGCAGAACATCGACGCTGGAGCTCACGCTCATGCGTATGGAGGCGGTGCGAGTGGGACGCATGACCCTGAGCGGAGGAGGCGTCAAGTCCGAGGCGTTGACTGAACTTCTTCTAGAGTTGGAGAAGTAGTCCGCCGCGCTGTCAGCTTCGCAGTCTGGCTGTATAGAAAAGTGGCTTCCACTGTTGGGAGGGGCATCGTCGTCGGGTGTTGAGGGGAGCGGAGTGGTGAGTTCGAGATCAAGTAGATCTCTCGTGTTCACCTCGGGAACCGTTGCGGTGTCGATTTCTTCGTTGTGCCATTCTGGCGAGCCATTGGTGAGTACACAAAGAGGGTAAGAGGCTTCCTCAACTTCCTTGACTCCCTTCGGAGCTCTTGTGATGCTGTTCAAGATCTGAAGAGCGCCGTAGATAAGCAGCCAGCGCACCTTTCGTGCTTCTTGAACAGTGATTTTCTCCTCCATTCGTAGTCTCTCAAAACGACGGTATTCTACTATGATGGGTCGATTCGTACTATCTTCAGAAATACTATTCGTTGCTTCTGCGAGTGCCCTTCGTGGCGGCAGATTCACCTCAGACATGGTTGAAGACGAACGTCCCAATCTAAGGCTTCGCAATGTCCGCTGTGTGTCTGTCGCTCGCTTCAGAGGATCTACCGCAGGTAGCAGCGGACACGGGTGCGGAAGTGCGGTGCAGCCATGGCGGAGGTCGAAGGCCTGGGTATTCTGCAGGCAGCAGATGCCGCCACTGGCATTAGAGTCGTTGTGTATGCTCATGTCCGAAGTCGTGTCTGCCAACAATTCGTAGAGGCTCTGGAAGTCCTTGTGGAGGTTTGCCCACAATTCTTTGTTGTATGGATCGCTGCTGTCTGGCGGAAAGTAGCCTAGTTGCTCAAGATAGAAGGAGTGGAGGAAGCCGCGGAATCGATCTAGATGATTCCTCGCCGCTTTGGAGAGCCCGAGGCGATCGGCGCCAAGCTCTTCCTCCAGGAAACAGCCAATTGCTCGAATCGCACGAGACATGTGAAGATCCAGCTCAAGAGAGGCTCGTGTTATCAGCGCTTTGGTAATGCTGCTGAGTTCGGGATATTCGCGACTCAGGTTGAGACGGTCATACATTCCCACGCAGTGCACAAAAGCATTTGTCCAGAGCTCCCGGATCTGCGCATTTTCGGCAAAAGTAAGAATTGCAATCGCGTGTGTAACGTTGTCAGCGAGTGAAAGGTAGCCTTGGTGGTCGGAGTATTCCATTAGTTGTGCCGTGGCATTTTCCTTTGGCTGCCATTCTTTCATTCGCTGCCATAGGTCGACCATAGCCATTCCGAGCTTCTCGCCCACCAAAGCCTGGTTCATGAGAAGGGCGAAGAAGTTGCGTGTCGTGACATGGTATGTGTAGGCTTGCTCCCTAGTCAAGTCTGCCGGAGCGGGAATATATAGATCGTATATCTGTGATTGTGGCGATGGCAGCGACGACTCGTAGCCGCTGTCCGACGCGATTGATGCATTCGATGTTTTCCGAATGCTGAGGCAATGGTCGAGCAAGTAAGCACATTTCGACCGCTGAATGGCCGCAAATGGTATCCTGAGACTAGGCGGGCGTTGCGAGGAACCCTTTGCGTGTAGATGAACGAGGCAGTCGGCATCGTTGTACCACAGATCTCGGTCCTGCGGAACATGTTAGTCGGGGTCGAGATACTTTACAATAGCGAACACTGACCTTGCGAAGACAGTCCCATCGACATGATGTTTGTTCGATGCCATTAAATCTCCGTGTCTTCGACTGGGCCCGTTCGGCGTTTGTATGGCCCTTCATGGCTGACATCTTAGCAGATCAAGGACGTTGTAAACAGAGTGTTCGGAGCCAGACTCCAGGCAAGTAATTTCCGAGTACCTGGTCCAGTGATATGTTTGCGTACGTGGTCCAGCCAATGTACGCTTCCAGCAGGTAATTAGACAATATCGAGTATGGGTATAAGAGACGTATGTGTGCCGACAGAAGATCGCCTCACCACCAACAGCAGAATTCCAGAAGAAGTCCTTTGCTCTCTCCTAGGACAGGGTCGAGAGGAAGAGTGGAGTGATTATGATAGATAGATAGCGGCACGGCTATACTTTAGCGTGGTATAAGGCGGCCATGAGCAGCGCGATCAACGGTGAGACCCTCGCCGGACAACGCAGTGCCGGCTAGTGTGACAGACTCAAAGCACGATATCTTCACACCAACGGGTTCGCGGTGCTTGCGGCGACAATGGCTCCGTGCCCAGGTACCGAACTACAGGAATGGTCGAACGGCACCTCCTTTGCCTGTGGGGACCTGCATGATGCCCAGCTTATGCCCGGGAGGAGAGACGAATCCCAGCGAATGCGTACATTATTTGCCCGGTGTCACGACAAGAGAATCGCTGACGCGACGGCCTGGCGACGTCGACAGCCAATGATCGCCGTCCTCGAGCACAATTGCTGGGGGTGGAGCGCGGGCACGCAGATCTGTTATCGCTTAGGCTTCCGAGACGGCGTCATGCAACCACGGACTTTTGCTGAGCTCAGCCAGGGCACGGCAGCCAATACCAGGGCATAGGGCGCACACACCGCGACGACTGTCTGCCGGCCAGCGCTACGTCGTCTGGAGGCGCTGAAACACTTTCCAATGCCTGCACGTTGCCTGCACGACCCGACCACAGACACGCGCGCTGGCCTGAGTCAGACGCGTGCTCCAGCACCGTGTTTCGCATCACCCTGACAAACGCTCGCCTTGTGCGAGTGCCGCGAAAGGCGCCAGCTTCCACGCCGCTGTCGCGAAGAGCAAGAGACCATGAATAATGCCATCGTCACGTCTACCATGTATCGCATGCAAATCACTGGCCGCCCGCGAGAATGATGTCGTCTGGGGTTCAACAGCCGTAGTGCGACAAGAAGCAGCGCAGATCCGATCGAGTGCACAAAGTCTATCTTCCACCACCGGGAACTTTGGGATTGGGTGAGCGTCGGGAATGCAGCATGCACTGCGAGGTGATGTGCAAAATGCCGCGTATGCACATGCATGCGCTGTCGAGCAGAGGGCGTCTGTCGATGGCGTGTCGATTGTGTGATTGCGACTTTGTTCTCATGGCACGCAGGTGTTGGTGTTTGCGCGAACGCGACATCGAACGGCCCCACGAGATTGTCCGGAGGCGTTCCCCACTGCTATCGCTTTGCTCTTTGGGTCATCGGCAGCCAGCCACCGACCACGCCGACATGCCAGGGTAAGGTGACGTCTCTTGTCGAAATACTTGTTTCTCGAACTCGATCTTGATGAGGACAAGCTATTGGTATACTACTGCGTGCTGTGAAATCGGCTATCGCATTCATGACTCGACTCTCTTGAACAAACCATGACGCCGTGCCTGATCCTCCTCGAGAATAATGCCGATATCTGTCTCCTGTCTCTAGCAATCTCGCTGTTACCGCGGACCAGTTGAAACTCCTACTGCTTTATCCCTGAAAATGATCTTTACACCCACCACCTGAGAAGAAAGCACTGCGCGGACATCGCTAGTCTTGGCTAGAAGTTAACTACTTGCCATGGTGCGGCTCAGTCGAGAATTGGAGTCGTTATCGCTTTACTTGTGCAGCAGCTAAACATGGCAAATGCCTCTTTTAGATGACACTTCACGGAGGTACGTCCTAGTGCCGCTCCGTTGCTGCTGTGGAGCAAGTTCAACGTGGCATGGTGGGACACCTCTCAACTTCATTAGTGGACTAGTATACCGCTTACCCTTCTCCTTCACGCGAAGCGACTTCGTCAGGATCTCTCCACGGCATCGTATGTTGTTGACTATCCGCTTGGCTGGAGATCATGAAAGTCTGATACATCCATCCGTCTCGTATGTCTCCATCCTCACGTCATGGCATGAGCGAGACTGCTTGTTCCCGCTCCGCCACTCAGTGGTCGACCTGCCCGACGTTTACTCGCGAAACAATCGACCTGCAAGTGCGTATGTTGGCAACATCAGAACCCTGGCGACGGGCACGCAACATGATGTTGATTGTATCGCATAATGATTGACAAGGGCCCTCACATCCAGCAATCGTGAGTACACAAGCAATTGACCAAAGAGATGACAATGACCCACGTGGCGCACCTCCGTATAATCACATTCTGCTTTATCTTTCGGTCTCGGCGCAGTGCTAATGCCTCCGTGCGCCTTTGCTGCTAACACTCATTTCATTCGCCTGGGTAGTGCTGATCATGCCTGAGATCTTCCGACAAGTTCTTGCGCGCCAGTCTGCGCATACGTCCATATCTCACAAAGCTTGTACCCGCAGCTATCAGTGCGAGTGCGGTCACTTTGTGACTACAACACCCCAACCAGCAGTCGCCGACTCAACAGTGACTGTAGCAACCATCGAGATGCTAGGAACGATCACCTACTTCGTGTCCGCGCTTGGCGCAGATGAGATCTGGTAGCTTTCCTATCACTTGTATATTTACTGAGCTTGTCGGCAGCAAGCTTCTTGTCGACCTGACACTTGCATAGAATAAACAGCAATGCAGTGACAGCACGAGGAACGTCCGGAGATCGTCACATGAGAAAATAAGTAGGAAGCACACGATGATCGATATCCAGTTACAGCAACAGGTGCTTTAATGGTATGGTTTCACTGCACCGAAGTGCTATGGTTGAGCTCAGGTAGCAAACATTGCAGCTCAACCCCGCCACCACCTTGCTTCAATATTTAAACTTCGCCAGGCGTCGTGCCACAACCACCTCTACCTTTACCAACTCAATCCACTACCAAGACCGGTCAAACAAAAACACAGAAAACCTCAAACCCACACAAGCGCAATGCCGTCTCAGAACTCCTCCAGCTCCTCCGGCTCCTCCGACAAGGGGTACTCGGTCACCAGTAGCGGTACCAACTCTCAGGTAAGTCTTTACCATCCAGCCAGCTAGAGCCAGCTTCCGGCTACAGTCAGCCCATACTTGATGAGAAAATCTTCGCATCTACTTCTTGACACGGCCACATCTGATCATTGCTCCAATCGTGCTGACAAACGCCCACAGGGCAACCACTACTGCAGCCGTGACTACGGCTCCTCCGCCAGCAACCAGAACTCCTACCACTACTCCAACTACGATGGCAGTTACTATTACTCCAACTCGAACGGTGAGTTCTCTGGCCGGGCTGATACCTTCTGTTGCGAGTCGAAGCGCTTTGCTGACGGACAACAGGTTCCACCTACCACAACGATGGTAACGGTGGCAGCACCTACACTCCGGCGGGCAAGAAATGAATGAAGCCAATTCATGACACTTGCACGTGCTGGCGGCTTGCAATGTAGTCTCAGACAATGGCATAATGAAGCTGCCTACTGCCCACGTGGCCTTAGTAGCTTGATGCCCGCAAGTAGCTCTACGACTTCAATGCGACTTTTAAACTGTACCTGCCACTTTTCGTGTGATTGTCGCGAGACGACTATCTCAATGACTTATATTCTTCCATCAATGGTTTTCCAGCATATAAGATAGTGTTGGTCACGGAGCTCTGGATCTCGCTCCGAGCTTTCCTATTTGGGTATGCAGACGCGACGCACCAAACACACGCCCTACATCTCGTCTGACTCCTCATATCACTTGCACCTGTGTACATATATACATTGACTCCCTAGTGTGCCAGTAAGGACCAAAACCAAATTGCCCATCATGTATCTTCGCGCCGCTCATGCGGAACACTCCATCGCCATCCTCCGCCGTTTCATCCAAGAGAACCCTCTCGGAATACTGACCACTGCAATTCCATCCACAACCTTCAATCTCATCCAGTCCAGCCACATCCCATGGGTCCTCGATGTTACAAATGCTGACAGCGAAGACGAACTCCCCGTCCTCCGCGGCCACATCGCACGCCAAAACCCACAAGCAAAAGCCATCATCGAACACGCAAAAGCACACCCATGTCCATTTCCACATCCCACTTCAACAAGCCACAAACTCCAACAAGAAGTAATGGTCCTCTTCAACGGCCCCGCACACCACTACGTGACTCCCAAATTCTACACCAAAACCAAGCCCGAGAGCGGAAAAGTTGTTCCCACTTGGAATTATGCTGCGGCTCAATGCTACGGAATCGCCACGGTGTACTTCGATTCGCAGTCTGATGAGACTTCGAACTTCCTGTCTACTCAGATCCGCGATCTGTCGAATATGGCTGAGACGAAGATCATGGGCTATGGGAAACCTTGGCAGGTTGACGATGCGCCTGAAAGCTATGTGGACTTGCTGAAGAAGAACATTATTGGCATCGAGATCGAGGTCACTAGCTTGGGTGGGAAGTTCAAGATGAGCCAGGAGATGGGAGCAGAGGACCGGGAGGGTGTTGTGGAAGGGTTTGAGAAGCTGGGCACCGAGAGTGGTGATTATATTGCGAAGACAGTCCGGGAGAGAGGTGCATTGGAGTGAACTATCATTACTTTGCGTGACAGTCCAGCAGAGACATAGGCCGATGCGATACGCAAAGCTCACGATAAAGACTGAACTACTCCAATGGTGTCCAATATTAGGCAGCAAGAAAGGCCAACTACTTAGGGTGTCACCAGTTACCATCAAAGCGTACTCGGGGTAGTTTGGAGTCATGTGGTGAGGCATGCACTGGCACCTGGATACCCACCTCCCTCCTACCCAAGCGAGATTGACTGGCCCACTTTCGACTGGCACAATTGAAGGATCCGGAACTCGGCACCGATCCTCCAGGACCCACAAGGTAGTACACCTATGCTATATCGCGACATCGCCATAGAAGACAATCGGAACAATTCTGGAGTGTCTCCTGTCAACCACTAAGATTCCTACATAAGTTACTTCAACCACTCAGAGATGCCAACACGCTTAGCAACATGGTCGGATCTCTTACCCGCGGCAAAGCTCCTAGCCGAAGCCTTTCACGATGATCACATGTTTGGTCGCTTCGTCCATCCTCGCCAGGACGAGTTTCCTGAAGATGTATACTTATACTGGCTACGCTTCCTTCGAGAAATCTATTTTACCGAGCCTGGCGAATACCTTGTGATAAGCTACAAGGAACCATCGTCCGTCGGGCAACCTACGATCCTCACGGGTATTGCCCATTGGATTCGGAATTACAGCAAGCCGCCTCCCGCGAGCTGGACTTCTCGCCTCACGCTACCAGTTATAGAACAGTATAACAAAGCAGAAGACCTTGTTTGGAAGAATCGAGCAATCGACCATGCGAACGACGCCGTCATTCCTCTCGGCAATCCATTCTTCATGCATCACTGGACTGGCTCGCGCGAAGACAGCTGGCATTTATCTTTACTAGGCGTCAGCCCAACTTTCGGAAAGCAGGGCTTTGGTCGCGAGCTCGTGCGTTGGGGTTTCGAGCGCTCGCGCCAGGAGGCCGTGTCTTGCACGGTGATCAGTGTGCCAGGCCAAGAACATTTTTACCGAGCTTGTGGATTCGATACTTTCGTCGGAACGAGCCACGATGAGGGTGAAGACGAGAACGCTTGGAACGTAGCTGGACTTGAGCCCGCTCCTATCCTGGTATGCGATCACGGCGTTGAGCCTAAAGGGCTGAAGAAGTACGGCGAAAAGTAGAGTTGGAGGTGGAGTTTCCGGCCGGCTATTCCTCGATGCTACACTCGCATTGCAGACTCAACCCCACACAAAGCTTCCATTCCTGCCTCTTCATGCCCATCGAGCGTGTTTCAATGGGCCGTAAGGCTGAAAGAAGAACCACTCGCACGAGGTCCATGAGATCCACCCAAAGTCTTGGCGGGCATTCTTGGTGTCCATCAAGGTCATCAACTTTTTCAATACCAGTCTTGGAGACTTGGCAATGATACAGTTGTATCGCAGGCATGTCCGTTCTTTGTGAGCAAGTACAAGGTATAAAAGTGCAACGTTTCTCAGTTCCTTTTCGCACCTGGGTGTTACGGGAATGCTTTGACGCTGTCGTCTCGAGAAGATGCCATCATCTGGAATTTATAGTCCGGTGAGATCTGCAATCGTTCTTACCTTGTCTTTTGTTCTCCCTCTGGTAATCACACTCTATCCAGACCAAGTGTCTCTGACTTCCGGAGACTGGTGGCGCTTCTCAAGCAAAAGCTCTGCTGGACGGAGTTCGTACAACGCGACATCTCACAAAACCCCAATATTAGCGCTGGAACGAGAAGTAAGTTGATTCGCATCGCTTGCTTACAATCACTTGGCTCAGAGGCACTTACACGTAAGTAGGACAATGCTTCCCGATTGTTGCATGATCTACGCAAAGACACAGGAAGATGGAACAGCAATCACCCACGCTACAGACTGATGAACTCGATGAAAGCCTACCTACGATACGGCGAAGAACGTACAGCTGAGCTTGACATCTGGCGAAAAAGATACAAGAAGCTCCCTCGAAATCAAAGATCGGTATACTGTGCGCGTCTCCCCGATCAGTCGGTCCTCTTCTAATGCTTTCTCTAGAGCCTCGAGCGAACGATAGCATACACAAACAAGTTGAACACTGTAGAAGACCTCATGCTCAAGAATGCTGAGTTGGCCGAGAAGATTTTCGACCATGGTTTGCAGTACTACGGCGTTTCCCGGGATGAACTGGACGACTTCGTGCATGACACTACGAACGGAACGACCAAGCAGATGGGCAACACGCTGTATGCCATGAAACATTTCGTGCGCGATTGGTCAGGCGGAGGCCTACACGAGCGAGATGCTACGTACCCGTGTGTTCTGGAGGCAATACAGAGAGCATTTCCATCAAGGTCTGCGTCCGAGCCGGCGAAAGTCCTTGTTCCTGGCTCCGGCCTCGGTCGCTTGGGCCATGAGATCGCCTCACTGGGAGGCTTCCAGGTCACATTGAATGAGTTTTCGTTTTCTATGAACATGGCATACCATTACCTTGCTACGCTCAACGGATCCAACGCCGAAACCATCCACCCGTACGTGGATTGGTGGTCTCACCGTGCCACGACAGCGCATCTATTGCGGGCTGTCAAATTTCCAGACAATGCAAACCTTCTGCGCCAGTCTTCCGTATCCATCGTTGAAGGAGAATTCACCACAGCCCTCAGAACACACGAAGGCACATACGACGCTCTGGTCTCGCACTTCTTCATCGACACTGCAACCAATATTCTCAGCTACCTCGAGACCATACATGCCATGCTCAAGCCTGGTGGCGTCTGGATCAATTTTGGCCCTTTGCTGTACGGCTCTATGCCGGCGTTGCAACTGTCGCTGGATGAAGTCATCACCATGGCGGAGAGTCTGGGTCTCGAACTGGAGTCACCAAGCGAATCTTGCGGCAAAGGAATGGAGTTTGATGAACGAGTGCGTGGAGCACATGTGCCTTATGCGTACGACACGGAATCGTTGTCTAGAAATGCTTACTTGGCGCAGCACTGGGTTGCAAGAAAGCGATTGTAGGTACCTCCTGAGCTTCACCGTCAGCTCTTTTTTGTATAGAATAGGCGGCATATCAACGTCAAGACTAAGAACCACTTTTACATTCGTCTGCCTTTCCATGTATCGCAACAAGATCGGATGCAGTTTTGTCGATGGCATTGCCTGTTCGACACTAACCCTTTTAACTCCAGCTTTGGAATCGAGCGGCGGGAATGGTACATGTACCTCGGATTCGCACTCTGTTGGTCGGGATGCCTACATGTATACAGCAAATAAGGAGTTGTGCCAAACATGCCATCATGCAACGCTGCGATGCTGTAATCACGGAATATCGCGATGTTGCTGCTTCTCCGGACGCGCGGCAATCATCAAAAATTTGCTTCCGCCACTCCACACTTCGTTCTATCCTTTTCTTGACGCGGCAGTCTCAATTCCCGAGCGGCTCAACATCGCATGCAGAAACGTAGCATCCATGGCAGAGATATCTCCTAGAGTTGGCATATACTACAAGTATCTCGATCAACCTCTCTCCCGATATCGGATCAGACAACAAGTAACCCTACTTCCACAGCGTTGAATCTTCCCCAAGATCGAGTGGGTCTCCAATGCTCAACAAGCAGATCAAGTGTAAGCACAAGCTATTTGACTATCTTTCTCGAATCAGCAATCGGCGCTCGAAATGTCAAAGCTGTTTAGTCGGCTCGCCGGCTGCTGGTACCCACCAAGCAAACAAGCATCTCCAGTGGAGACGGACTGAGTCTTTAAGAGGCAAATAAAAGCTTGTCTGCTCCTAAGATGTACCGCTCACGGCATCACAGCCCTATACAATGGACACAGGCGTGTGCCAGTCGCAGAGCGTCTCTCCCACGAAGACGAACCTAGCCAGGAAGACAGACGCGGAGAAGGCCACATCATATGTACAGCAAGATGACACCCAGTCTGAAGACGACAAAAATTCGAATGAAGCTCGTCGAAAAGCTGGCTCGATCATCACCATCGTCGGCAGTGCGCTCGCCAATCTCTCCGATGGTTACCAGCAGAGCTTGGCCTCTTCCACTAATGTGATCTTCAACCATCTCCTGGGCAAAGAAGTCTACAACTCAAGCCGCCAAACACGTATATCGAATGCTCTACTAGTCGGAAGCGTCATCGGTATTCTCATTTTCGGCTACACGTCTGATCGCTTCAGCCGTAAAGGCGGCATGCTAGTGACCTCTACTCTGGTGGTTATCGGTAGCTTGATGGCCACATTGGTATTCCAAGTCAATGGCGCGACGCACATGCTGTGGTTCATGACAATCGCCCGTGGAACCGCTGGAGTTGGAGTTGGAGGTAAGTCGCAATCTCATTTGCCCGATGAGCGTTTTCTGACTTCTTGCAGGCGAATATCCTACTTCAGCAGCTGCGGCGCTTGAAGGCTCGAATGAGCACTTCGACTCGAAGCGAGGTCCCATCCAGGTCCTCGTATCGACTTTGATGGCTACGTCCGGAGGACCGATCTGCACCTTTGTTTATCTGATGAGCCTCATCGGCAGTGGCGACAACCTGAGGACGGCATACCACGCCATGTACAGCATTTCCATATTCCTGCCTATCTTGGTCATTTTCTTTCGATGGCAGATGCAGGATGGGAAATTGTTCGAGAAGAGCAACTTCAAAGCCCGCAAGATTCCCTGGACTCTATTGGTACGAAAGTACTGGCGGAGGCTCATTGGAACTTCCGCGGCGTTCTTTCTCTATGATTTCATTAATTTGTGAGTACTGCCTGCAAAGCGCCGCCTCGATCTTTGTGCTTGATGCTGACAATGTAAAGCCCAAACTCCATCATGTCTTCCGTCATCATCAACTCCCTAGTCCCTGGAAAGAACGTCCGAACCGTTGCGCTGTGGCAGCTCTATCTGGCTTTGATGCCCGTGCCGGGAGTCCTAGTCGGAGCTTGGCTCGTCAACAAGATTGGGCGGCGCTGGGCCGGCATCTTGGGACTCCTGGCCGGCTACGTCGTCTGTGGTTTCACCATCGGAGGTTTATATCATCGTTTGACCACAGAATCGTTGCCAGCCTTCGTCGTTCTTTACGGCCTTCTGCAAGCATTTGGCCACATGGGACCCGGAGCGACGATCGGTCTGATCTCGTGCGAGTCGTTCCCAACCGCAGCACGAGGCATGGGCTATGGAGTCGCCGCCGGTTTCGGGAAAGCAGGCGCAGCGATTGGCACGCAAGTGTTCACACCATTGCGCGACTCGGCTGGCCCCTCTTCTACGTTTTACCTGGCTGGCGGGGTTGGGTTGCTGACGTCTGCGATCTACTACTTCCTTCCTGAGGGCTATGGGGCAGATTTAGAGCGAGAAGACGAGGACTTCGAAAATCTCTTGCGAGAGGAAGGGAAGTAGGGCTAGATTGTACACCTATTGAAGCAGACCGTGTATGCTTTTCTGGCAACAAGTTCAGAGTGGAATGAAAATTGTGGAGGCTTATCTCTCGATTGAATCAGAGTCCTGCAACGGGTAATGAAACATTACGCTACGGAGGCAGAGTACCATCTCCATAATTTCCTGCGATATCACTACCTCCTACCAGGATTGATAATGAGGGCAAAAATAAAAACATACAACAGGCGGGATTCCCAGATGGTCACCCACTCTAGTACTAGTCGCCCGGTTCAGTGCTTATGTATGGCAGAGCGGACGGGATGCCCAGTTTTCACTGACCTATGGTCGTATGTGAGAATACAGCATAGCAATAATCATATGATGACTCGGCAAGCAGACGAGCTATGGAGTTGGATTTGGATGTCACAGTTGACTGCTTACACACTGTATCGGAAGCGAAGATCTTCTCTGTCAGTGACATCAGTCTCTGGAGTGCCGTTCTTGTCAAGGACCACGCCTTCCATGCCCGACATAGCCATGTCTGCTTCAGCATCTCCCTCGAAATGCTTGTCCCGCGCCGCGTTGTCATGCGCGCACACATACCAGTATGCTGAGAGGGCTACGAACAGTAGACACCAAGTGACAATTGCCGTCACGACACCGCTGAAGTAGCGGGGTCTTTCTGTCCATAGCTGCGGCGAGGCAATGCAGCCAGCGCAGTAGCCGATGAAGAACATGGCGCTGACGATTGCTCGTTTTGTGTTTCCTTTTGAGTTAGAAGCGGTTAGGGACAAGAGCGGTGACATGACTGCCGTGATACAGGATGCCTGGATCTGTCAGTCGTAATTTGTGCGAGATGTCTCATTAATACACATACAAGCCAGGCGGCGATGATCATTCCCCATCCTGCATCGACCGTGAGCTCCATGAGAAGCACGCAGCCTATCAAAGGAGGGATGCATAGCACCATCGCCACGAGAATCCGGTTTCGGGGAAAAAGCCAACAACCAAAGACACCGATCCACAGGAAGGCCACTTGCACGGCACCAGAAGGCGCGGTATGGAGCAAAGTATCGAATTGGTTGTACCCAATGGATTGAATTACCAGCGAAGCGAACTAAACAGTCTACTGTCAGCTAGCTCTCCATGAGCGGGGAGATCAGAGGTGATAGAGACTCACTGTGAGCACGGGTGACTGCATGGTGACAAGCACGCCGAAGACGAAGACGAACCAGACTTTCACGTCCAGCAATGACTCTCTCAGCTGTCGCATCGAGAACGCAGTCTTGTCTCCGCCTTCGCGATCCTTCGCCATTCTGAGCGATAATACTTCCTTTTCCCTGATTGTGAGGAACCAGGCGTCATTAGGTCCATTGGGCATCAGGAAGAAGAACACAATTCCCGTAGCGATGGTAACACCTCCGCACACAAGGAACAATGTTCTCCAGGGCTGGAGTGGCAGCGCAGTGTTCTTAGCGATGCCATACATCAACAAGCAGCCGATGACTTGCGCTACGCCGTTCATCGAAACCCAGAGCCTGGAGCGATAAAATGTCAGTCCGATCATGGCAAATTAGACGCTATAGGGGTTTCGAAGCACTCACCCCGTTCGTGTGGCATGTTCGTCCTTCCTATACCAAATAGACGTGATGGTAACGAACGCTGGCGAGACAGCGCCCTCAGAAAAGCCAAGCATGAACCGCACTGCTGCAAAGCTCGCAAAGCTCTGAGGTGCTGCCAGGCACATACAGATCGCTCTCCAGACGATGCTGCCACTAGAATTAGCGAATGGTCTAGTGGCTTGCTCGGTGTCGCAGTCTTACATTGTAATCCCGACAAGCTTCGTCAGAGGGAACCTTGACATGAGGTAGATGAAAGGGTATTCGGCAACAAGCTGACCTGAGAAAACCCTTGGGGTGAGTTGGTGGTACGGAACCGTGATGAGAGTATGTAGACGTACCAACGTAGAAGATAGAGGAACACCATGAGTACTGGCTGTTGGTCATGTCCAGATCTTTGATGAGACCGAAGACCTGAAGATGTTAGCTTCTTGTAGACGATTGAGCTATCTTGTATGTGCATACAGCGGCGTAGCTCAGAGATTGCTTGTCCAGGTATTGCAGAAAGAAGACAAAGCACATGAGAGGCAGAATGACCATGTCGATCTTTCTCACTACCGCTCGCTCTTCTTCGGGTGTACTGCTCGATTGTACTTCTAGCACATTGTCGTTGCCTTTCACATCTGACAGCTTGTCCTGCTTGCCAGGGTCATCAGCCCCAGTTTCTGACTCTTGCATAGTATGCATATCTAGTGAGACTTGAGGATGAGTCGGATCATTCGTGTTGGGAAGCTATCCCTAAATTAACGAGTGGTGAAGGCTAGACTCGGAAATCATGGAAGGCTACAGCTGGCTCCTATATATGCAGCAAAGATATCGGGCTGTACGCGCATCTCGGCGCCGATATCAGACTTCAAAGACAAGGTCGACCAAGGATGGTGATAGCAGCCATGTGGTTGATACGGGATGCGGGGAAAGAGGGTCAGTCTGTTCAAGTTGCCGCCATGCAACCAGCTAGCCGATAGCCAAGCGTCGGTAACCTGCACATGTGTGACAACTTGCCGATGTTGGTAGCAGATTGCCGCTCGGATGGCGATAAGAGCTTCCGATGGAAGAGTACCGTTATCCACTCCATATATGCGTCCAAGCATGTCTCTCTATACTCCTTCAATTCGTACATATTCTGACCTATACTTTCACACTACCGCCAATCCTCAACAATGGTGTCAAAGCCTGAGATCAAGCCATGGGCACGCCCTGAAGCTGGAAGATTCATCTTACACAATGCCAGCGTCGTAGACGTTGCAGCCGGCATCACTCGTAAATCACAGACAGTCCAAATCAGCGCCGGCAAGATCACTTCCATCACCGCTTCGGCTCCCAGCCTGCCAAAACAGCAAACAGGCACAAATGTGGTAGACTGCACAGGTCTATACCTCTGTCCTGGTCTCATCGATAGCCACGTCCACCTCATAGCCGTGCCAGGCTTCGATCAGCTCGCCGCAGCGTTCGCAAACCCGGATTCAGTAACCTTGCTTCGCCAACCATACGTATGTGCGCAGATGCTGCACCGCGGATTCACCAGCATCCGTGATTGCGGTGGTGCCCATGCGGCGATCAAAGAAGCTATCGAGGACGGCGTCTTCCCAGGACCCAGAATGTTCATCGCTGGCCACGCATTGTCGCAGTCCGGCGGTCATGCCGATTTCAGAGGCAGACACGACCACTCTACTTGCTGTGGCGGCGTCCATTCGGGCCTCAGCCGCATTTGTAACGGTGTGCCCCAGTGCATGCAAGCCGTGCGCGAGAACATTCGCACGGGCAGCGACTTCATCAAGATCATGGGCTCGGGCGGCGTCAGCAGTCCCACGGACAAGATCGAACACCTGCAGTTCACCGGAAAGGAGATCCGAGCCATTGTGGAATGCGCAAAAAATGCTGGCACTTACGTGACGGCGCACGCATATACGCCGGAAGCAATCAAGCATTGCGTGGAGAATGGCTGCAAGGGAATAGAGCACGGCAATTTTCTCACTAAAGAGACAGCAGCGCTTATGGTCAAGCACGAGGCTTTCCTCACGCCTACTTTGATCACCTACTCCGAGATGGCGTCGCCCAAATGGGCAGGCTACCTGCCGCCTGAGTCACAGTCGAAGAACACGGAAGTGCTCGAAGCGGGACTGCAAGCGCTCAAGCTCGCAAGTGAGTCGGGAGTGTCGGTGTGCTTCGGCACAGATCTTCTGGGGCCTCTAGGTGCGGCTCAGACACATGAGTTCTCGCTTCGTGCCAAAGTACTCTCGTCGCTTGAGGTGTTGCGAAGCGCCACCGTGACACCTGCGCGCATGTTCAGGAAAGCAGACTCATTGGGTCAGATCAAAGATGGCTTCGAAGCAGACTTGCTGTTCTTGGATGCAGATCCTCTTGAAGATGTCACAATCTTGGATCGCCCTGATAAGCGTATCAAAGGGGTCATGAAGGAGGGTCGTGTGTATAAGAGCGCATTGCCGTCCCTTGCGGAGGATGGTCAAGTTCCCGTTCGTATCATGTCTTCTCTTTGAAGACAGTATGTTCATTCGCAGAACCTCGCAATTTCGAGACATGCCTGTCGCACCTCCGTATGCTGGCATCGGCGTCAGATGGCCAAGTTGAAGTGACTAGCTGCATTTATACATCTCAAGAACCAGAGTTTCCAAGCGCATCAAGTTCTGACAATTCCATGAGAAATGCTTCATTGTTGAATTGCAGCAAAGAGAATGGGTCGCCAGTATCATATTGGTCTGATGTCCAGGTATTTCCACCTCGCTCGAACCATGTGTCATAGGCAGCAGATGGAAGGGAGGCTTGTGGGTTTTGCTCAGTGTGGTCCCAAGACGACAATATGCTGGTGCTCGCCATTTGGGCAGACGTGAGCTGAGCTACCTGCGGATGAGGCCTACTGACTGAGGGCACCACGTATGGAGCAAGTCGATTCGCAGGCGCAGCAAACTTGCGCAATTTCTCAGCAGCTTCATCTGCGATAGCTTTGAGTGCTTCCATGAAATGTACGCCGGCGATGGCTGCGGCGTGTTCACCTGCCATACGGCACAGGCAATTGAGTCCGAAGGAGACACGAGCCTCGTAGCACAAGTCGCGTTCCAGGATACCCGCGATAAGCAATATCATCGTGGCAATGCTGCAGCCTTGGAAATCGGTGAAAGAAGACTTGGTCGTTTGGCCCGCTTGATCTATACGCCCTAAGAGGTCTAGCATCTTTTTCGCACCCTTGATGCATGATGTTGACAGTCTCGAAGAGCTATCGAGGTTCGGCAACAAGTGTCCACACGATTCTCGTAATCGAGATCGCACTCTCGCAACAACCCTGAACTTGCCCATAGTAATCCAGGCGAAGTAGTAGTTGAGATGTAGGTGGAACACTGCGCGGAAGTCGCTGGAGGTTGGCGAAACGTTCTCGAGTCTCAATGCTGAAGGTAAATTTTGTTTCCACGCCTTAAGAGAAGCTTGAGCTTCAACGGCAGCAATCGAGTCGTCTGACCATGATCTGGTACAATATAAGTCTCTTTCTTCTGCTGCGACCAAATAGTGACTTACGATGAATCTGACAAGCGATCTAGAATAAGCGTGAGCTGTGCGTTTGCTATCTGGTGCATCAAATTGTCGAACAGCTGGCTGTTGTCCAACGACTGCAGCGGCTGAGGTAGTGGCACCGTTATAATGCTTGTCTCTATCGATCTGGGTCGATTGAGCTTCACTGTCAATGTCCTATGAAGCGATATTAGAGATAAGGACATGGCGAAAACAGCTGGGATGATCAATGACTTGCCTTTCCACGGAGAAGATAGCCCACCATAGACGCCTTCGAATTTCTTCATCGTACCTTGAATACAAACCAGCCGCAGGATCAAGGTGTAGATCCAAGGCCAATGCCCTTCGTAAGGCAAGCCCAAGATACATGTGGAGAGACCCTGTCGCACGTGCCGGTAATAGATACACCCCAAGAACCAACGGAGCTTGCACCGACTCGAGACTCAATGAATCGTCAAGTTCCGGTATCAGCGCTCGCGCTTGCCTGTAGCAAGCAGTGCCTACCCTTTCCACGTCTATGCCTACTAATGCTGGAGCTGTAGCGTTGGGTTGTAAAGCGGTCCATTGGCTTCCAAGAGCAAGTGCGGCGAGTGCGAGGCAAACGAACCCTGTGTTGTACCGGAGGGCGGAGTCAGTGTCAGTGTAGAACTCTTTTAGCTCAAGCATCAGTTTCGCTTGGTCGAAATAGAAGAACGAATCGGTGCCATGCTTGATCAGGACCTGTATAAGGTGCTCTGCTACCATCCGGTCCGGGAACGCATTAGTGGCTTCTTTGAGTTTCCGGAGTTCGGCTGCACGAGTCTCGGGCTCAATGCATGGCTCCTAGATCAAGGGTCAGCTCGACGAAAGCCAGAGGGAGTATGGCGACCGACCATTGAAGCTTGCTCGAGTATGTTTGTTTGAAAATCTGGCGTAGGATCGAGAGAGAACGATTCGCGCAATTTTGCCAAGAAGCCCGGCCACATGAATCGCTCAGTCTGGTCTTCACGCTCCATCAGTTATACAGATTTCCACAGATGGGTCAAGATACTGACGGGCGTCTGTAGCGAAAACGTTGGCGGCAGATGTGCAGTCTGATCTTGGATGTCCCTCACGCGCTAATGCAGGTGCCGCTGAAACATTTCCTTCAGCGACCTGTCCTGATGCATGTAATAATTCAAGGCTATTTGGTGTTGTTGAATCACTGCTCGAGGCTTGCATTAGCCTTTGTCGAGAATCATGGCTGATGGAGCGTACTGTTGGTACTCGCATGCGATGGCGATTTGAGTGCATCTTTGACACTTCCCGGACCGCAGAAAGATGCATTTACTCTTCCGTGCTTTACATGGTACGCATCTGGGTAAGGTTTTGTGTCAATGACCAGCAATCGGACCGGCTAATTGCAGTTCTTCTGAGGCCTGCAGACTCACGCTTGTGCGGCGCGTTTGCGCTTGTCATTTGGCACTCGCCGCTGCTTGCGTCGTCGACTCGTTGATGGGGGCTCCATGGATGAGCGATCGGATGGTTGCCATCTTTGCGCACTCCTCGATGTTATGTATCATCATATGCTTATCTGTCTATCTCCTTATCAGCCTCGGCAAGCAGGCATCAATGGCTTTGGCTTTGGGCCAAGACAGCGGTGATGCAAATCGGAAAGCTGGAGGAATTGCGGAGGGCTGGCCGCTTCTTTACAATTGCGACCCATAAGTCTACGTATGATACCTAAGCGAGGACTATAATTATTATACAAACGGATATCGAAGGTAGAACATCGTAGTCATCCTAGAGTCAGCTAGACTCGTTCCGTAATCTCTATAGATCATCTCTGATATCCACACCTATGCCTGCTAGTGCTAGCATGACACGTTATCCAGGCATGCGCAGACTTATGAGCTAGTCATGTAGCCCATCTCCCTTCAAACTGGCACCTCTTCTTCAACACGCCATGCCAACGCCCGTCCACCACTTTAAAAATCGCCCATATACGACTCTCCCACCACAGCGAGCTCATTGCCGTCGTGACAGAGCTATGGACGCTCCTGGATGATCTCGCCGCCATCGAGCATGGCCGCCTCCAATTGCCACCGCAAGACACCGGAGTCCATCCCGCGAGCATCTTCGACTCAAATGCCGCTCTCGCAGCAGGTTTCAACTCAGAAGCAGTGGAAGTCATGTCCGCACTGCCCTATCTGCATACTGGCTGCAGTCACATACAAGCCATGGAGCTCAGGGCAAGCACGTTTCCGATATCCTACTTAGAACTAGACGAGGGCGGGTTCGAAAGCATAAGAGAAATCTACGAAGATGAGCACGAGAGGATGATCGAGCCGTCGGCGTTCAGACTAACTGGGAAGAATGTCTACGGGTGGGACTACATCTATGATACTGAGATTAGTGCGTTCCTTTCTCCCTAGGACCGCCAAAGTCATATTGCTGACCCTACTTCTGTATAGGGATGGTGTATCCCTGGAACGCTTGGGGCGACGATGGTGAGAAGTGGGGACTTGACGATAAGCCGATCTACTCGCATATGCAACCAGTGTCACCTCGCGAAGCCTTCCAGCCTTTGATCGACAATTTCCGTAAATTAACACGGCTTGCTGGGCCGGAGATTGGACTGGTTGAAATGGACGAAGACTCTCCTGACTGTTTTAGCCCGAGATATCCGGACGAAGCAAGGATCGGAGAGCTCAAGTTGTACGAAGCCGATCTCAAGGTGTGGAAAGCCCAGTGCAGAATCGCCGAGATCTACCTCGAGTGTGGTTGGAATGTCGATGCAATTGAACAAATGCATTTCCGACGAGCGGAGTTTGTGGAACAGCGAGCAAAGTACGCGAGTGAGGTGCTTGAGCCTTTGACGAAGGAGCGCGATAAGGCGGTCAAGTTCTTCCAGGAGCATTACCGCGATCACGTGGAGTTGTAAGTCCTGTGGATTCACGATCAAAAGGTATACCTCCTAGGATGGCAGCGAGTTTGAGGATCTCACAGAGGCAACAGCATCATTGCTACGCTGACTAGACACACGGCCACAGGAATGTAGGTCGAGAGGTCGAGAAATTGGAGACTCAATAGCAGATGAAAGTCACAATCAATGTATTCGTTCTCTCATTGATTTGCAATGATTCTATGTCGTGTAAGTCATCTCGTTCACCCGCGCTAAACGCAGTTCCCGGTGACTCGGGGGAAGGGCTAATTATAGCTCAGAACATCCTACTGCTTCCGAGCTGAATTTACACCTTGATCTTGCCAACGGTGTCGAAGCCGCTGTGTGGGATGTTCATCCAGGCAGAGATGTCGCTGTTGGGAGCACCAGAAACAGTCTTCACATCAACATAGCAGGTGGCGTTGTAGTGGCCAGCCACCTTGCTGCCATCATCGACAGTGGCGGTGTACTCGCCCTGCTGGTTGTGTCCCTTGTAAGAGAGCGGCATGCTAGAAAAGTGGGGAGTCAGCACAGCGCTTGACTATGTAGATGAGATCGTGACTCACCACTCAGGGTAGAAGATGACCTCGCCACACTCTTTGGGCGTGGTCTCGTCAGCGCTACGGTAGAAAAGGCCGTCGCCGTAGCCGTAGCTGTCACCCTTGTTGCCGCCACCACAGAGGTAGAAGCTACCGAACTTCTCCTTGGCTTCCTTGTTGTCGTAGGTGAGATGGTAGGGCTTGGTGGCACTAATGTAGATGCTGGTCGAACCGGCTCCACATTTGGCCATGGCCACAGCGCGACGGCCATTCGCATCAGCCTGATTCTTTTGCGCAATCTTCATCTTGTAACCATCAGCGACCAGTTCCGAAGGCGCGTACTGGCCAGCAGAAGTTGATCTCGGGTAGAAGAAGTAAGGAATGGAATATGGAGCTATCAAAAGGGATTAGCAGAGGGTTCCGTCACGTGTACGTCAAAGAAAGCTTGTTTTGCGTGGTGACATTTGCTAGGAGCAAGCCACAAGCAAAGCCAAGTGCAATTGGAAGTTGCTTACCATGGTCGTTTAGACCTGCACGCTGATACGTGCAATCATCGTCGATCAAAGGTCCGGTAATTTCGCCATCGGAAGATCCTGCGATGGGAGCATTGTGCCAGAAATCGCGGCGGTCCCAGTCCGGTGAGCCGTAACCGACATACTGCTCTGTGACATTGGCACGGAGGTTGAAGACAGGCCAACGAGCTGACTGGGCGGCAGCTTGAGCAGCGATAGGTGCCAGGGCGAGCAAAACTGTGGTGTACATATTGAGCGAAGGTGTTGAAGTGATGTCGAATGGTGACTGAGGTGTGTTGATGGATGATAAGAACAAGTACCTCAAGACCTACAAGTGCAGCAGTATATATAGGAAGCAAAACGAAGAGTCTTACCAGTAGTGAGGCCTGCAGGTATTTATTTTTGTCCGTGGTGCGCTCATAGCAGGTAGAATACGAAGTCGCGAAGGATGTAGCACAGATACTAAGCAGTTATAGTGCTTGACCCGGCCTTGCAAGCCGTGTCGATAGTCGACAGGCGAGATCTCAACGCTCTTCAGCTTTGAGTCCTTACATGCCACGAAACCCACGAAGTGTTGCTGACTGCTGGGTGCAACTCGAGCTCAAGGTCGTGAATGTATCAAGATCTGCCAATATACTATCAGATTGCCGGTACAATGCTCACCTATAGCTCTGTTGTAAACACGACTGCTGAGCACAGGCCAAGGCCCAGCCAAGCCGAAAGTGGAATCGCAATAAAGCGGCAAAGAAGTTAGCGTGAAGCCAATAATAGAAGAGATCGGACTCCAGTCCACTTTGCAGGCAGCCGAAGTCAATGCTCGTGAGCGTGCCTGACTCGCGATGTATAGCGGAAGTCGCTAGAGAGTATTTGCATTCTGCAGACATCGAAATCTTGGCAAGCGAAGAGGATTCTGCGGCTAGAAACGGTGTGGTTTGGTGTTGTTGAGACGCACGCAGCCATTCAAGTCGGGGAAGTCTTGCAAGGAATTCCCAGAGTGCTCGGGCCCAATGTAGCAGTCTTGTCACGTCCGCTTTTGTATAGGCGATGTCCAACGCGAGAATGCACCGATTCCTGTGTCGGCTGTCTATTTTGAGTAGCTGGCTTCCATCACAAGGCCAGTTGCCTGCAGTCATGTGCTTTCCTTCCGAGAGCGTGGCAGTATGCGTCTGCCTGGCGTTATACCCAATGAGTTGTAAGTTCCATGGACAGTGCGCTACGAGTAAGCTGCGGTAGCCTTCAAGAACAGCCATGTCGCCAACTGCAATGTGGTTGCCCAGCCTACCGCTTCCACATCAAAAATGGACTCCTGTACAAAGGTGGGCCATGGCCGTTTCTTCGCCCGTCGATGATCTCCCTTCGACAGTGCCGGAAGTGACATGCTTATCCAAATGGCGAGAAATGGGAAGCAGCCTAGATACATACCACCCGTGAAGGATGGAGGTTCACTCACGAAGCCCAGAAAAGGTAGCCAGCCGAAGCAAGTGGTCAGGTAGTTGGTGAGCAAGAGTGAAGAGCCGAATGGGGTCATGAAAGCTGCGATGCGAAGTGACTCCGTTGTCATGCCGTGACCATCGGGTAGCTGTTATGGAGTATGCTGTCAGAATCTTCTACCTTAATAGTCCTGGAAGCCCTGACGTACGTATTCATGATCGCGCTGAGAGTGCTTCTCAGACTGCTGCCACTGTTGTTTTCGTTTCTGATACTGCGCGCACTTGAACAGTACGAATAACAGACATGTCGCGATTGGGAAAACGATAGCAGGTACGGAATAGCCAATCCAGCAGAGAGTCGGGATGGAAGCTTCGTTAAACCATGCCGGCTTGTCTTCATTACAAGAACTAAGCAGCGACATGTTTCGACCAAGAGAAGAGCGTGGCACCAAGATCTTCGACGTCAACGACTGTTGCGGCGAGAGCGGGAAAGCGAGAACGGGGTCTCAGACACCATGTTTTATAGAGCAGAGTGGGAACGACGAGGCGTCGTCATCCAGCCGCCTAGTGGAAACAAGCTTCCACCATGCTTCGTCAAGCTTTCAAAGGAAGCCGCCGAGTCCCTTTGATAGACAAACTCAGCGACACAAACTTTCTCTGAGTGTGATGGAGAGCATGACTTCCATGAATTTCACGCAGTCTTGGATTCTTACAGGCTGACTTGAGCAGCGGAGCTTGCTTCAGATTGCGAGAAGACAAGGAAAAATTGAAGTAGTCCGCATGAATGTACGGTCCTGACCTCTCTAGCGTTACGACATTCCAGGAGATTTTTCTACCATCATAGCAACAGTTTTCGCCACAGGTGAATCATTGTATTTTGTAACTTATCTCTCTTCAGCCCACTCTTCTTCGGTCATTCCTTTCTAGCAGACGGTGGCCGACAAGCTCCCATTCCAACATGACCTATTGCGTGCAAGTCGTTGTACTGGTTGAGTACATAGCAGCTGTAGACAGCGTGGTGCCGTTCATGAGCGGAGCGGACGTGGCCATGCTATAGCCAGATGATGCGACAGGGATGGTGGAGGAGTTCGATGCCATCAACCCAGAAATGTCGAGCTGGCCGCTAAGCGGGAGGACTCGTGATGATGAGCCGACATGCACGGTCTTTGCGTATGAGGAGATGTACCTGGGAAGAATGTTAAAATATAATCACTCGGTCACAAGGTTATTTAAACTCACCAGTTTTGCTTCTCCGCACTCCAATTCGAGACATCCCTCCTCGTGAGGCCTACGGTGAACGTGGCGCTTGCGCCAGGAGCAATAGTGATTCGATCAAATCCTCTCAAGACCTTGGGTGCGTCGTTGGGTCCGCCGAGACTGACATACAGCTGAGGAACTTCGTCACTGGCGACTTTACCGGTATTCGTGATGGTTGCAGTCACAGTGAACAAAATCTTGTAGAGGTCCGGGTTGCCTCCAGGTGCTCCGCCAGCAGGAAGATAGGATTGAGCGCTGCCGTCGTAAGCTCCGTCGGGGTAGGACACATTATGACCGTATTCTGGATCGTGTCCTGCATCGGCGAAGTTGGTAGAGTTCAAACATGGGTAGATGAATGCCGGGACAAAAGATGTGTTGTTGCCGCAAAGATATTGGCTCGAGTCGTTGGAGATGGTACCGTATGTTGGCGCGGGAGGCGTGTTTCCCCCAACTGGCGAGTAGCTGTAGTTGGAGGGAATCGGAGTGATCTGCAGGTCTGAGTAGCTGAAGGTAGTCCACGACAATCCATGTCCAAACTCATAGATTGGAGTCTCGCCATTTGCATCGAAGCCTCTGTAGTCGGTGAAGATACCCTCAGTAAGATCTTGTTGAGGCGCTTTGACACCATTGTTCGGTGTGTAGAGCACATCAGTGCCGTAAGAGCCACGCCAGGTCCCGATCGTGAAGGGAAGGCGGCCCGGAGATTTCTTTCCATAGAGGATGTCCACGATGGAGTTGCCGGACTCTTGACCTGGGATGCCTGCCCACAGGATTGCAGTGACGTTGGGGTTGTTATAGAACGTCTCGATGTTCACGGCTCCAACAGAGTGTATGACAACAACGGTGTTGTTACATGCCGATGTTACGTTCGCGATCAGTGCATCGCCTGAATGCCACAGGGTGAGGTTATTCCGGTCTCCCTCGTTTCCGTCGACCACAATGTATCCCTCGCCAGAGTCTGAGTTGACGAACGCCAGACAAACCCCGTTGACTTGATCTGCGCGGCGTGCAAGAGCAGAGATTTGGCTATAGGCGTAGTCATCAAGGACCGACTCGTAGAAGCCCTTGCCGTTCTGAATGACCTCAGCCTGGATAGCGGCATCCGGGGTGATGAGGTACGGGAAATTTGCTGTTCCGCTGCCCCAACCCATTGCAAGTGTGCCATTATCGCAGCCTGTTGCAGTCGTCAGCAGATACATCTAGTGTCGCACGGAGTATTTCACAGGACATACCTCGATCAGTGCATCCATTGGGACCATACAAGTTTGGCCCAGCATCCGAGCCGAAAACAGTGGTCAATCGCTCCTTCCCAGTCAGAGGTAGAGCTCCGTTATTCTTCAGAATGACGGTGCCCTTGGCAGCGCTATCCCGGATATTCGCCCCGTGGTCTTCTGTAACGTCGACATGGTGGTTCACAACTCCATATCCTTCCATGGCATAGTCGTGCTCGTAACCATAAGTGTCAAGAGTCCAAGAGGAGAAGTTCGGCGCATCCTCGACCTGGTTCTGATCACGGCCGACGTAGTACCATCCTGCAACGATGCGGGTGGCCATGTCATCGAGTCGCCATGCCGGCACGGAGCCATTCAGTACAGCAATGGTCAGGTTCGTGCCCTGCATTCGTATTAGCTAGAAAGTCACCATAAAATGGTGGGACATACCCAGTATGAGGTTGCGGAGTCGAACCCAATGTCTCCCGGCATACTCATATCCATTCCAGCCAGCGAAGAGCTCACACCAGAGTGGTGTGCTCCCCAATCGCTCATCACAAAGCCCTGGAAGCCGAGCTCATTCTTCAGCAGATAGTTGAGGGTGTAGCTATTCTGGCAGCCATAGCTGTTGTTGATTCTGCACGGAAGAAAATTCCAGTGGTCAGCGACAGCTCAAATACCGCCTCGGACACGCTTTCCAACTCACTGATTGTAGCTACACATGATCGAAGCTGTGCCAGCCCTAATAGCATCTGCGAAAGGCCACAAATACAACTCGTGCATCGTGACATCGTCCAGATTTGCAGAAATCGAGGCAGTGAGATTGGCAGGAGGTGCACCTTGTCGGAAGTGCTCCTGCTCGTTCATGATGAAATGCTTTGTGCACGCCATGACGCCGGCATCTTGGATACCCTTAACGGTCTCGCCGACAGCGATACCAGCAAGGACAGGGTCAGGCGAGAAACCTTCTGGTTGTAAGCTTTGCGAATATGAAAAATTGCAGCGTCGTACATACCTTCCCAGTTGCGACCTGCTTCAGGCGCGCGACCGAGAGGACCGACGACAGGGCCGAGCTGCACGTCGACGCCTTTGAGCTTGTGCTCGGTGCCCATGTCGAAGCCTCGCTGGTAGAAGAGAGCACGATCCCAGGTCGCTGCGATTGTCACTCCAGCCCTGCAAACGTCAGTAACGATTCAGATCTGACCAGCTCTGACACATACTGGAAAGCCGAGTTGAAGTCGGTATCTCTCACACCAAGCGGCGAGTCCTGCATGCACAGCGCCTTGAACCCAAGTCTGGGAATGGAGCCAACATTGCCCACGCACTTCTGGCTCTCCCAGCCCGTGCCTGTTGTAAGATTGACCTTTTCTGTCAAGGTCAAGCCGGAGACAAATGCTTGAGCTTTGGCGTATGCTTCTGCCCAGTCGCCCAGCCCTTCACCCCACGGCGATGGGTATTCCGGAGGCGATGTCTGATATGATTCGGCTCCAGATGAGACGTGTGTAGCATTGGGATAGACGACACTTGGGTAAGGCGCAGCTGACGATCCGATGCCTCCGACTTGTGCTGCAGTCAAAGGCAGCAGTGCCAGCAGCAGCTTTGAGGCGGCCATTTTTGCTGTAGTCGGCGACAGGACCGTGTGGGAGGACGCGGGCTCAGCGAGAAATATTACAAGAACTGAGAGGTCGTAAACGCTTCAGCTCAAGTGATAGGCGCGCTCAAACACGACCTAAATGCCACGCAGATTACCATTGCCGCAAATGTACGCGTAGCTCTCGCTCACATTTCCATGGTCTCGCGACGCTAAGGAACGCCTTCGCGGCATTCTTGACCCGAAGTGACGTGCTCTTGTTTGCTTTGCGAGAGGGGTATCAGCATATTTGAACGGTTCGAGAGCACATTAGGCTGGACCGAGGTGAAACCCTGCATGAATTGAGAGCTTCGTCAATGGTCCTGGGAGCTCAAGCTTCTACCAAGCATCTCCAAGCTTCGTCGATCCACACCTTGGGCGGGGAAAAGTATGCCCGCAAACACCTTGGAAGTATATCCATACGCTTCAATGCCGCGTCATCGGCTCACGTGCGGCTGATAGCGTTCAGTAGGAGTCGCATGGCAGTCGATAGTACGGCTATGACGGCGCATGTTTCATATCGCCTTGGAGCGTTGTTTTTGTCTGGACATTACGGTCTCGCGTCATAAGTCTGCGCTCAGCTTGAAGAATCTTTCACTGGACGACAGGGTAGTTTTACTCTGTGCCTGTTGGCATTAATAGAGCAACCGATAAAAGATACATGTGCTCTTCCCGCTGGTGTGTCGGCCGACTTAGACTTTTAACTTGGTTGAAGCATCAAAAGGTACCAAGCCAGACGCAGACTTATGAGCAAGATCTGTACACGGAGGCCCTATATTCACATATGCATTATAGAAACCAATAAGAATAGGATCAGCTTTATTGTATGTGATTAAGGTTTAACTTGCAGTTCATTCACTGTTCAAGATGCAGCTGCTTCGAGCGAGGCGAGACGCGCAACTTAGGAATGCAAATGCCATACAACGGGCAATCATAAGTCTAAGTATGCTTCTCAGTGAGCAGTACGACTATGTCAGAACAAGGGAACCTTATGCGATGGTAGCAGCAGGCAGAATATCGGGATTTTGGAGGACTCCAGGGAGCATCTCAATGGCGAAAAGTCGAAATTTGGATCACCTTAGCTGCTAATATGAGCATTCAAATGCCACGAATATGCGACGCCGATTTATAAGCTGGTAATGTGGAACATACTTCCGTGAATTGTCCAAGGATGATCATGACCTCGAAATTCTGCTTTGCTACGGACTGATCACCCATCACATCTTGATAGAGAGAAAGTGACCTATCACCCTTTGGGCATTACAAAGGCCAGCAGCAAGTATTCGTGTAGGATATACGAACTCATTGAAGTGTAGATCCGATAAGCTAGCCACTACCGGAGTATAGCTTCAATAGCAACTTTCAAGACTCACCTAGATCTTGACGTTGCTCCAAGAGTATTGCCACTTATGCTCCCAGAATTTCGGTTGGAAACAATGCCACCGTAATTATCTCCGAACGTCACTGACTCGATCGATCGAGGCGTGATCTCTGATTCGATGCTGTCGATCTTGAGCTTTTGTAGAAGACTGTCACTCAACTCTTGTGCTGTCTTCAACACTGCAAGTTCGCTTCGCAATGCCGAGACCGCGTCGTCCAGATCCTCATCGTCGTCTTCATCGTCTTGGGGTTCGGCTGAGTGCGAAGGTTGCGCATCTTCGAGAGCATGTTCGATCGCAGCCACTTGTTTGTTGCAGGACGTTGTCATCGCCTCAATATCAACGCGGCGGGCAGCCAACTGCTTCTGGGTATCTTCTGTAGCCCCGGAGACGTGCAGCGTGGCATAACTGTTCACCACATCAGCGCAAGGTAGAAAAGAAAAGCTTCAAGGGTGACTCACAGCGTTGCAACTCCCACCGCTGACACCAAGGATAATTTGAAGCCCTGCAACTGTCCTGTCATCGCTTTCACCTGGCGCTCCTTCAACAGCCCGATTTTGACTTTATCCCTCCATGATACTTTGCCGTCGCGTGACCGCTTTGTCCACGAGAAGAGAATATTGGTGTGCTCGCTACACGCTTTGTTGCACGCCTCCATGATCATCTTGCACTGATGACAAACGTGGGGACCCAGCGCAGCCCAATCGTGCTGCCCGATGGCCTCCAAGCTCTCAACAGTCATGATAAGCTCCGCTACCTGAGCTTCCATCTCATGCACAATCTGCGGCGCACCATTGATCTTCTTGATATCGTCTCTCAAAAGCCGGATGCCATGTAAGACTATGGGAACGAGGCCAATAATTGCGGACGCAGCGCCTAGCTCCACCATCGTAGATCTTGGGATGGATGGGAAATCGATCGTTGTGAGCGGTTGAGAGTGTGACCAAAGCTAACAGCGCGACGTGTAGGTTCAAATACAAGAGGCCGTGATCTGGGCGGTCTTTGTCGAGGTGCATACATTTCACAAGGATCGCACTTGCACAAGCTTAAGCTAGGAGCTCATATGGCTGCGTGGCGTGACAAGTATGCCTTGCTTATCTGCATGATGCAGTCAAGCGTGCTCAGCTGCGATACCTGGGTCATATGGTCCACTCATAGTGAGGGCTTCGGACCCTTTACTGCCTTTCAGCTAGCATGGCTGAGCTTCAATCCGTAGACAGGTGTGGCCAGTTTAACAGCCCACCACGTTACATGCATCGCTTGTACGTCCCAGCTGAACTTCAGCTGCTGAAGTGGTGTGATGGCTTTTGCTTTGGAGATCCGGGGAAATATAATCTCGAGGGACTGTAAGGCAAGGATCTGTTCCGATCACAGCAATTTTGCAGTCCACTATAGATTTTAAGCCATGTCGGGCCACATCGATGGACCTCGCATCGAGTTCGGGAACGTTATTGGAAGCATCGCAGCCAATGCAAACAGCGGGACCATTCAGCATAATACTTACGTAAATTGTACGTAGACTTGCTCTACTCGCTCTTCCTGGATGAGATACTGACCGTAAGTCTACTGTAGCACCGATCAACCCACCGCCGGAGCCCTCCTCCTTCTTTACTTTACCACGCGACATAGATTTCATCATGCGACCCGAGATGGACGAGCTACTTGCAAGGCTCGACAGACCAGGTGCAAGGACGGCTCTTGTCGGCCTAGGTGGCGTAGGGTAGGATGCCACTGTTGTTCTCATGATGCTCTTGCTGAATTTTCGTAACAGGAAATCTCAGCTCGCGATCGAATGTGCACATAGGAAAGTCGATGCGTCTCCACTCTGGGTATTCTGGCTGCACGCAAGTGATGCTGCACAATTTGAGAGGGATGTGCGTAATGTTGTGGAGGAGTTACAAGTCAAGCAAGCAAGTACGGATTCATGCCAGTTCGCACTTCTCGAAAGATGGCTCCGAGACCCTGGGCATGGGAAGTGGCTGATCGTTATCGACAATGCGGACAATCCGGATGTACTACTTGATCCTCCTTCTACCAGCAAGAACGTCAGAACCTTCTTCTCCAGGAATAGTTCTGCAAGGAGACGCATCGACTTTCTACCTGCGAGCAAGAATGGCTCGATCTTGATCCCTTCACGATATCGAAGGGCCGTACGAGGATTTGTAGATGCCCACTCAATCATCACAGTTTCCAAGATGGAACCCGCTCAAGCTATGGAACTGCTGAAGAGGAAGTTGTACATCGGCCCCAAATCAACTGACAGAATAGCCTATGGGCCTCGGGACGAAGAGAGAGTGAGAGTGCTGGTTGATGAACTGGACTCTCTACCACTCGCGATGACACAAGCCGCATCTTGCATCACGAGTCGAGCGCCAGAAACCCGAAGTAGTGGCTCGGTTCGCTCCCTGATACAACGCTACCTGGAAGAGCTGAAGCTCAATCAGGCTTCTAGCATTCGAAGTCTCACTCAGGAGCAAGATGACCCACATCGTCCTTCCGAAGCGGCGAACGCCCTGTTATCGACATGGGAGATCTCCTATAACTATATTCGTCAGACTCGACCGAGCGCGGCTCAGTTGCTAGCCATGATGAGCCTCTGCGACAGGCATTCAATTCCAAAGACCTTGTTGAGAGGAAAAGTGTCCGACGCTGAGAAAAGGAGAGAGCAAGAGGAGCGAGAGATGTTGCGAAGAGCGATGGAGATGGAAAAACGAGAAGTGGCGCCTGGATACAATTATGATCGCGGGATCCCTGTGTCAAGTCAATCAACAATCCAGAATCGTGGGCCTTCTAGGATTGACGACAGCGGACTGGATCGCGACATCGAGATGCTGAAAGACTTCTCCCTGGTGGCCGTCAATATTGATTTGGACTCTTTCAGTATGCATCGGCTTGTTCAAAAGACGACTAAATTTTGGTTGAGTCGCGCCGGGGAACTCGACAAAACGCAAGATGTGTTCATCAACAAGCTTTGCGCCGTCTTCCCAGAGGGAAATTTCACAAATTGGGCAACTTGCAAGAATTTGTTCTCTCATGCTCAAGCCTCGATGTTGCTTGATTTGAAAAATCGCAAGTCTGTTTCGTTGAAGCGAGCAAGTGTGATGCGGAGGAGTGCTTGGTACGCATGGGAAAAGGGTTTACACACCGACGCTGGATCCATGGCGATGTTATCGTGGCAGTGCAGGGAGAGATTTAGAGGACGAAGCGACAAGTCCACACTCGACAGTATGGAAATGGCTGCTCTTGTCAATTCTTCGCTGGGAGCTTGGGAAGAGGCGGAAAGACAGCACAGGACTGTCACAGACGAGCGGAGGAAAAAACTGGGAGATGCGCATGCAGACACCTTGCTAAGCATGACCAATCTTGCACTAACTTTCGTCAACCTTGGTCGGCTGCATGAAGCCGAGGACTTACAGCGTCACGTCTTCGAAGCATACAAGGCTGCAGGCAAAGGAGAGAGCGAGAAAGGTATCATGAGCGAGGCACATCTTGCATCGACATGCAGAAGACAAGGTCGAACAACTGAAGCGCTCCGCCACGACGAAGGAGTGTTGAATGCGCGAGTGGCTTCGCTCGGCAGAAATCACCCAGACACGCTGCGAGCGAGATGCAGCTTGGCTTTGACCTACTGCCACCAAGATAAGCTGACGAAAGCGAAGGATTTGCAGTCGCAGGCGAAAGACAAGATGACTACTCTGCTCGGAGAGCGTCATCCAGATGTCTTGGGTGTGACTAGCGATCTTTCATGGACCTTGTGGAGATTAGGCCAGACCCGAGAGGCCTACAATCTGCTCGAGTCGTGTGTATCGCTTTCGGAACAAGTTCTAGGCCCTACTCATGGAGACACTTCTTACCGACGAGATCTCTTGGCGCATTGGGCTAGGCGGAGGTAGCTGTTAACATGTGGTGGCTATGGATCGTAGGCATAGAGTACTTCAAATGATGTGTTCGGTCCCAGGAGATCCTGGCGCTTTCTTCCACACTTTCTCCCAGCATGAACAAGAAGTATTACTGATATCATGAGCCTGACTGTATAAGATGATACAGATATCCAAGGGTGTATAGAGGGAATGGAGGTCCGTGATGATTGAAGGGTGATCATGACTTCAGATTTCTGCTTCTTGCTATATACATAGGTATCAAACATCATCTTCTCTTAGGAAAATACCGCTTGCCAGCTCCAGGCTAGACAAGACAGTGGAAAGGAAAGCGAAACCAAGGAAAGGCAAGGACAAAATCCGTCGTGTTCGTAAAGGAGATTGGTGATTTCGTGCCAGCGCCAGCCATTTCGAGGGTGAAGTCACATATCGCGCCGGAGAGGTTGGAACGCTGTCCGTGATACAGGCTGTTCGTGCATTGTGGTGAGAGCCACTACCGATGAACCCTCTAAGCGTAGCTCATGGGGTTCAAAGTGTCAATGACAGAGGTGAAAGCGGCGGAAACCTGGCCGTTACCGGTGAAAGCACCAAAGAGGCTGGAAAGCGCACCGAGGATGCCGCCGTTGCCACTGCAGCCAAGAATGCTCTTGAAGCCATTGAGGAGAGAGGTGAAAGCAGCAGAGAGCTGGCCGTTGCCCATGAAAGTGGCAGAGAAGTCGCCGAGCAAACCCTCGATGGTGGCGGCGAAGTCGCCGTTGCCTTGGAAGCCGGCCATCAGAGAGGCGGCGCCTTCGGAGAGGGTCTTGCCCTTCAGTCCGGCTTTGAGGGTGGAGATGCTGGCGCCGAGCTTGGAGTCTTCGAGGGTCGACATGAGGCCTGAGAGGGGCTTGGCGAGGTCGCCGGAGCCTTCGAAGCCGCTGAGGAGGGAGGAGAAGGCTTCCTCGGGGCCGCCGTCGGTCTTGAGGCCGTCGAGAATGGTGGAGATGGAGGAGGAGAGGTCGCCGTTGCCCTGGAAGCCGGCGAGGAGGGAGGACAGCATGTCAGATGGTTGCTGGCCCTGCAGGCCGCTGAGAAGGGAGCCCATGGCAGCGGTGAGGTCGCCGCTGCCCTCCGCGGAGCCGGAACCAGAGCCGGAGCCAGAACCAGAGCCAGACAGGGAACCAGAGCCAGAGCCAGAGCCAGAGCCAGAGCCAGACAAGGATGAGGTGGCAGAGGCCTGGCCAGCGGCGCTGGCAGTCATGGTGGGAGCAGCGACGGAAGCGCTGGCGCTGCCGCCAAGGTAGTCACCGAAGAGACCGGGAGCCGGGGCGGCGAAGGCGGAGGCCGCGAGGAGAGACAAAGTTGCGAAGCCCTTCATGGTTGCTGTTTGGGTGTTTGGGTGGTTGAGTATTTGAGTGTTGGATTTGGGAATGAAAGTGTTTGAGTGAACGGAAGACAGACTAGCTGTGTGAATGAATGTAAGAGAGAAGATGATGCTGATGATGATGATGAGTTGGGAAATATCTCGAGAAGATGGCGAATACTTATAGTCTAGACGGTGTCTCTTCATCTCATAACTTGAAGGCCTGTGAGCGGCAGTCCATCATCGTGTCATCCTTACGATCAACATCCGAGGAAGATGCGGAATGAGAGTGTGTAGTCTGGAGGTATGATGCGACACTGAATTCCTCTGCCATGGTTTCCCCGCGCCAGTGCGAGAGGTCTCGAAGAACCGTTTGGAGTATCTGCTTGAAGGACCGAGACTGGCTGGCATGCACGAGCAGAACCAGGAGACTGGGCGCGCTCCAACATGCTCAGGTGTATCTGAGCTTGTCGTCCAGGAGGTGGCCTGCCGATCACGTGTGGGTCGGGATGAAGGGTGGTCAGACCTCTAGGAAGCACATGTACTACGGCATATCAAGTTATCTAGACGCTGGGCGGCAGCGGACTGTTTCCGATGTCAACGGCTCAACGGTTTCCTCTGGTTTGATCATGATACGCTGTGTAGATGGTGTGAACTTTATCCTTATACTTGAGATTCGTCTTGCTAGTGTAGGAGTACAGTCTCACCGGACGTGGGCAGTACCATCGTGGTACAGGGCGTGTGAGCTTTCCTTGACAGATGCATGTAGTCTACGAGGACTCAAAATGCGGCTGTGTCCAGGAGCGCAACGACAATAGAAAGAAAGCGGCAAAAGCACTCCGCATCTGCACAAGGTCGTAAGATCCATGAGACGCTCAGGCATGCAGTGATGTTTTGACAGTCTGCCTAATGCCGCTGAGAGCATGACGGCGGTAGTGGGATGAAGGGATGATGCTGGTGTGAAACGTGGAGAGCCGCTAAACATCTCTCGGTCTGTTCCGGCCGCTTCACTACCGGTTGGGCTGAAGACGATCTGCGTCTTTGAAACTCCGCACGCACCCAATCATCAAATCCCTGAACGGCTTTTTCAATTATGTGCCGTCGCACTGTACCACTCCGCTTCGACAAACAAATGCACGGCTCGTGTTTGCCTAGGTAGTCAAGTCTCGTGCTGTAACGCGATTGAGTTTCAGATCTTCCGGTCACGTGAGCTCGCGATAGATTCCTAGGGTTAGGGCCGTAACACCAAGGGAGGGACTTGTGGAACTTGAATGCGTTTACATGTAAAATCATCACATAGCGATATTCGAGGATATAAGATCTTAGAGAGACGCTGACATGAGTTTTGGAGATTTCATGTAACCTTTGATGCTATACAATGTGCTATACAATCCAAATGCCATGTATAGTGCGCGGGAAGGAGAAAATGACTAACCTCAAGTTTGTCGGTTCAACTCTCCTCTCAAAGGTTTGGAATGGCATAGTGCTTCTCACACAAACATTCGGGTCGACCAGGAAAATGAACAGAAGGATCGTCGCTCTTGGCTTGCTACGAGTAATAGTAAGCTGGATCATGCTCACGAATCAATAAGGTACCACTGATAGCCATCAAGCGTTACATCCTTCGAGCGCTCTAGCCGTTCTGCGAGCGTACGATCACATCTCCGCTTTGAAGTTACGACGCCTGACGAGACAACGTGGGAGCATTGCCAACAAGTTCCCGGTAGCCGGCATTTGTTTCTTTCTTCATTCAGCTGAAGCGTGTAGATGCAAGTGAGTTGTTGATCCATCGCAGCTCTCTGCCATCATTGACGGGTAGCAAAAGCCAATCGTGGACATGCATTCGCACCCTTGTCTCGCGATCAGCCCATGAGGAGACTCCGTCTTGACGTCGCACATTTTGCAGGCGGTGTAAGCTGAACATGTAGCAGTGGCGTGATATGACAGCTCCAGCCGCACCTGCAAAAATTCATCAGAGGACGTCAAAGAGTCGTGATTCCCAGCACTCCGACTTCGACGCCCTAGAACCTCGTCAAATCTGTCAGTGATCGACCAACCCAGAGTGGCAATGGTACCATGTCTTCTCCAGCGGCTGTGCGTAAGGAGAATTTTCAATCAGCGATACTGGCTGGACCGGAGTCTTCAAGCAAGCTTCGTATAAGCAGATCGTTGCCTAAGCTTCCATATCTTTGCGAGAAGTCTCCTACTGCACCATCTCCAGCTTTGGACTCTGCGAAACGAGCACATACAACCGAGGTCTCTCCAGAAGCGAGAGGCTTCCTTGATCCGCAACACAACCCGGGCCCATTCGCGCTCGGTGCATCAAATGACTATCTGGCGAAGGTGAAGGCACTCACTGAGAGAGTCGAGCCCGGTCTTTACGAGAAACTCTTCGATCAAAATTTTGTTGAAGGTCATGGTTCAGTGTATATCATCGGCGAACCGGGGATGGATCCGGAGATTGAAGCGCTAATGACCGCTGACAAGTACTACGCATGCTTCGCACATCTGGACAGGTACCCGTGGAATGACGAGAAGCTTCAAACACTGCGTAAAGTGATCAGCAATGCAAAGGAGGAGTGTCCATGTGTGCTTATCGTCGAGGCAATAGACAAGGATGGAATACAGGCCTTGGGCTCTGTGTTGCATCTGGACCCGGTCTTTCTCGCGCACCACATTGCAGGCACCCTGGACGATGAAACTTACATGAAGCTCAAAACAGCTTGTTCAATGATTGCAGGTGAAAGTCCAGCACAAGATCACCAGATGCACATAGAGGGACGGCCTGGAGGGATTCTTGCTTCCGAGGGACAAACTGTATGGCCTCTTACTAGTCCCCGCCGAGTGCATGACGGCAAAGATCCAATGATACTGATCTCGATCTGCCGAGTAGCGAGTCACACTTGTAAGAGATTTATGTTTAGTGCGTAATGACAGACCTTGGCCACTGATCGAAAGTAGGGCTCATATTAGTCGACCCTCCATTGCCAACGTTGGACACAACTTATGCTCCTTTCCACGAGTGTAACCAGCTGTCCTTTCGAGGGTTCGGATGCTTGCCCGCTACGTACGGATTTGACTGGAGAGGCGATGTTCACGGTGGTATTTGGCAATTCCAACTTGCCGTGTGTCTGCGAAGGGCGCTCCACTACCCGGCTCGGCGACAATTGCTGTTCGAGCTAGATGAAAGGCCTCACAATGACCAGAACCAAGCCTCAGTGCTGATAGCCATGACTACAGTCGCAGCTTGGCAGGACAACCTGTATTATATCAGCGATCAATTGAAGTCCGCCAGGCACGACGCTATCGCAACTCCTAGTATGCAAACCTTCAATCCACTGGCTTTACTCCGCCGAAATATTGCGGATTTGGAAACATCTATATTGTACGCTAAGAGAAAACAGCCCACAGAGATGAAGAGGGACTTCGATCGACGCCGTAAGATCCTAGGCACTAAGCTACCAAGTCTGGACGACCAGTATGATGCGCTGCTGCAACAATTGAAAGACATGTCAGTAACACTCAACAACGAGATCCAGCTTGTCATCGGCTCTGTCACTGTACAGGTGGGTATGAGACGCCACAACGCTTCAGCATAGTGCCGGCTGACATTGAGCGACTCCAGGACGCAGATGTGATGAAGCGCCAAGGTCGACGAGCGACAGTGCTTACCCTGCTGGCTTCGATCTATCTCCCACTGAGCTTGGTGACCAGCATCTTTGGCATGAATATCCAGGAAATCACCAAGGACGGTAGTAATCCAGTCGGGAGGCAGGCCGCGGTCGTGTTCGGCGTTGTGGCGGGTGCGACGGTCCTGTTTTTCTTACTATACCTTTTGTGGCACTACGCACACCAACGGATCAGGCACCTGAGACGAAGAGGGGAGGAGGAGGTGTATAAGATGGCTTGATGCAATGACGAAAGCACTTGATACACGTCCTCAGCCCTGCTAAAGTCTCGTGTCTGTGATAGCGTTTACTTAGCAAGAACATGTACTATGATAACTTTGATAGGGCTCAATGCTTCTGACACAACTTGAAGTTGATTGCCGGACATTGATGCAAGATGGGTCCTCCAAAGCTCTCGATCGACCTTGGCGCCTCATGTCGGCCCCCTGGCCGCTCTTTGCATGCTACACCTGTAGTCTCACACAGTAGCATCTTTGAACACGAAGACATACTTATTTACCTGACGACATGACGATCACAGAGGCCACGGGAAATGCGCATGCCGTACCTATAAGAACCTCACGACGTCCGCTTTGGATCCATAGACCGAGCGTAAGCTGCGTAACAGCGGACATCAGGCAGAGGAGCAATAGGAATATACAAAGGCATGTCGACAGACACTAAACGACAAGTGACTCGCTCTGAGACGGTCCAACAGCTCAATAATCCTGTATGCGGCCGGTATCGCAGATTGTTCGCGACCTGAGCCAGACAAGCTGAAGTGCCGGCACTTCGAGCACGCAATATACGCGCAGCGCACGACACACGCGTTTGACCTGATGTCATGCTAGCCTCAGAGTGCTGGATCTCTTTCGACGTATCAGCGCTGTGTATGCTTATCAGAATAAGATAGTTCGGATGCTTTCGCTTGTCGATATTGCCTTTACATTTGTTGAGCTTATAAGTCTCCCGTTGAAGCTTCTACCATGCTTTGTGTTCGGGAAGAAGTGGATTCTTTCACTGGCTTATATCTCCTCTGCCCGGCCATGCTGTCAAGTGCGTGAACATCGCTGGTCTTGGCTCGCCTCTTCGCTCAATGATCAAGGTCCAGTATACACCTGATTCACCGTTCCTCGAGTAGTCGTGGAAAGCATGTCAACTGGATGCAATTGCTCGCGATAGGTGGATCTCCGAAAAGTCCTGATCAGCGCAAACGGTGAATACATGCGGTAGAATAGATGACTGTACTTTAAGTGTGCTTCCCTCGCCACTTGAACGCCAGATCGCAACGGCCATCATCACCATGACAAAAGCTACCGACCACGAGGTGCAGGTGCATCAGACTCCGGTGGACACCGTGCAGGACCAACCTAAGAGGAAGTGGCAGAGCTACATTTGGGATTCTCTCGACAAGTCACCGGAGGAGCGCAAATTCTTCTTCAAGCTTGACTGGGCGGTTTTGACTTTCGCATGCCTTGGCTACTTCATCAAGGCGCTGGATCAATCCGACATTAACAATGCGTTTGTATCTGGCATGTATGTGGTCGGCTTTCAGCCTCTGTGGCCAGGACAGCCCGCACTGACCCATCGACAGGAAAGAAGACCTCAATCTGTATGGCAACCAGCTCAACTACATGCAGACACTATGGACCATCGGATACGTGCTGGGAGAGATTCCTAGCAACATGATCTTGACCCGGGTCCAGCCATCGATATGGATACCCTTCTTGGAGGTCTTCTGGACTATTCTCACTTTTTGTACGTCGAGGTGTAATACTGCGCAACAACTTTACGCAGTCAGGTTCCTCGTAGGCTTAGCCGAAGCCGGGTTCTACCCAGGAATGCAGTACCTGAACGGTTCTTGGTATCGGAAGGATGAACTTGCCAAACGAAGCTGTATCCTACACGCCGGCGGACACGTAGCTTCTATGTTTAGCGGGTACCTAATGGCCGCAGTGTATAACCTTGAAGGTGTCCACGGCTACCGAGGCTGGCAGGTGAGAGATGCTCACGCAAAGCCGGATCGCACCACATATACTGACAATTCCCCAGTGGCTATTCCTCGTAGACGGCATCATCTCCGTCCCAATCGCAGTGCTCGGCTTCGTCTTCCTCCCCGATATGCCCGAGACCACTCGAGCATGGTACTTCACGGCCGAAGAAAAGGCTTTCGGACTGCGGCGCATGCAGCTCGAAGGCCGCAAAGGTCGCCAACCTTACACCGTCGCAAAGTTCAAAAAGATCTTCTCCTCCTGGCACATCTACGCTCTGACGGTACTGTACATCGTCTTCAACAACGGCGGCTCCTCTTCCGCACCCGTGTTCGCACAATATCTTAAGCACAGCAAGAATCCGGTCTACACTGTATCGCAAATCAACATCTACCCAACAATCACGCAAGCAGTCGTCGTCGTCTCCACCTTAGTCTACGCATGGAGCTCCGACGCCTTGCTCCGTGGCGCCCGTTGGCCGCCTATGATCTTCGGAGCCGTCTTCAACATTATTACATGCGCCTCACTCGCCGTTTGGGACATTTCTGTATCATGGAAATGGGCCTGCTATATCATGGCTGCATTTGGTGTCGGTCTTTCCGGCCTCTGTTTTGCGTGGGCGCAAGAGATTTGCGCCGAAGACAATGAGGAGCGCGCGCTTGTCACTGCTACCATGAACCAGATGGCTTATGTTATTCAGGCTTGGCTGCCGCTGGTTGTGTGGCAGCAGGTCGATGCTCCGCAGTACCATAACGGGTTTGTAGGCGGTGCAGTACTTTCGAGATTGTTGATTGTTACTGCGTTGGGGGTGAGGTGGTTGCATATGAGAGAGATTGAGCAGAAGTGAGTTTGTACCACGTTTTGGGGAGGCTTGAGATTGGTAAACTGACGATGATTGACAGGCAATTTGAGCATGGCGACAGTAACGAGGAGACCAACAGCAGTGTAAGCGCGCAAGACAAAAGTAGTTGAGGATTAGACGAAATAAAGCAATCTGTGATCGCATGACCCAACTCAGGGCCGGCGGACGTAGTAATATCGTTACAGAACGCCGAGAAAAAGAGGACGTTGTCAATGGTTTGTAGGCAAAAATGTGAGATTGTGGCCTTCTACCTATCAATGACCGCTCAACGAATCCTAGAAATCGTCTTCAACATCGGGGAGTCGACAACCATATTCCCACTCGAACACTTTTTAAACGCTAAACTAGGGTTCGCGACTACTGATGTACCCCTGTTACGCCGCCGCGTACTTTATGTCGTTGGTATGCCCTTGTTCATCGTACTTCATGGTGCGGAAGTGGCTCTGTTCCTGGTAGGCGTAGTCGATAGATCTTACAGTCCCATGAGCACTTGATATCATGTGGACTATATTACCAAAGCCTGACGACTGGGCCGCTTCAATAGCGGTCCCATGTCTTCTATTCCGGTGATGCACATTTACTCCTTGGTTCAAGAAAAGGGGAATTAGATAATAGAGGCCTTTCATTGCGGCCGCAATCAGTGCAGTATCGTACTCTCCACCAATCGCATCGAGGTCTACGCCCAGGTCGAGCAGGTACCTTGCAGTCTTGATGCAGTCCCTTATGACTTCGCTGTTCGAGCTCCTATTGCCTTCACAAAGAGCGTGGAGTGTGGTACGGCCGTCGGCATCTCGACTTCTCGCATCTGCACCAAGGTGTAAGAGCCTTATAAAAGTGCCAAAATTGCCTTGCTTGGCAGCATCGTACAGGAACACACCTGCCATTTTGGAATTTTCACATGCTCCGCTGTCGAGCAACAACGAGGTTATCTCCCCGTTGTGAGGACGCTCGAAAGACCGTTTGAGCATGGTATTAAAGCCCGCAGGATCCATGAGGTGAAGATCCGCACCTCTTCTAATGAGCAGCGTCGCAACGTCGGTATCACCCTCCAGCACGGCAGCCAGAAGAGCATCACCATTCCTTGCGTTGATTTCAGCTCCATGGTCTAAGAGTGTCTCGATTGTGCTGCTCCTTGCCCCAGTTTTGGATTTGACAATGTGTCTCACAGCGGCAGTCAATGGAAGAGCCCCCTTGCCTTTGGTCTCTGTCAACAAGCCAATGCCATTACTGCCAATGTTAGGGTCAGCACCACAGTCAAGGACCGCCTGTACGATCTCGTTGAGATCCAGACTGGCAGCAGCCACTAGGATAGTGCCGAAACGACCCCCACAATGAGCGTTGAGGCCCTGTCCCGTCAGGATGATTTGTACTTGAGCCCTTGTAGCATACGTGGTTCCGGAGTCATGCTGGGCCGTGTCAGGTCGTATCGGGTTGCAATCGATCAAAGTTTTGAAAAAGTCCTGGAATGACTGGTCGGGGTTTTCATCTTTCTGAGCTTCTAACATAAAATACAGTAGCCCCGTTGAAGGAGAGAGGAAGCGATCTTGGTCGAGGTAAAGGTTATAAAGGGTAATCCAATTTCTGATCGGAAAGTTGCGGAGCATTTCCAAGGAGTGTGGCTCCTGGCGGTAGGCTGATCTGAGATGATAGAACATGTGAGAGAAGGCGTACGAAAGGAAAGGCGCAGCTTTTTGGAGCAGAGCTCCGTATGCCAGGCGATCAGGTCTCGCTGGGTTACAATCGACCTGTGGATAGTTGGCAACAACAGAGAATGTCGTGGTTGACAGCCGAAGCGGAACATAGCTCTGGCACCACTGAGCCAAGATTGCGTGAGCACCGGATACTATGTCACCTGAGAATTTGGAGTCAATAGTCGCCAGTTTACCCAAGAGAATAAATTGTCTGACAGACTCGTGGATGAACTGAAACGGATGGTGACCATGTTGGAAGCGATTTCTGGGTTCGCGGACTGCTTCAACGAGACCTCTGGAGGATTGTACGATGAATTGTGTCATGGTAGTCTCATTGACAGTGACTACGTCGTCAGGAGGCAAATCCTTGTCATTGGCACCGAAAAGTATACCAACATAGAGCTCTCTGATCGTCATCGCTCGGTGTCCAGCCAAGATCCACAATAAAGTCGGCAGCAGATACATATCTGAGTCGCCGTCGGATAAAATCTTGTCATACAGGGCGTCCAATGCATCGGGAATGGCATCAATTGTAGCCAGCAGTTGCGCATGCGGCCACCCACGGTCGATGTGTTTGTTCAAGATACGGACAACAAGAACGGTCCACAAGAATACTCCTCGAGCCTTGTGTGTGACGTGGCTGACCAGATCGGTTTTCTCTTGCTCAGTACGGAATCGTAACTTCTGCAAGACGAAGTTCACGATGTCTTGGTCATGACTCGTTGAGTTTTCCAGCCAAAGCTCTTCGCAAGACTGTAGACTTATGCTTGGGTAATGTCGACTTGCAAAGCAAACTTGCAATGTCTCGACAGATTGTGTCAGTGTGCTGACCAGGTCCACCATGTCGCGGACCTCGTCCTCATCGCCTTCGTCAAGAGCATCAATTAACAAGACCAAGTGTTGACCTCTCAACTTCAGTATTGTCTGACGGAAAAGGCCCTGCAGCACTGACACCTCCCAGCTATGCCTGGCTGAGAGACGAGGTGGAAGATCAGCGGTAGGGATGAGATTGGGATATTGATCCAGTGTTTGATAAAGCAAAGAACGGTAAAATCCCTCAATTGAACGTTCAAGTGGGCCACCTCTCGCATTGAAGAAATACGAGACAACCGCGATGTCCCTTTGATGATGCTGCAGACGCTCAAGGATACATCTCATTAATGTAGATTTGCCAGATCCAGGTTTTCCTTTGATCCAAAAGAAACCATGGTGAAGTCGGCGAGCGGATGCGTCAGACCACCTCAGGTATTCTTCCTGCTTGAATATCCACTGACAGGTTTCACCATAGGCCGCGTCTATGGCGGCTCGGCGGGAATGCATGCGCTCAAATGCTAGAACGTCCATGAAATCTTTGAGCCGCCGTTCACCTTCTTGTTCCTCTTCTTGTTCCTTTCGTCGTTGACTCTGCTCTTCCTCAAAACGCCGTGTTTCCTCTAGTCTCACTCGCCACAGAGCATTCTGTTCTTCGCTAGTTTGATGTGCGCCATAGTTGTTGATGACATAGTTGTCGCCCAAATGATTTCTCGATGAACCACTCGCGTTGATATCAGAATAAATTTGTGCGTCTCTCAGGTGTGTCTCGGGCGAGTCAAGGGCGCTCGCTTTCTTGGCATGCTGTGGTGTTGGGCAATCGTCAGCTGTTGACCGTGCTCTAGTGAATGGAGGTTGCTCCGCGGTATCACTGAGCGTGCGCTTACGAGACCAGTCCATCGAATATCGGGCTGGGAGGGACTGCTTCAACTTGACGGAGAGTATAAGAAGAAGAGGAGGGCTAGCAGTCGAGCGCACGGCAAGGCTCATAAGCAAGGCTACATAGGGCTGAGGGCTGGAGAGCAGCGGGGTAGACTGTGTGACCATCAGGGCGCTCTACGGGACTGTGGCTGTGTGGTAGCTTAGCTGTGTACTCCGTACATCAAGCACACTGCTCAACATCACTGGAGATTTCCGTATTGGTAAGTCGGAGGCGTGAATTAGCAACAACAGAGTGACCGCGCATGTAACACGTCTGGAATCATAAAGCTGTAGAATTGCGCGAGTCTTATCAATGGACAGCCTCCCAAGAAGTGATTTCATGAGGTGTAGTATGACAATACTACGATTCGGATGAAGTCCGCAAGGTTTGCCCGCTTATTGCGATATCAGTCGCAATACCTCCTAAGGTTCAAATGTTCAAGCTTATTTTGACATCGCGTTTTGTCAAATTGAGTTCTTGCAATTCCTCATGCTCGGTCTCATGCCTATAGACGTATTCGGGTCCCTTGATTGACGACCAATAGCTCTGAGATTGTAGAGTATTACATAGCTATCTTTGCGTATAAAGCACTGAGGTCTAGAGATTATATCTGCTGGATCGTGCGGCTTTATCATAGCTTGTCTACCTCGAGATATTGGACCAGAACACACCTGTTGATGTTCTCACACTTTAATCTTATGGGACTGCTATAGGATGTTATCTCGTCTGAGTTGTATACAGAGCAGACGAAAGTTGGAAGCCTTGTTGCATCAGCCAGGCAGGGCCACAGCGTCGGTTCAATCTAAACCGATGCTACAGAGCATCGCAAATCATCGCTTCCGACCAATTCAGATTCTCGTTAAGATTGATGAAATCATCGAAGACCTCTTGTCACTGGATGTAATCCCCACACAAGGTGAAGCCGCACGATTCAGCACAAGCGGGGCCCCGGAACGGACTACTATATCTTTCCTTAAGCAGACGATGCCCTTACTGTCATGGAGTCCCCAGCTCTCCCCCCCCCCCCGATCGAGTGGGATAAGTGCTTTTATTAGACAGTGGAGATTGTGAAGTTTGACGTCTCTTGTCTACAACACATGCCTCGTGAGGCTCACAGTCGATGAACCTGACCCGGAGCTCGGAAGAGATTGACTTGGCGACAGCCGCAATACGAGAGAGCGGATCCATCATCTTCATCCTGCGGCCGCAATATCAATCTTGGCCACGTTGAGCGTGACAATTGTAGTCTAATAGGCTGCCTGTGGGATCGAATAATTACTATAGTCCGACAATGAGCCTCATTGAAAGCCTCCCTTGGCGATCTTGGCTTACGTCTCAAGCATCCTGAAGCGATGTCTGGTCCAGATAGTGCAGGAGAGCATCGCTTTGAATGGTCAGGATGCGTCCACTTCGCTTGTATAGTGCTATTGCACCGGGCCAATTTCCAATGTCTCGCTCGTCCGCAAGTAGACGATGACGATGTACGGATTCGATAGCTACCCACTATCAATTCTATACCCACCTTGTCGGCCAATTATTAGACAAATCTGAGCCAGCGTTGTTACATCGTCTCGATCTGAGGACCTGTTGGACTCTTGACCTAACTTATTCCATGCAGCGCTGAGCGCAACACTTTGGCGCCAAGCGAGAGAATGATTAGCAGCCCCAACAGAAACCGAGCCTTCGTGGTAAGCCAGACTCCAAGCAGCGTGGAAGGGCACATGCTGTGCAGATAGGGAGAGTGCATATATGTCAGGCTCCGTTCTCATCCAAAAGCCAATATCACAATCATCAAGCACACCCGCATCACCATCATCGACATCTCCTCCAAAGACCGTTCGCATCAGCACCATGAAGCTCACTACCTGCTTAATTGGCCTTGCGGCATTCTCCTCTACTGCACTCGCTTCGACTACAGTCGAATACCACCACGTTCTCCAGGCGTCGTTTGTCGGAACCAACCATCTCTCATACCAGATCTACGCTGGCGACGACCTGGCCTGTTCCAACACCGTGAACACTTCCGAATTCGGCGACTCGACTTTCGAAGATCAATGCAACGACGACTGGAAAAGTAGGTACAAGCAACGAGACAACACTATTTGGTCGAAGCGTACGCTTACAATGACCCTCTCTCCTAGTCTCTCTCGACGTTGACGCTGGTACCTGGGGCCAGATCTCGCTCACGGGCAAAGTCGGCACGGTGTCATTCATTGAACCGCCGATTGATCTGGTCCAAGACGCTCCTGACATGCAATACGGCTGTGATAACACGCTTTGCATTGGCATCCAGGAAGAACGATCGGGTTCTTTTGAGTTTGATCCGCAGTTCTAAATGCGGGAGACAAGTTGGCTATGGTCTGCCGAGAGGACATCGACGGGCATCAGCGATGGCGAAAAGCTGTCCACGTACCAGTCCGACACTTTGACTGAGGCCAATCACGGAGCAAACATTCGCTGATCGGTTCATGAAATCTACAAATCAAAACTATCTCGCATTCTACAGCGGCGTGGTATGAAGTATTCGAGAGCTGCAACGACTTGTGGGAAAAGAACGTCACTTCGACTTGTCCACACTGTACTGCATTTAGTGCCTTCATAATGCCTAGGATGACTTTCGCTCAATCGAAGCTTGTGCCGGAATATTGCTTAACATCCCCAGCGATCGCCCGTGCCCAAGATTGTCTTTCCGAGGCAAAGCCTTCGCTCTTTGGCTTTGGGATGTGCTCGAAGATACCCAGCTTCAGAATGATCGAATCAGGTACCAAATGGCTTTCACTCTTGATAGGGCTATGTAGTGCAGTCAGAACATCTTGTTTCCTTGTACCGCGGAGTGGACTGATACTCACTTGCAGCACACTTTGCAAAAGTAGCGGTGGACTGGCTTGCCGGTTTGCGTGTCGAAATCGTCGAACAGGTATAGTTCGCCAGTGATTGTCACAGTTGAGCGGTCGACGATGAGGTTGTTTGCTCCCATGGCTTCATTGCATACGACATTAGTAATTGTTGAATTTGTGCATAGGTTGTTTGGCTTCAGATACCTGTTCCGCTGACTTTGCGGCAATTGTAGCAGTGGCAGACTTGACCGTGTTGTTCTCCGTCCAGCCAGTTCTTGGACACCTTCACGGTCACTGCTTTGCACAGACACGTGGTTTCCATGGTTGCGAGAGGATGGAGAGGATCTGGTAATTTAGGTAGATAAATTGGGTTGTGGATGTAAGATCTGAGAGATGTGCTTTGGATGTGATTAATTATATAGTATTGCTCTCTAGGGCTTGCTTCGTCAAGGCCTCAATGTCTTCGGAATACTCGGATATCCACCTCGTAGTATCGGGCGTCTATCTCCGAGAGGTCAATGGTGGGTCTAGTACCGAGACCTCCGGCGGCCATAGTATCCGGACCGTCTCTCGCAAATTTTCATATCCCACTCGCGTCTATTGCGGACGGTTCGTGTATTGCATGCCAAAACAATCCCGCATGTCTTTTCCCTTCCGGAAGCAGCGGCTCACGCGTAGCCGTCCTTTGCATGACCTGCTTGCCTCACCAATATCGCGAGCAATTTTACTTGCAAAGTCTAGAGTTCCCATGTCACTTCGACTGCGACCAAGGTAATATTGGCTTTGTCGTGTATCTTTAATAGAACAAAATCACTCTAAAGATGATTGCAAACTCGGGTCATGATTCATCAAGTTTGAGGTTGTCCATGCGATTTGTTTTGAGGTGCAGGCATTAGAAATAGCACGCAGAAGATTCCCATGATGCAGACTGTCGAAGCGCAGGCTTGACGTACTTATTCTGTAGTGAGTAACCTCTCAAATGTGACAAAAGTAGATGAGGGCGGATGACCTAGATCTTTTCCTGGTCGTCGTCGAATTAAAGGAGGTCTCTTTACCGTGAATTCCTACGATGGACCATGATAAGCAGTGTTGTGTCGCCCTTGTTCATTAGGCTTGTTTGAAGATCTCTATGCCAATGCGTTCTTATGAGTAGCTACACCTTAGGCACTTGCCCACACGAGGTGATACCATCAACGATATCGAACCTCCTACTTCTTCATGCCATTCCACCTCTCGAACTCGTTGGTATCCAAATCGAACAGATCGCAGTAGCGACCGACCATTTGATCGATCATCTCATCAATGGAACTTGGCCTTGTGTAGAAAGCTGGCACCTGCAAGATTGAGACGTCAGTGACCTGTTCAGCTTCTCGCGAATAAGTGAACGTATGGAAACAGTAGGTTGCACACATACCGTCGGACAGATAATTGCTCCCGCCCTTGTGACTTCAAGCATATTCCTCAGATGTATCTCGCTCAGAGGGGTCTCTCTGATGGCCAGTACCAGGCGTCTACGCTCCTTGAGAAGCACATCCGCAGCTCGTAAGATGAGATCGTCGCAAAAGCCGGCGTTTACGCCAGCCAGCGTTTTCATGCTGCAAGGTAGAATGATCATTCCATCTAAGCGATATGAGCCGCTGGAGACAGGAGCTGCCTGGTCGTGCACGGAGTAGACGTGGTCTGCTAGAGCTTTCACGTTGGCCGGAGTGTAGTCTGTCTCGTACTTGATCGTCTGCTCTGCCCAGTGGCTGATGATGAGGTGCGTCTCGACATGCATCCGGCGGAGGACTAGTAACAGTTTGATTCCGATAACGGCGCCAGTCGCGCCTGTCATGGCAACCAAGATGCGTTTACGCCGGGCTGGAGAAGACGAAGGCGTAGATGTGATCGATGCATCGGAACAAGTAGTCTTGTTCGCTACTGGCGCAGATGAATCGAGTGTGGCTGGGGTGCCAGGTGTTGAGATGCCGAACATGTTGTAAGGGTCGAATGATGCACTACGTAATAGTATCCAAGACTGTTAGATCCGAGTGACAGATCGATGTTGATGTTAGGTTTGCAGGAACGTGATTAACTTAGAGCGATTCTGCGACTATGAGCGGACGTATGTATATAGTCAAAGTATCGCACTCTATGAATTTCTTTCTTGATTGTCTGAGCGGCGCAAAAGCGGCATGCATCGTCACACAACGGCCGTTTCGGTGAAGTCGGAAACTCAATGGCCGCCGAGGAGTCAATTCCGAGAAAGCCGAAAGCTCCGTGGCTTGAAAGTACACGGCCATCTCGGCGAACGCGGACTTGTCAACGGCGGCATTACGAACATCCCAAAAACGCCCAAAATGGAGAGCCTCAAGTGCGGCATGAGAGCGGATGCTCCGGATGGGTGCATATCGTTCAAGTATATCAGCCTGGTAGATGCGCCTCCCTGGGCTTTGCTCATAACAACATCACTTGCTTACCTGCCTGCATCTACACCACGACTCGCACCATGTCCGCCGACAAGAGCCATCACCTCTCCAGCTCAAACCAGCACCTGCCCCATCTGTGCTTCCGATCTTACGTCGAAGCGCTGAAGGATGACGGCGACTTGATCGAAATCGATCAGGAGCTCGATCCTCACCTGGAAGCTGGAGCTATCATCAGGAAAGTGTGCGAGACCAACGACAAAGCGCCGCTGTTGAACAACCTCAAAGGTGCCCAGCACGGGCTGTGGAAGATCCTTGGAGCTCCTGCGTCCTTACGCTCGGACAAGAAGCAGAAGTACGGACGCCTTGCCCGCCACCTTGCGTTGCCTCCGACGGCATCTATGAAGGACATCATGGACAAGATGCTTTCGTCTGCACACGCCACTCCAATCCCACCCAACATCGTGGCTGATGGTCCAGTCAAGGAGAATCGACTTCTGGAAGGAGAGTTCGATCTGACCACTCTGCCCGCCCCGCTGCTGCACCAATCTGACGGCGGAAAGTATCTGCAGACCTATGGTATGCACGTAGTACAGTCGCCCGACGGCTCGTGGACCAACTGGTCAATCGCTCGCGCTATGGTGCACGACAAGAACCATCTCACTGGGCTGGTATTTCAACCGCAACACATCTGGCAAATCCACCAGCTTTGGAAGAAGGAAGGCCGCGATGTGCCGTGGGCTCTCGCATTCGGCGTGCCACCCGCAGCGATCATGGCAGCCTCGATGCCTATTCCTGATGGAGTGTCCGAAGCCGGATACATCGGCGCGATGACCGGCACTCCTCTGGACGTTGTGAAATGCGACACCAACGATCTTTACGTCCCCGCAAATGCGGAGATCGTTCTTGAAGGCACGCTCTCTATCTCTGAGACGGCTCCGGAAGGGCCCTTCGGTGAGATGCATGGATATGTGTTTCCCGGCGACACGCACCCGTGGCCAAAATACACCGTGAACAGGATTACGTACCGAAACGGCGCTATCCTGCCCGTGTCTAATTGTGGGCGAATCACCGACGAGACTCACACGCTGATCGGCTCGCTGGCCGCTGCTCAAATCCGGCAGATCTGTCAAGACGCTGGTCTACCCATCACAGACGCTTTCTCGCCCTTCGAGACACAAGTCACCTGGGTAGCGCTGAAAGTGGACATCAAGAAACTGAAAGAGATGAACACGACCCCAGAAATCTTTCGCAAAACCATTGGAGATCTGATCTTCGGTGTGAAAGCCGGGCTGGTAATCCACAGGCTTCTGCTTGTAGGACCCGACATTGACGTTTACGACTGGCTGGACTTGAGCTACGCTTTCGCTACTCGCTGCCGCCCCGGTACGGATGAGACGTTCTTTGAGGACGTGACTGGATTCGCTCTGATTCCGTACATGTCGCATGGCACAGCTGCGCCCTCGCGGGGAGGCAAAGTAGTCTCGGACGCGCTTCTTCCCTCTGAGTACAAGGGTGAACAGGACTGGGAGCAAGCTTCTTTCAAGCACTCTTATCCGCAGTCTTTGCAAGACAGTGTGAACGCCCGTTGGACTGGGTGGGGTTTCTCGGCGGATGGATTGTAGAGTTGTTATGTCTGGCTGAGCAGGATATATAGCGCCGCAAAATGTTTCCACATCTAGAACCAGGGAAACTCTTGATCGAGCATTGAAGCCTCAGGCGCATTGAATTCGGTTGGCCTTTGTCATGGTCAGTAATTCGTCGTATCCATACCCCGGACCAAATTCTTTCAGGCTCTTTCCTCGCCAAGGGTATCTCAAGATACTGCGAGACATAGCAGTGGAAGTCGAAACGGGCACTTACCAAATGATGGAATCGAACGTATCGAGCAGAGAGCAACCATTCCAATCCGGATTCGGGTTCAGGGTTGGACCGTACGTTTCGCTTCTTGTTGTCTGAGTGCTGGTGCCCATAGGTCCTCCCAAGAATTGGTTTTGTGGAAATCTGAGCTCGTTAGTCCGAAGTAGACAAAGATTTTGCACGGAAGGCACCAACAAGAAATTCATAGGAGGTTCAAGATTCTCAACTGGAACCACAACAGGATTCGGTGCCGCCATCGCTTCGGTACAGCTTGCTCCTGGCAAAATATTCTGCTCGCTACGAATCCGCCTTAGCACTTGCAATGTGCGCATGTGCGGTGCAGACAAATTAGGCGACATCATATCAGCCTGCTGGTCCCGAAGCTCACCAGTCTGCGGCATCTCGGGGAAGATACTGAGTAGGTCGTCTAACAGGCCTTTCACTGCTTCGTCGCGTGAAGTCTCGCCCAGTAGGGCAAGGAGTAGAGCAGAGCTGAGTCCGTTGTGAATGACTGCCCATGATCGTGATGCAAAAGTGCACATTGACTGTAGCGCAATGAATGATTTGAGGCACTTCCGCAGGCTCTTGAGACAGATATCGATGAGCTCTTGTTGGGCTGGCGTCTTTTGTCCAGCAATTGTAGTCTCCCGCAATACAGGCCGGCAAAGCCAGGCCATGACAAAAGCAAAGTGTAGGTCTATTAACAAGATCTCGCAGCGCTGTTGTATAGTGGTGATCTGCGCGGACTCGAGATGTCGGCCATTGACCCTCAATCCGACAGCCTCGATACGAACGATAACTGAACGTATTGAGGCCAGGTCAATTTTATCACCAGTATTTACCCCATTGCGCAAAGTGATATGCGTGAGCTGATCCATGCAGAGTTGGAAGGATCTTCCTTCAGACGGATCTACTGGTGGAGCATATACCTCAACTGTGGGTGTCCGGTCGAACGCCAGTGCTAGCAAGCTATCGTGGCGAGCCAAAGTGAGCCTGTTCCATGTCAGTAACGATTTCTCATCTCGCTAGGGAGTGGGCATTAACCAAAGCCGCTTCTGTGGCGAGTCATCGACTTGCGATCTGTGGAAGCCAAGACTTTGAGCAATCCGAATAGTTGACCCAAGAAGCGTCCAAGCAGCTTGCGGCATCATATCATTCTGCAAGACAGTGCCGATCACGGCCATGGACTGTACGCAAAGTGGCGTTGGTGTAACAAGAAAGTTCGCTAGCCACAAGCATTCCAATGATGATTTCACTGACAAGGATTAGCGGGATACGTGCAAGGACCGGGTGCGACTCACGAAACAGTCGTGATTTCTCCTGGCGCTTATAAGCTCCATCCAGGTAGAACTGAGATGCACAAGCAAGTATCGCAAACAGCGATGAGACCCACTGTATGGACTTGCCCCGTTCAAGTCGTGATCTAGCCTCGTGTACGCCATCAAGCTGCAGTGGGGGAGTGGAAGCCTGTACATACTCACACAGCTCCACCTCGAAAGTGTCAATACGAGGTAGTGCTGGGGAGAACGGATGCACCTCCACTTGATAGATTCGAAACAAACTGAAAACATGTTTAGCCCAGCTTCATCATCAACGCCAGTTGATCTCTCATGCCGCCTCGAGAGCACTGACATCTATTTGAATAACAATCCAGACAGGGCGCATATGCTCTTTGGGACTTAAGCTACTGTGCACGAAAGAGACGCACGAGTACTTACTGGACGATCTCATGGTTGGCCGGAAGCGACCGGCTGATGCGGCGGATAGTTTCGAGCTCCACATCGTGCTCGGGTGGGAAGTAGGGTTCTTTCGATCTCGGGAGTTCCATGCCCAGTAAGGGCATAACAGCGTCGCGCACGTAGTTACCGGCCGAGCTCTCATGGCTGTCCACGACGTCGCGATTTGACAGGAAAGACGGCAAAGAGTTGACGCCTAGATAGAGCTGCTTCTCTGCCTGCTGATCTTCGGGCAGGTCTGATGAGACTTGCTGGCCACCAGACGTCGGAGGTCTTCGCTGCGAGAGAAGAGAAGGCAAGCTGCTTCGGTCGAGATGTGGACGGCTCCTGGGCGGTGCCTCATGTGAGCGCAATTGTGGTGCTGCTGCGGATGGTGTGCTTGTGACATGACCGGCAGGTCGGTTGCGATCGCCCTTGTATGTGCAGAGATCGGAATACTCGCTCTTGATGCATTTGTCGCAAGGCAGCGCGCGGTCGCATTTCACTTTCCTGGCCCGGCACGGGTCACAGCTCGTACGGGTGCGCGCTTTGCGCAAGCGAAGCTTGTCAAGGGTATGCGAAGTTGCAGGGTCCGCCATTGAGGACCACAGATAAATCTTTCGCACTGAGTGGAGGAGCTAGTATCGTTTGTATCGCAGTACAGGAGTGGCGATGGTAGAGACCAGGGGACTTGGTTGAATTCTTGCTCCGCGTCGCTCCGGTGCCCCACTCCGAACGCTCTAGGGTACTTCATCTTCTGTACTTTATAAGAATACAGGTACTTTTCCTTAGTTCTATCTACCTTTCATTGGATTTGTTCTCTTGAACTATGTGATTGACTAGGATAGGAACTTCCTCTGGTAAGTCTAACTGCTTCCCTTTTTAGTACAAATGCGATAGAGCTGACACATATAGTCGTTACTCAAAAGTCTGCACATGATATCTCAGCGAAAACACCTATGTTCTGAGTGCAGACTGTGGCCAAGATAGAACTGTAGTAGTAGGGAAACAAGTTTCGAGTGTCCCCAATCATCTCAATGGGACGCAATTTGTGCTCTCTGCCTATGTCTGCCGATACCAGCATAGTACGAAACCCGGACATTCGCAGACTTATGAGCGAGTACTGTGTATTTACCACTCGAGATAATTTTGTCCATAGCACAAGCCTTAGCCTTAGCAGTCAGATGTTACATATCAGAGCTAAAACTTGGGTGAAAGTAATGCTGCAAGGTTCCAAAGCAGATGAATCACTTGTGCGCTTTACAAATGATGATTTCAAACAGTCTCGTTGGCAACTATTCACTGAATGCGTGCGCCTGATCGTACCTCTCGACGCATTCTTCGTTGCACTCCTCAACAGGTCCAATCTCATTGCCAGTTTAATTCCAAGCTTTGCTGTCAAGTTTCCCCCTTCTACGAAAGAGTCCTACGCCTCATCAAGACTGTCCTCGTGAGATCAGGCTTAATCTTTGCGCAGTCAGTGCTAACTTCCGTTTTGACCAAGCGATCCACATTTTCCACTTACGTATTGCCCTAGATGAACATCTCTGTAGCGCTCAGTTGCACCTTCCTCCGGCTCAAGATCGTACATCGCAAGCAGCATCGTGAGGAAGATCTTCAGCATATTGCAGCCAACCGCTTTGCCGGGACATTGGTGCATCCCGTAGCCGAAATCGATATCATCTCGAGTTGCAGTGCCCCACTCGTAGTCTCTTGCGGCCTTGTCGCTGAAGCCTTCAGATCGACGCTTCTCGTGGAAACGGAAGCCGTCCCACTTGTCTGGCTGATGGAGGCGCGGGTCACGGAAGTAGGCAGGCTGGATAGCCACCTCAAATATTGTGTCTTTTGGGAGGACCACGCCGTTTGTAAGTGTGACGGCTTTGTTGACTCGTTTCATCAAGTTTGCTGGGACAGATGAGCGGAGTTTGCGGATGCAGAATCGATTGCGTACTTACATGCTGCGCTTGGATGATGGCGGTGAGTCTCCTTCCAGAAGCTGTCAAGTTTTGTAAGGCTTCGCAGAGCGGTCTTGTCACACGAGTGGGTTCCGGCACCAAGGACGTGGTCGGCCTCGACACGCATTTCTTCGCAGTGATCGGGACGAAACGCCATCTCATAAATGACTTGAGTGCCGATTGGAGTCGGTGAGAACACAAAAGTTATGCCATAAGCGAGGAGGATGTTTGTAAGATACTCATTATCGTGGAATCTGTATGGATCCACTTCGCGGAGAAGCCAGTGGATGATGCTGTTTTCACTAGTCGTCTGCGTCTCAATCTGCGCCCGTGCTGCTGCAAACGCCGTCGATAAAATGGCTGTAGCCTGGCGCAGGTGTCCACGAAGTTCTTGAATCTCTGGAATGAAGTAGCAATATATTGGATGCAGAGCAGGATGGCAGCATCGAAGCTTGAGCTGGGCAGCAGAATGTGTCCGGACATAGTTGAAGAAGACTTCGATGATCTTTTCATCATAAGACTCACACAAGATGAGCTTCCAAGATGCTTTTGCAAAGATCCGTGTTATCACTTCTGCGACACGGACAGGTTTGCGGACTGTGATCGAGGACTCATTAGTATCCACTTTCTCTGTATACTACAGGAAGGGTGGGGACATACCTTCATCTCCGATCTGGCTAATACTTTCGTCGAAGCTCTCGGCTATTTCGGGTAAGTTCTGATCTGTGCGAGTCCGTCAGCGGTCGGGGAATTGAGCAGTCGCTCGGAAAATCACTTGCCAAAGGTCCGCATTTGTGCCAGTACCAGCTTGTACAGGAACATGTCTTCGAATGCGGCTCCCGTGTGAACAGACCAGAAGAACTAGATACGGGAATTCAACATCGCTCGGCGTCAATGCAATTGAGTTCAGAGAATTTACCTCTCGGTAAGCAGGTGCAACATCCTCGTCTTTCTTCTTGCACAATGCAAGCCAATGTCGCGGCGCGATGATAGTCAGATATGTCCCTGACCTATTTGAGTTACCATATCCTCTTGATGCGTTTCAATACTTACCATTGAGATACACAACGCGGAAAACACCATCCTTGGCCTGGTAAAGTGTTATGGATAAAGCCAATGCCAGGGAAATGATTCCACTCACCTCAACAAAACCCTTCTCAATGGTTTTGACTCCATAAAGTCGGAACTGCTTCTTTGCCTGGAGCCAAGATGATTCGGTAGGGTACGTGAGCACATCGCTTCTCGTGAAGCAACGAACAAACGCCGCAGTGGCTGCCGCCGCTACAAGAGCTCCAAGTACCGAAATGATCATGGAGCGTAGAGCGGGAAATGGTTCGAGGAGAGAACACATATCTGCCACAGCAAGTACAGTACTAGTTACTAAGTTTGTGCACGGCATGCTTATTACACCAAAACTGGGTCACTTTGAAAAGTCATATAAAATCAGGAAAAATTCCTAATCATCTGAGATTCAGACTAATAGTAAATTATCTCTTGATTTATAATTCTATCTCTTCAAAATTACTTTAAAAAATTTATTACTAGATAAAGAATGATATATATTCTAAGATTAATAAATAAAGTTGTGGGACACTTAATTTTGGTGGGGAAAGCGGGATTTAAGACTAGGGTTTCCTACCCTAATATTATCATCTTTCTACCACTTCGAAAAACGAATTTATAAAATTATAATTGCGTATAAAGTAGTAGATAATATAGAGTTCTATTTAGTATAAAGATGTCAGCTTATAAAGATCGTTGTATGTCATGATATAAGCCATTAAAATTCGCAATTTTGGTGGGAATTTATGCTTGTCCACAAACTTAGTAACAATGATGGCAAGGGCTTGAATGCTTTGGCAAGATATTTCTAGAAGCGTGTCATCCATATAGTTTATGAACTCGAACCCATTGTTATCTCAGGTAAGGTGAGGCACATGGAACGTGATTCTGACGAGTCTGAGATCGGATCAGGTCCTTGTGCAATCTGCACATGATTGATCAGCTCCAGATTCATGCATGCACGGCTGGCAACGGGAAGCTCGAGTGGCAAGGAAGCTGTCGGCCTGCAAGACCAACGCATCGCATAAGTATCGCTTTTCGTGTTGAGATCACAGCTTCATTCTGTATTGTTTGCATGCTGAACTCGCATGCATATTGCTTGCAGATGCTTTTTCTTCTTTGGTTATCGTGTGACCAAACCTCATATTATCGAGGCATTGTGCGAGGCGAAAGGTGATTGCATATATGTAGCTGGTGCTCTGCCCTCAAGACGAGAATTCAGCTCCAAGGTGCATAATCCTGCAATGTACGAAGATGACGCATCATGTGTGACCCCAAATCCCAACACCCGAGTTCCAACATCACCACATGGAGTGTATTGGTAAGGCATAGCCTCATTATGCTGTAGTCTTTCGTATAGGCTAGGTTGTCTCTGAGTAGAAAACAGACTCAAATATCCACACCGCTCTGCCCGGATGATTTCGATACTCGAAATAATCGGTACGAGGCATCTGTTGCTCAAAAGAAAAGCCCGGCACGCAGGATCCAACCAAGGTAGACAGGCTCACTGGCAAAACATCCGCTAGGCACTCCCATGCCGATCATGTTGTTGAGCTCTCTGCATCCGCTCTACATCAACAATGCGTTCTTACATGCGTTTGTCGAACTAGTGAGTGTCTATATGAAGCAGGTCTACTCGTCACAGCATTCAATAACATGGCCTGACAACGCACGCGGTAAATGGATCCGCGAAGCGTTCTAGTCGTCGGCTTTGCAGGAGGTACGACGAAGATTGCATATCACACGGAAGTGCACTTGCTATGCTACATACGTTGTCATACGGCGTTTGAGAGTATCCCGTCCTCGTCGGCCCCGCGATAACGACCCAAGAATTCCATGTGGGCATCAATGACTAGCACGAGAGGCAGACCGAAAGAAAGATCGACGCAAGGGTATAAGTATCGCATCCACGATGGTGTGTCAGGACCGGTTTCCGCAATGTTTGTCGACTTGAATCCTTTCTCAAGGTATTTTCTTTCGATTCACAAAGCGGAGCGCTCAACATGACACGTCAAGTAAACGGTCACTCTAGGTGCGAGGTCGTCGAGCAGCCGAAGCTGCTAGTACAGACCGACAGCGACAATCAGGTTGACGAGAGGTCTTGGTCGCTAGCGATCCTGCCATCGCTCGAAAGGCTCATGCAGAAGGCAGGTTACAGCAAGGACCAACAACAGAAATACGCAGCATTCGTGTTGCAGAACATAATTCCATTCCTTGGACCCGCGCCGTCACCTGATGGTACACCACACTTCGACAGCTTCTGCAACGACGACTTCTCTCCAGTGGAGCTCAGCTGGAACGTTCATGGAGGCCTGTCGACCGTACGCATCGGGTTTGAGCCCATTAGTTGTCTCGCAGGAACTCCGCGTGATCCATTCAATGCTCTCGAACCATCAAGGGTGGTACAACATCTACAGCACTGCTACCCACACATCAGCACGGAACTATGGCAACACTTTCTTGGAGACTTCACTGTTACACCGGATGCGGCATCTGCTGTCGTAGCCCGCATGGCTCCGAATGAGCATATGTCGTCGACCACAATCTCCTTCGATTTGGCTGGTGATCCCAGTCCGAAACTGTACCACTACCCAATCGCAAAGGGACTCTCGACAGATGAGGTCACAGGAGAGATAGTCACCAAATCCGTGAAGAGACTCAAGCTCAACATCACGCCCGCTCTTGATATCCTCCAGGCATTCATCACGGAGACCAAGGCTCGCCACGGCTCGAATTCCATGCGATTTGAGACCCTTTCGTGGGATGCTGTTGACCCAGTCAAAACGAGACTGAAGCTCTACGTGCGGACACCACGCACATCCTCCAGAGCTACTCAAGAGATACTCACACTGGGAGGGCGTCTCAGTGATGAATCTACCCAATTGTGTGTAGCCAACATCCGTCTCTTTTGGTCTTCGGTCCTACAAATCCACGACGACGAAGCAGAGCTTCCATCAAGTACTCATCGCACGGCAGGCATCATCTTAAACTTTGAGCTCCGACACAACGATCCGCTTCCGAGACCAAAGGTCTACATTCCAGTCAGACACTGTTGCGAGACCGATCTGCAGATTGCAGAGAGGCTCGGTGTCTTCTTCCGCAAGCTAGGCTTGACTCGGGTCGCGGACTCGTACGTGGAAGACGTTCAAAGCATATTGTGAGTCTCCCAACCATCGATTGCTAGGGCAAGCTCTTCCTGAGATAATCTTTAACTGACATCTCGTAGCCCTTCCCAGAACTTCTCGCAGACCATCGGAAGACACTCGTACGTCGGCATCTCCCATACTCAAGAAGGACCCTACGTGACCGTATACTACAATACGATGGTGTTTGCTGATGGCACTGAGAGAAACGGAGAAGGAAAATTGGTGGGTCCAGCGAGCAAGCGCCAGCGCCATTTGGGTTGAGCGATTTATGATAGGTATGATTCTCTGCAAGAGCTTCCCCTAAATTTGTTCCGGAAGGTATCACTCCTTTTCACATCTGTTGCCCATATTCCTGCGCGTTCAAGATGCAAGAAGCTTGTGTGCATATTTGCCACCTCAAATGCGGGCGCCCGTTCGAATTGCAGAACTCTGACTAGTCTAAGAACAGTCGCAATCCTTGCATTTGTCGTTGCAATCGTTGGACATTGTTCCAAAACATGTGTTAATGCATTCTTGTCCCGGAATTGTTGGCACGCTCTCGCACATTGCTCCACACATAGCGTCCTGCCTCTGTGTGCAAGCCATAACGTTGTGACCCGGGCACTTGGGACACCCTTTGCAAGGAGGAAACTCGTTTCTATTCTGCAGAACCGCAGCGGAGGCCAGTCCTATGCTCAAGGCGACGGCGGAAATCTGAATATCAATTTAGCAAACGGAAGGAGAACCCAGTGAGACATGTAATACCTTGAGGAATTGCATGATCGAGAAGAATGAGCTGCGATATCGATGATAGGTTGCAAGGCTTGGATGTAAATAAAGATTAGATGAAAGGGATTGCTAAAATACTTTGCAGCCTTGTTCTTATACATTGGCGGATTACCGACGCTCGGTACAATCTCAAGCTGTGGGTCAGTTAATACCCACAGCTGCCTGTTGATATAATCTGACGGACGGCATCATCGCGCTAGAGTGACTGGTCTCTCGCATACGATTTCAAAGCCAGGCATGCGATTAACTGAAGACACCGGCCTTGCGAACTACTTAGTCACACCTGGTAAGTGATTGCAGTTCCATTGCACTAATTCCATTACACTAATTCTATCACACTAATTCCATTCCACTGGTTCTATTACACTAATTCCCTTCCACTAAACCTACCCCCCTTAGTTGACGTAGTAGTGCAATTAGTCCTAGTTCTAGAGTCAAGCCGATCCAACCACTCCACGAGATTTCATAATAAGAAACAACCAATCATACATACATTACGTGGTTTCGAAATCTTTCTATAACTCTTCCGAACAGCTATCGTGTTTGACAAATGGCAATTGAATTGCATAGTGCGCAGTATTGGGGGTCTTTGCTGTGTACGTGCACTATGTCAAACCTCAGAAGTAAGGCTTTTGCAATGAATGTGAAGAGAGATGTTGAATAAAGGAGTGAATTACACGAAGCCAGTCATCTACAAAAATCTTCCCTTGTTCAGATGCAGGCAGTTGTGTAGCTAAGAGGCAAATTCCAATGCACACAATGTCATCTTAGTCGCACTTGCAATCGTGGATGCAACGCATCAGATCGCCACACAGCGCGCCGCCGTCACAGATAAGCCCATCTTCATCCCCTCCCTCCGGACATTTGCAACCGCACGTGCGAGCACATTTCTCGTTGGAGGTACCGAAGCTGCAGCTGATATTGTTTGGTGATAAGCGACGGAGGACTGAGGCAGGTGTGTCCTCTTTAGGCCCGGGAGGAGCAGCTAAGGCCACGGCTATGACAGCAAAGCCGGCGAGGACGGTGAATCTCATTTTGCTTCAATCTTGATGCTGACTGCGTGTTTGGTTACTACTGTCAGACCTCAGCAAGATCCAAGTCAAACGTACCTTTTGTAGTAGTAGTGGTCGTGGGAAGATGGAGTGGATGTGGTTATGAGAGAGGCTCCTAAACATGTCATCTTTATATATTCCATAGTCTTCTCCTCAGACATTCTACGCGACACATACCTCGATTTCTGTCATCGTTGCATATACTTAATAGACCCACAAGGATTCCGGCACCAGTTCGGTACGGAAGAAACACCACAGTCTCTCCCACTTGAGTGTGGGTACAGTATGGAAGTCAACGATCCAAAGACGCTCATTACTTTGTATTGAACACAGGATCATTTGCATGCGATCCTGTTTAGAAGACTCCAATCAGACCTGCTTGTGCCAATAGATTGATGAGTTTATGATCGTAGCCTCTCTCCCTCAGGAATCTCCATGGACTAATTCCTTGAGTCTAATCCTTCAGACTAATTCCTTCAGACTAGTCCCTTCAAACTAGTCCCTTCAAACTAGTCCCTTCAAACTAGTCCCTTCAAACTAGTCCCTTCAAACTAGGTCCTTGAAACTAATTCCTTCAGAGTGATTCCTTCAGACGATTTCTTTCAGTCTAAATCCTGCGTTAAACTAATTACTTGAAACTCATCTAGTTCGACCGATTGCTTCGCTTGCCATTCTCAAGTCAATTAGCCTCTGCTAAGATTATCATTAGCACTGCAGATCCAATGCCACCTTCGAGGCTTATCTCAATCTCACAGTCTCTGTAGGCGCGATAGTCTTTGGGTCTTGGGTGCAGTTAGTCGGGTCTTGGAGGACCTCGAATGAGAAATAGACCCTGATAGAGAGGACCTCGTTTGACGATTCGACAGTAATTTGGTCCAGACATTTTGCATCAGGCTTCCTATTGTCAATTTTCAATGTGAAAGATTATAATTCTATTCGTACGAGGGCAAGCCTTGTTGCTTTTACATGGTCGCGTACACAGTCTTGAGAGTACAGCTTGTGACCTGTGATGGTTGTCCCGAGTTCGTCGATTGTGCGCATGCCCTGAATAGGGACCGGCGGCCGGAGGAGACGTGTGAGGCAGTAGAATTTTGAGGATGAATCTCATAACCTTGAGATGCTCGAGCAAACACGTCAGCTGTATGGTTGATCGACAACCTTTGAGAACCGGACAACAGTCTAAACGTTGGGAGTCAGGCCATCATCTGATTGAGTCAGTGTGCACTGACTTCAAATTCCCCGGGCAGACGTTGAGCAAAACTCGTACCTGGTAGCCGCGATGTGCAACATGCGTAGCGCTACCAATAGGAAGTCTGCCGTCAGCGGGGCATTTTAACACTGGCTGCCTGACCTATGTCGCAGGTCCACCCTAAGGATTATGGTCGAAAACCGTTCGCCAACTGCACTCCAGTCCTCAATCCTCTTTTCGTATGCTACAGGTCAAAATGGTCCGCCTCGAGGCACAACCAACATCCTGGGTCGACATTTGTGCGTTTGTAATGATGTCAAAGACGACCACTCCTACGCAATCCTGTACCGTATTGTACGCTTGGGCCCTTCTGCCAATCGTATTTCCTGGAAATTCGTTTCTTCTGCGCACACATATCATCAAGTCATTTGACACTACCGTTAACCATTGTGCGAATTGCGGTCCAAACCTTACGGTACACTGAAAGTAACAAGCTTGACAAGCGTGTATATCACATTCAAGAATGAGTGAAACGACTTTCAACCGGACAGAGTCGGGGAGTACCTCCTCCACGGAAATTGAAAAGTCCTTGGGCTGCGGAAATCGAACCACACTGCAATCATGCCACCTTCTTCATAACAATGTTCACAATAAGGAGCAACCGACCTTCACTGGCAGCACAATGATCGAATCATGCATACAGATGGACGATCTTGGGAATGAAATCATCGTTCATAAAAGGGTCTATCAATGCTGGGACCACGATTGTGCCGGTCGTACATTTTCGACATTGAGTAATTACCGGAGGCACTGCAGAGAAAGAACCGTCCGCCTTGAGAGAGCCATATCTTGCCCACTCTGCCAAAAGCATTTTACGCGCATATACGCCAGAGACGCTCATGTTCAGCGCGAGATCAGCAGAATCATGAACATGGAAGGGCTCTGACTGGCAGCTTGGCTATGATCTGCTCGGATGTCGTCTACGAAACAGGAAGCATACTTTACATACAAAGAAACCTCCCTTTGACCTCGATACCTTTGCATCTCTATCGGTCACTGTCAAATGCTCGTGGCCTACCAATCAAGAGGTTTCTGGCAGGGTCTAGCCTCCATTGACTAATGAACAACAGCTGTCGGCGGCCCGGCAGTTCATGCCGTCATCTGGTAGCTGTAGTTCCCGCGGACAAGCGCAGCTCGCGTCGCTTCAATACTACCCACCTCATCGAGAACGATGCTTCAATCGCGCACAGTGGCCTAGGGATTATTCCTCCGGAGGTAGCGGAACACATGATGGTGGAGAAAAATTTGCGGTGCGTACCCATGGTGTGCTCGGTCTCGCCAAATCAGCCAGGGGAGCGTGATGATTGACCTGGATCCATGGCAATAGAGGCCACCTCCTACTTCGTGCGGCCGGATCCATAGCTCCGGTGTGGTCGCATAGCTTAAAAGCAAAACGGCCGCCAACTGGTTCGTGTGCACAGGCTAAGTTTTGTTTAGTGGCGGGGATGCAAATACCTTCTGTCTGAATCACTCTCAATTGACCCTGTCCAAAGTCCGCTTCAATGCTCTCAATGTGGATGGGCATCGATGGGCTCGCTGTGCATACGTTGCTCGACACGATAACTGCTTCGATGGCGATCAGAACTGCGACTCCGAGAACGCTGCACCGTTGAACCGCCCAGCATGACTTGGGGTCCAAGGCCCACATCATCAAATTTTAGCCCTCCGCTAAGCTTCGTCACGGACCAGGTAAAGCCACACAGCAAGGATGCCTGTGCCGATCATGAGTCCTTTTTCTAATGTGCAATCTGCTTTTCGCTAGACACTTGCATGACAGGGCAGATAGAATCGTCGTTGTTACATTTGTATGTCTGGATCGAGTCACTTCTCCATGAGCTGCGACCTCCTAGATGACCCTAGTTCTTAGAAGCATGATAGAAAGAGCGGCCGTGTAGTCAGTGAAATTATTTGTCTTCAAGCCTCCTCGTATATCTCACAGAGGATGTCTCAAGGGCATTTTCAAGAACTCACGGATCAGTAAGAAACTTTTGACTTGTCTATACAATCCTGGGGTGGGAGCTTCAGGAACGCCAGTCTTTCGGTCTGCTTTGAGTTTTTGGATGCTATCATATCCTCCAATGCTGCCAGAACTCCTCATTATACACAGAAACCGCCCGATTGGAAGACGAAGAAGGAGAATCCTCCAATAGTACGTACATGGTAGGGCTAAGCATGGGTACTGCGGATATTTCCAGTGAACAAAAGTAGCAACATAGTGCGTAAATGCTTGTGCGACTACGATATAACCACGACCGCATTCAACAAATTCTCATCGACCTGACCATGCAGCCTCATTTCCGCAACGATCTGTGACAAGCTCACAAGTTCGATCCTCCAGGTATGGTTTATGTCGATTGCTGTTCCATTCGTGCTCTCAATAGCCCGCTGAGCAGCTTGTTCGTCCGCGAATCGAACAAATGCAACACTTATCTCACATCAGCCCGGGAATCACTATTCAAATCTACTGTTGCTTACCCAAAGCTGTTTCCATCGTCGTCATGCGGCATGTAGACTCGGTCGGCGTCTCCCGTATTCGCAGCTGAGGCACCTGATTTGCGGAGAATGAATTTGATCAAGCCACTTTGCTGCTGCGTAGGTATCACGGGAAGACCAGAAACGACCAGCAGAACACTAGTTGGCGCAGCAGAGCTCTCTTGGGAACTCATCCTTGACGTTGATGGGAGTCGTTTAGGCCCACAGCTTGTGTCTGGTCCAGGCAAATCTGCAATGCAGATTGTTGCTGAGAGTATCTTCAGGTATGCTTGTGCAACACACTGCTAGACTGCTAGTAGTCCGAGCGTGTTTGATTGAAGGCGGTAGTGGATGTTGGAAATGGCGAAGCTTAGAATTGTGAATGCGTCATCAGATGAGCTAATGACTTCTGTCTTAATGCACGGAGCTGAGGGAGCCTAAAGTTCGGCGCCCGCGAGTCGGCTATTTGACACATCATAAGGAGCTGTAGCGACTGCACTAATTCCTCTGCACTAATTCCTTCTCTGCACTAAATCCTCTACGCTAAATCCTCTGCACTAAGTCCTCCAGCCTGTCTGCACTAATACAACGCACAGATACAACGCATTGACCGGGTAGGTATGCTCCGAACGATAGCGCTTGTTCATAGGCTTACACTTTAGCAGCTCCTGTCTCCACAGCCGCCCATGCGCCGAATATACGGAGGTATGCTGGACGGCATCTTTACTTGGTTGGGAAACTGATACGCGCAACGCACCCTGCGTGATCGCAATGGATAACGTGTAGCATACAAAATGGGATCCGCTTTAGCACCGGGCGGATTGAAATCGGCGCATCATCTCAAGTTCAAGAGGGGAGCACAAAAGTAGAAATCCAAATGTCAGCGACCCAGCGGCTCAACAATCTTTTGATGAATTGCCAGTGAATCGCCGCCAATGTCAACCATCGAAAACTTGCAAGCCACCGAAGAGCAGCCTGCTCCCAACCAAGGGATGAGTCTCGATCCGGAACATCGCACAGGTACAGAAGCTGAAGACGAGAGCTCTGGCATCGCCGCGTGGTTTATGTCTTCTGTAAGCTCCAGCATATCTACAAAGCAATTCGGTGATGTTAATGGTGATAGTGTACCGCCGCGATTACTTGTCTGCCAATCTGTTGCAGCATGCTGTGTTGAATTCTCATTCCGAGGCGAGACGGCCGAGATCATTATTTACTCCAGTTGCGAAAGCGCTTGATCTCATTCCCTGAACACACCAGGTGATCTACTTGCACGACTCACTGGAGATTCACACTTCTCGACGCTTTATAGATGTACCGGATCGTTTGCTTCCTTTTCCATCGAATCTCTCTGTCAAACAAGATCAAGAAGCTTTAGTGGACCGCAGGTTTTCGCTCTCAGGCTGTGCTTGCCGAAAATCTTGTTTCTCGGCGCAGAATTCCCGATTCATGCACCCACTGCCTTCGCTCATCCTCTTGATACTTGCTGAACTTGCTATCCCCCATCCCATCGATGAATGCCTCGCATTGTTCGACCCAGACTTGAGCTTCCTCATTTTTGCCCTGCTCCCAAAGGCTCTTGACGAGAATCTTCAAGCTTCCCAAAGCTTGTGGACTATTTTCGTCGCCGAGTGCAGGATGAGCCTGCAGCCAAGGTAGTACCAAGCGTGCAGCGGCCTCGGCTTCTGCATACTTGCCCATGGTCAGCCACAAGTTGCTCTGGGCATGCAATGCACTCATGTCCAGCTTGCCATCCGGGCCGTGCTCATACATTTGTTTCCCAATCGACTCCGCTGCCTCAAAGTCTCCCAGACAGAAATTCATAGTGCTTAGACCCGCTTGCAAGTTCCTCCAACGAGTGTAGTCCACGTCACGGAGTTGCGATGGTGCCACTTTGGCGGACTCTGTATGGAAATTGTCCTCGATTCTATCACGTAACATTCCCAGCTTCATTTCAGGAGAAGTGTTGTCGTCGACTTCGAGCTTAATCTTGTCCAGATTGTTCTCGTCACAGCATACCAGGAAAGCGCGTGCTATCTTAGAGCCAGAAGGGCCGAATTCGATCCAGAAGGGCTCTTTAGAGATGTCGATATCCCAGCTGAAGTGCGTCTCGAAACCATGTTTAACATGGGCATGTATTGAGTCTGCCATGATTGTGTTCACCATGTAGTCGTCAAGCCCACTGCCAGGTGGCGTTCAAATGGCCCTATCGTAGTATACTGCCCCAAGCCTTTGTGTCCCTTGGTCCAGAAAACATCCGAGCTCGTCAGCAGAAGACTACTTCGTAGCTTGCCCGAGCTACCCCACCTTCTTGTCCTCTCATCTTCCGCTGTGAAATCAAGCGCGACTATACATCTTGATTGTGTACTGGCAGATCACAAAGTTTATGTGCTCGACCCTTTCATTTTGACACAAAAAGTCGATATCGGACTACTACCAATTCTAGCTTTTAGCTGCTAGCTCTCTAGAGCTGCTGCACACCGGCGTCATGAAAAGCGTCTGGGCTCTTGCAAAGATTGACGAACTTGAGTTCGCTGCGACGGCTACTTTGCTTGCAATAAAAGCTAAGGGACAATCACTCCCATCCGTTGAGCATGATCATGACGGATCAAGCGACGAAAATGAATCAGAAGACGATGACGAAGCGGTGGGATGCGCCACTTCGAGTCCAGCATCCCGACTAGCAACACATCCCGGAAGCGCACTCATCGACAAATTCTTAGATCGTTTGGCAGAACTTTTTGCTCGGGACAAACCCTTTCCGCATTCTGTCCGGAATGAAAGCTCCAAGCATATTGCAGCGACCGCTTGGGTTGGGCCAGATGCAGACGCTGGATCCCCAATCAACATTCTCGTCGCGAAAAACAGCGGTCTGGATGATCAAGATTTGGACATGCTAGGAAGACTCCAAAGATGGCTTCGTGCTGTTGCTCACACGGGCCGAAGTCCTCCTATAGAGGCCGACCGGATTTGGATTGGCAATCAAGGACTTCTCCAGTTCTCCCGCAAGCGCTTGTTGTACTACATCTCCCAATTCAACGCGGAAATGAACCGGAATCTACACACGATTCAGAAACCTGTAGAAAGGCCGATACATGAGATCAATCAACTCTACGATATGTGTCGGGACCTACAGCTCGACTCAGCAATTGAGCAATTGAGAAATGTAGTCAACGCAGCATATTCTTTGCGATGCAACTGTAAGAGTGTTAATGTCAAGGCCCGGCATGTCAAGGCGCTACGACTGATCGGTATGATTGGGCGGCTACAAGCGGCCTATGAGTGTTTCAAGTCGGTGGCACTGTCATTCACGGGATTTCGACATGTGGAGATGAGGTCTCTAGCTTTTCGAGGAGATGTGGAGGTCAACCAGATATTGCTTCGCAGAAATCTTCGCGGACTCTGTGAGAAGTTTGAACTGCCAAAGGGTTTTCTGGAAAGCAAAGCTGCAAAGAAATGTTCAAGGGTATCTCGTCTGCATGTCCACGCCGAGATGCAGATATTGGCAAGTCTTGGGGAGAATACCGATTGGCATCGACGAGCTCATCCATATATCGGTGCGAGCAAGAAGACCTGCTTCCTTTGCAATCAGTTATTGCTCAATTACAGTCGGCTTTCCAAAGAAGGCGACAGAAAACCTTTCTTCAGAGCCCGTCAGTCCCATGGCAAAGTCTATCCGCTCTGGACCATCCCTAGAAGTACGTCAATGTCACCTGTCGCCCAGCTCTCTCTGTCAACAGGTTTGTCCTACGCCTACAAGCAAGTCCAGCGTCATTTGCAACAGTGTTCGGGACTACAGCCAGCAATTGCGGAGTCTTCGGCGGGTGTGACTGCCATTGGATCCCTTTGCGCGGAATTCATGGCATTAAAAGGACAGCACTTGACAGACCAGCGGCCTATGAGCCCATCCAATATGGCACCTACAGTCGAGCCTCATGTTCTCCTCGGACACGTGGTGAGACATGCCCAAGTTGTACGTCTGCCTGTGGACGGGTCAAATGCCGAGCTTGTGTCCATTCCTTTCCATGCTTTGCCAGACACGAGGGATCCGCGAATACTTGAATGTGGCCATGATCTTGTGCCAGACTTTTCCCGATTCTGGGGAATTCATCAGTTCGACCGGCGATTCATGACTTTTGAGATCTCACCTACCGATGGATTGGCGGGCGAATATCGGCTTTACTGGAATGATGGCGACCGCTTTGCCAATAATAAGTACATCCAAGATGTGCTGCAACTTGAGTGTGTCGACGACATGCGACGGTTTTGGACGGGCGATGTGTTCATTGTGCGCTTCTCGGAACAGTCAATCACCTACATCTATAGTGTACACGATGTTCAGATTGCTATTGCCCAATCACCTTCTCTGACAGCCCTGCTGAAAGATTCATGGCAAAACCACTTCCTCGAGACACAAGTGGAGCAAGACCAGTATTATGATAACGCACAGGAGAAGACAAACACGGATAAAGAGATTATTCTCCAGAGGATGTTAGTGACCCTCATCTTATGTCAAATAAACACTTTATTCTGACCTTTTATCCCAGGACAAATACGGAACGTGAGATCCTGGAGCGTTTGCCTCCAGGAACCCTCGATTATCTTGCAATCACAGATTGTGACGACGGAGCAATGAAAAACTTCAGCATCAAAAATGACCCGGACGACCCGACAATGGTACAAATAAGCTACATGCAGAAGCGTACAGCGTTGGACCAGATTGGTTGGTCTGGATTTAGCAGCGATCAGTTGTACACTACTCAAGACTAGGCTCTGGGAGTATAAGTCTCAACACGCACCTTCCTTGTCGCACGTTGCTCTCGCCATCTCTGCCCATAGTAGCTATGCAGACCGTAGGGCACGACGCCAGCTGTTACAATCCCCACAAGCAATACGCTCAGCCAACCTGGTCCACACGCCCGCAGCAATGGATCCACGCCTGCCACGCCACCAGCGGCCATCAAGCAACGGCTTAGATTGAGAATGGCGCTCGCGCTGGCACTGTCGTCCGGAAAGGAATCGACCAGCAGAGTATTATTGCTAGTCAGTACCGACGTAGCGCCCCAGCCCGCTGCGAACTGTGCAAGGAGCGGAACGATCCAATGCGATTTCGGATCGTTACTTGGGCCTGGCGCGGTCAGCGACCAACCGAACAGCAATAGGGACCAAATCGTCACAGTTGTGTAGACATATCCTTTGCCGAGACGTGCTTTTTCTAGCGGAAACGATGCTGGGATCACTTTGCTTGGCAACGGCGTGTCTGGATGGATGTGACGAGCGAACTGCCAAAGCTGCGCTTCGCGGCGGTAGTCGTAGTTGAGATACCTGCCGGCGGAGATGCTGCCGATGATGCAGCCGAAACCGTTTGCGAGGAAACAGAGACCGATTCTGGGGTCATGTTAACCTTGTAACAACTAGGGTGCGCATAACCTCCGATCTCTCGTGAGTGACTTACTGTATTGTGCTGAACTGATAGATGTCCATGAGCAGATATGTGGTCGACGCCACCATCATGCTCCAGGCGGTGTAGACGCATCCGCCAAACAAAAGCGCACAGAGCGCATCCCACTCGCATAGTAGCCTAAAAGGCTTGATGAAAATTTTGAAAGAGAAAGGCTTCGCCGGCTTGATCTCAGCACTCGCAGCACTGGGAGCTGCCTGATCTTCCAAACTTCTATCAAGCGCCCTGCTGTTCTGGAGAAACGACCAGAGCAACGGTCGATAGTACCAGTGCTCCAATGGCATCTCTCCATTGCCATCGATACGTCTGAGGGTTTCCGGTATGAGTAGAAGTACGCCAACCACACACAAGCTGGAGCAAGCCGTCAGGAACCAGAAGATCGACCTCCATCCTACGGAGCCGGCGAGAAGACCCCCGATCACTGGCCCAAGCGCCAGGCTGAGCTGTCTTACTGAAGCCAAATCAGCAACCTAAAGGAGATCCAATGAAACTGAGGCCCGTGACTGACTCACCGCCAGAGAACCACCCGAGGTAGCCACCGCGCTCGTGTGGAGCTGCAATATCCGCAATGACACCGGCTCCTAAGGCAATTGTACTCGAGCTGCCTGCCGCTTGCAGAGCTCGGAAGATAAGCAGCATTGCGCTGTTCGTCGTCAAAGCCAACGCAATGTTCGCTCCGACATACAGAAAGAGAGTGTACATCAGCGTCGTACGACGACCTTGACGATCCGCCAACGGAGCCCAGAAAGAGGGCGCAAGACCCTGGGCGATCATGTACGTTGTTATTGAGAGGTTGACGACTTCCATTGGGATGTTGAGGTCCTGATAGTTTTCGTCAGTACGTTTTTGAGAAGCATGATACCATACTCGTTTAGTTGTGATCTCGAATTCTTACAACTGAGATGTTCTCCTGTGCGGGGAAGTAGATGTTGGATGACAGGCCTGACAGAGCTGCCACGGCGGAGACGTTGAAGACGATCCAGTTTTTCGTCGTTGAGGTGAACACGTGGTATGGTGCTTGCTCTTCCTCAGAAGCCCTATGGTGCGACGACCCTGTACAAGTTCGAGTTGGTCGCAGAGAAGCTTGGTCGCTGACAGTGTCCAGCGAGAGCTCACCCATCGATGTACGACTGGGAGTTTCACTCGAATCAGCTTTTGGTGAACGGGTAGAGGAGTCGAAAGTGTCCAGCTTGATAGCGGACATGTTCAGTGGTACAAAAATGAATGACACACCAAGTCTTGTGAGTGCCGATGGTGTGTGAAGCCGTCAACGCAGAGGATCAGATCAGGAATATATAGAGCCTAGTTAGAGGGATCGCTGCCACTGCCCTTCGGGCGGATACAGTCACTCCTTTCCTGCGAGGTTGAGACGTTGGAACGACACAGCCCGAACTTGTGTGACGTGTCGCGAGACTGCTGAGACACGCAATGGTCGTCATAAGATAATACAACGTCATAAGACAATATACGCTATACGCTTGCAGCATAGCCAGTCTAGATGACAGTAAACAGATAGATCGACGAGCAGTCATTTGGACCAGATAGCTCCTCAGGCCATCGAAGCTGCGACAGCGTTAATTGACTTACAGAGTGTTCCAACTCATCAAGCACGATAGTCTCTTTCCTGGCATGGTAGTATTGCTGCCAGGTTTGATCGCATGTCTTCCCTGTGGCACCTGACTAGCGAACCTCAGTCTACACAAGACGTGCTGAAACTTGCATATGAGCTCACAGCCCCTGAGGGCAAAGGGAGAGGGACCAGGACGCAAGCTAAGCAGAAGAGGCCGACGAAAAAGCTTCCGACATGGCTAATATTGGCAACCTGTTGTTGTGCATACCGACTGGTGAGTCGGCACGTGTCAAATCTTGCCTAGCTACTGGAAGATCTGCTTGATATTCTGAATAATGCGTGGGGAGATCTACTAAGGGCTGAGCCCTATGTTGAGCGCAAGGAGACTGTGGTATCTCAAGGAGGCTGTGCACGATTTTGATTCGTGACGCGTATGCAGGAAGTGGCTCACTGGCACCGATGGTAGTACAAGTGCGCGAGCATCGTCGGCATCATGACCATGAAATGCAGCCTCACTTACACTTTCTGTGTCTGCTGAGCATATGGATGGAAGAGGAGCAGTTGAGACTTGTGAGTCCCGATAACACGTGCGAATAAGCTTTTTTGGCTTCCCCTAATCCCGCAACTGTAAAGCTTGAGGGAACTCCATTGCCGAGCATGACGGATGTGACATCGATTGCCCTAGCGCACCTTCGCGACAATGATCATTCTGCCCCGACATTATCAACTTTCCATCCTGAACAGCATGCCCACCCCATGGTGGCAGAAGTGCAGAAATACTGTTATCGACGACGTTCCATCACACCACGTGAAACCCTATCTTCTACCTGAAAACACAACAACTACTTAGCTTTAGGGGTACTGGCTTTCCGCCTTTCGTCCCCGCCTATTGGCTGGCTCAACGTTGTGGCGGCCATGCCGCGTAGCTGCACACGCGGCCGAGCTGGCTGTACCACTCTTCTGTCTGATCGACAGTGCGACGAGCGATTACAACTCAACCGACAGTTGACAAGAATGCAGCACAGCGCAAAAAGAGCTCGCAAGCACCCGGCATGCGTGTGTGCCTGACCGTTTCTCCAATCCTGTCTTCACACCTGCCCGTCTCTACGCAATCATGTCTGAACGCCGGTCGTTCTTCGCAGATCAACTGCGAGGGCTCATGAGTGCTCACCGTACGGAAACCGATGCTGAACTTGCTGTCCTCTCTAATGGCCATGAGACTCAACATCAGTCATCAACTGTTGAGCTCCAACAAGCAAATCCGCTCACGAAGTTGGTTTCGGTAGCGTTTGCAGGCCTGTCCTATCTAGTGACCGGCCGCAGCCGCCCTCTCCGCCTCATAAATCTCAAGCGAGCCTTCTTATGGTTCGCGTGCATTGGGTTGATGATGCTTGGATTGCTGCATATCATCCAAGGGCTATTCAGACACATGGGGTTGGCGTGGACCGATGGAGATTCGCCGCCGAATTTCGATCACAATGGCCATCTTTCAGCCCACCCGGTACCCTGCCACTCGCACAACGATTATTGGCGCCCACGGCCTCTGATAGACGCCATATCAGTCGGCAGCTCGAGCGTGGAAGCAGACGTGTGGCTTGTGGACGGAGACCTTTATGTCGGCCATCACCTGCAGTCTCTTGACATGAACAAATCTCTGCGAGACATGTACCTCAATCCTTTGCTCGAGATGTTAGACCAGCAAGGAATGCACGGCGATGCGCATGTGTCAGCACCTGCAAGACCTTCTATCTTTCCCAAATACCCCAACCAAACTCTAATCCTCCTCGTCGACTTCAAAGACAGTCCCTTGGAAGCCTACCATCTGTTGCAAGAGCAACTCCAGCCGCTGAAAGACAAAGGCTACCTGACCTACTATGATGGCCGCGAACGAATCGAGAGCGCCATAACTGTCGTGGCAACGGGCCAAGAGTCACTTTTCCAACCAATTCTCGAAAGCAACACCCACCGAGACATTTTCTTCGACGCACCTCTGCAACGGCTCTGGCAGCCTCCACAGACACCACTCAGCGATCAAGACCGGAGGACGTTCTCCATGGACTACGGAAGCGCAATGTCAGACGGCTTGCAACCAGCAGGTGATCAGCCCGAGCCCTTCGACTCTACGAATTCTTTCTACGCCAGCGTTTCTTTCCGCTCCGCCGTTGGCTACGTCTGGCGAGGCCATCTGTCGCCAAAGCAGATGCGCATCATTCGTGGACAGATAAGTGGTGCGAGGAGGCGAGGCTTGAAAGTGCGATATTGGGATACGCCGAACTGGCCGATTGCTTTGCGGAATCATGTGTGGCATGTTTTGATCAAGGAGGGTGCTGATGTGTTGAGTGTGGACGATGTCAGAGGATGTGCGGTGGAGAGTTGGAGGAGAAAAAAGCACAGTTGGCTTGATTGGTGGTGAGGTGAATTGCAGCATGACTTTCTTTCTCTTCTCCATCCAATATTCTTCGGCACTTCTACCAGTCATACCGAGCTCCGCGCACAAGATCGTAGTACCTCTTACATGTGAGGTGAGCCACCCGGCCATGGGCCTGCTCAAACACTGCCTACTACCGGAGAAAGCACTTCTCAGCGAGGCGTGGTCTAGCTTCCTTGCAGTAAACACGTATGGTTACGCAAACGTGCCACCATATTAGACCAATTCAGAGAGAAAGCCCTCGATGGTGTAGTCCGCGGCTGTAACGCCCATGAATGATCGAATTGATACGTTAGTGGCGTACCAGACCAGTGTTGATCCTGCACAGTATCATGAGTTGGAGGCCTGTCGTGGTCTGATCTGTCGCTACGGTCCTCCACATGCTCCATTGAACCGCTGTCAAGGGTTTGATACCCACTTGCAGGTCCAAGAGGTATCAGAGGAGTTTTCAAGCCTCAGAGCCTGGTATTGCGTATTGCAGGAATCTGCATATCTACTACATATCGACATCATGCGTATGATGTGCCCTCTTCAGGCTCCGTAACCTCCTGACTCGTGAAGCAAACATGTCTGACTGCTCCTTGATCGGCCACAACACCCCATCGCACTGGCAACACGGATGCACCGACATCGCTCTCGGGCCTGTGTGCTGCTGCAGCGATGGCGAGAGAACAGCTGCCTGCGATGGGCACTCGACTCGGAAGCTTTTTGAACGCGAGCGCCATCGCTGCCAAAAGCATGCTGACTCCGAGAGCAACGACGCAAAGTAGTGGCAATCCACTATAGCCAACCACTGAGGCCGTCCAGTCTTCCGAATCAATCTCGCCAGTTGCAGTTTCGAGTGACTCGCCTCCTCCGTTGCGCCAAACAGCCACACGAGCGAGGAAGATTGATTGAGACACCAGCCAATGTAGTACCGATGATGCAACCAGAAGTGGTATGCCATACCTCAGCGGCAGTTGTAGCCAGTATGTCGACCGTTGGTCGCCCGTGGGGTCCGTCACACGGAGTGGCTTGCGCTCTAGTGCGTAGCCACTGTACTCATGTGCAAGATGCATACTAGTAAACAGCCCGTTATACAGGACGTATGAGATTGATAGCAGTAGCTGTGGCGTATTCGCCAGTAATACGCACCCAATCAGTGCTGAAGACGTGGTCTGGGATCGACCGACGCTAATGATCAATTGCGGATCGAACGAGCCAAAATCCAGCTTGACGGAGGAGATCGGAAGGAGGATAAACGCTAGAGCCAAGATGCTGTAGCAAGATAGTATAGTAACTGTCCAACGCTTCAAGCTGACGGCACCGCACCAGTAACCGTCGCGATCGCTTTTGCGTTTGAATGGGGTGGGTTCCGGAGTAGCCCAAGATTCGTCGATGTCGTCCTTGCTCATTAGGCATCGGCCTTTCGAGAACTCATCTGGGTTATCCAACCAGGATGCTAAGGCATCACCAACTGTGACAAACGTGGTCTCTCGGGCATTGATCAGTGCCCAGAACATTGAGACGGCTTTGATAAAATTGCATAGTATGACCGGAACCATGATGTAAGGAGAGAACTGAAGCTTGCAGTGTTCCGTAGTCTTTCGAGCTAGACAGTGGTCGATGGTAAAATTGGAGAGGGTCCAGTTGGCAGCCAAATTAAAATCTGAGCCACTGCAGTATTGGTTGTTCGAATCGCGATGTTTCCAAGCCGTTTCAGTCTTTTGGTTGCGGAAATGCAGTCCGTTACAAGCCCTAGTGTCCGATTAGTGTTTTCTTGACAGGGGAAATGCGCCTATCAGTCTTGCTTGCTGCAAGCCGTCGGACTCTTGGTGTCAAGTGCCTAGTGAGTCGTCCAGGCACAGGTCCCTACTCACCAGAGGTCGTTGGCGAAAGAGATGGATGAACTGCTGTCGTGGTTCAGTCTCACAGTATCCCAGTACTGCACATTTTGCTCCATAGTCGTATAGTCGTAACCGATATCTGTAGTTATTAAGAGGACGTTCGAGTAGCCAGACAAAAATGGACGTCCATATATTGAAATGCAGGTCTCGGCATCGAGATGCTCATACTTGTCCGGAGCTTCAAGGTATTGCATTCTTGAAACCTCCACTCCTCGATTGCTATTCGTCAGCTGCGAATTATCCAATGCCGGCGCATTGACAAGATGATCTGCTAGTAGAGCATATCGGTATTCATTCGTATCGAGTGTCTTGAACACAGCCGAATTGTAGAGAAGGTGGATAGGAATGCTAGTCGTCAGAAGGAGAGCCCACAAAAACCGTCGCTGACCACTGATTCTCCTTACATTACGAATCCCAGAAACACCTATATCGAGCCAATCGCCACGCGAATGTGCAGCATCACATTCAGATCGGGTTGGGGACATGATGCACTGCATTGCATAATTGGATGCACCAAGCAGGGCAGAGCTCAGCCCGTTGATCAGCAAGTGGATTCCCACGTTCCACTTGTTGATAAAGCTGCAGTCACCTACGTGCAATGTCACGATTCCTTCCGTAGGCTTGAAGATACAAGCTGCGGTTGTGACTAGCGTGATGTTCACAACAAGGACAAAGGTGACAGTCGATGCTGTGAGGGTGAGGCCGAACCGCCATCCCTGATGTCTCCATGGCTTCTTGTAGCTGGACGCTCCCCTTAATGGTGGCTGGGATAATTGGGAAGCTCGGTTTCCAGTTGATCTATGTATAAGTGTATCAGCGAATTGGTCTAAGGTACAAGTCTGCACGGGTAACAGTCGGAAGTAAGGTTTCATGCTGGTCAGGTCGACACCTTCGCAGATCTTCCGTGACGACTCACTCAAGCGGTATCAAGGGTTCAAGTTCGATAAATGGAGATGCGTGGGTGCAATCACGGATAATCCCACCCATGTTGTCCCCAGAAGCAGGAATTGAAGTACTTTTCAAAGGTTTGCGACAAGCCGAAGTGGAACCACGATGTAGACAAGAGAAAGATTCTGCGTCGGTAGTAGGTATAATAACACTCTCACGTAGGCCGGCCTTCTACTTCGCGGACTTCTAATTATAGTGTCTGCAGCTTGTATCTGGTACAGCCTGATCGCTGCTGCATGGTGTACAGCTCAGCTTTCGCGTGTGTCGATGAGGCTGTGGACTGGCATCACACCACATCGGATGCTCCCGCAGTCCTGTTATTACATACTTTAACACAGCCATCAGGCAGAAAAGACTCAAATTGCGTGATGTGCTGACGATAGATTCCTTCCCGAAGCGCCACGCAACTATCATGGCTGTGAAGAAACACGTTGCTAGACGAATCTTTACCCGGCATCATGGCTTAGAATATCGTACGAGTATTAATGCAGCCTGAACTTTCTTGTTGCCCGAAGGCCGTGAGCATACGTTTTTGTTGATCGGTGGCAAACAGCGAAGCTCAAGATCAGTGCGAGGTCAGATCTTCGTCGCCGTCAATGCTAAAGATGGCTTGCTTTGAAGACACTCCATCATCGCTTGTGCTCTCAATTGTACCCTTACAACTTGTAGAAGCGTGCGAGCAGCTCAAGTCTGTGGCTGAGCTTCAGTGAGATCAGTATAAGGTACTGGTCATACGCTCTGATGGGTTGATGATTACAAGGATTGCAGTTGATGGCTTGTTTCGGCAGCGAGCCAGCGTTTAGCTCTGGCAGACTGCGTAGATGTAAAATTATTTCCTGCAATCAGCAATCGTTGATATATACAGCAGCAAAGTAGGAGCTTACCTGAAGTCACGCTGGGACACAATGGATATTGTTCTGCTTGCAGTCTGTTCCATCTTCGATACACTTTGCCTCAGAGGTCTAGGTCTGTAGCGCCTTCTTGTCTCTACAAAGAGCAAATAGGTCAGGCACCTATTGCATTCGCTCGTCGTCTTGACACCCGTGAAACGTGCCACGTCTCATTTCATCAGGTTTTTTATCAGCATTTTCCAGCATGTAGTATACGGAATGTGGCATTCTATGAACACTCGATAATTCTGATTCAGATTGCTAGAACCGTGACTCCAGTAAGCACCTTTGGGACCGCCCAGCTCCAGAACTATGTACATCATATGGTTGCGCCCATGTGTGTTCTCGCCTTAAGTTGACAGAGCGGGCCCTTGTTAAGAAGGATCGATTTGCAAGAACACAACTAAGACAGCAGCATATCTAAACCGTATATTAGTCATTCGGTTCTGCTGGTGAACGGCTGGAGGGACTTACGCAGCGGCTGCACCGAGTGTCTCGAACGGCTTTGACACAGTCGTGAAACTGACGAGGCACAAAAACGCTATTAGGAAGGCTGTAATAATAGCGAGACGTTTCGTCGTCTGCGATACAGATCCGAGGATCCAGAGTGGCGCAACAAGCATGAATGTACCGAGGGTTGTCATTGTGATACTCACAAAGGTATCGATTCTCGCGTCAGAGTGGTAATGGACGTTCTCATCATCGTTTCCAGTAGCTTGCGTGCGCCATAGCCTGGAAAGTCGGAAATGTTGAGACCGTTCAAGGAGTCGTCGTAAGGGTGTTTTAGACCTAGCTACTACAGCGAATAGGTCGTCAGAATGATTGACGAAGTCTGCTTCCTCTGGCAAAATGGCGATGTCGTTATGGTTATATAACCAATTCTGAATGCTTGCCTGATCCTTTCTAGGCACTCCTAGCCGTTTTCGAAGCTCAGAGTGCTGTAAAATGAATTCATTGTAGTAGCGAAGTTTTCCAGACATCTCGTGAAGAACACTCTTCCTTTCGTCTGAGGTTTCCTCTCTGAAGGAACCATTATGAACATCTGCTGCTGTCTCAGCCGAGAGACTTTGGTCGATTGCTGCTAGCTGCATCTCAAGCTCCACAATCTCGTCTTGAAGCATCAATAATACGCGAGCAGATGTCTTGCTGAAGGCTCTGAGCATGAAAAAGTCGTGATCAGATGCTACGAAATGGCTGAACCCAGGGTATCCAACGTACTTCCATGGTTTTGCCCGCCTACGTCGTGAGGCAACCTCGGGGTTGCAATGTGTCGTATCAGCCATGTTCGAGACTGTTGTGGTGAGAGAGGCTTGATAGATCACGCTGATAACAGTGAGAGAAATGACCGCCGTGGTAGGCAGTGCAGTTCGGACCACAAGTTCAAGGTGGCAATGCTGCTTCGTGATATAGAAGATCGATCCGTCCGCTGCGCCACCTGCGACGAGACCCCGCACTCGACCGCAGCATGGCATTACAGGTCTCGAGTCTCGCTACTCGACAGAAACAAAACATATGGCATTTAGGCGCGCAGTACTACTTTTGTTGTATGACTGCTTGATGTGATGTTCTAATTCAGGAACGAAAGGTTTACGACCCAAAACTCAAATTTAGATTAGCGACACTTGTTTGCAAGCCCGAATCAAAGAGCTCTGAGCTCAATCCGCAGTCCACGAAGCACTACATACAGGGTTCAGCAAGCTCAGCGAGCTACTTAGTATGTACCGCAGAAGCGCAGAAGCGCAGAAGCACAGCCCGGTTGCGGTCCCCACAATTGAGGGCATACAAGGAGGACTACCGCGACGTAGCAGCACCGCCTTGCACATATTTCTCGAACATCACAAAAATCGTTGACTCTGCCTTGCTCAAACATCTTCGACAGCTACATCTTGTCCCGCTACAGGCAACACAAAATCCGGTTCTGAATTACTCATGACCGACCTTTTGACGTACCACAAGGATGCTGATGCCGCATTCCGGACAGTGAGACCGGACACTGCACACGGCGGTGACGTGACTCGCAGAAAACAGAGCTCGAAAACAAGTCAAAGCGATGATGTTCAACAACCGCCCTCTTTCCAGAAGATCCGACGCAAAGGCGGCAAAAGCGGATCTCCCGATGGTTCAGGTGATCCTCCAGAAGACCCAGAACGACCCAAGAGAGAGAGCGACGAGCCGGATGATCAGAGAACGATGAGCAGGGAAAGGTCACGCATGCGAAAATATTTGGATAATGCAGATGATCACTTGGAGTGGTTCATAGCTCATGGTGGAAGTGTCGGAAGTCAGGACGAAGATAAAGGGGGAGGTGACCGAATTCGGGACACAGAAAAACAAGGCTCAACTTTCCTCGATCAAGATGCGTGAAGGGTGGGAAGCAAGCTACACGAGCCACATCGCATTCTGTCAAAGAATAGCAGTACTGCTGCCTGCCTCTTATTAATTTCTAGTATATCATTATAGATGGCGTCTCGAGTGAAGATCTGACTTATTACGCTCTGCTCACGCTGCATATACCTGCATTCATCTAAAGGACTCTAGTAGCTGTTCCAACCATCTGTAGATAAGGTACCAGTGCACGTGTGTATTGTACGACCGGCGTGATTCATAGCCCGACAGTTCCACAACCAAGAATGTAGCTTGCACGCTCGAAGCGAGGCAGATCGGTAGGCTAGAGATTGGTCTGCCTTCGGCTGCCGCCTAGTGACTTGGCGTGGGGTTCGCGGGCATATTACATATGTCCCTGTTACAGTGTCCGGTACCTGGCGAAACCTATTCACTCCATTCTTGTCTACAGCTCGGTGGAGGAATTCTCTCGTCCTCAAATCCGAGCCTCCTCGTCATATTCCTGAGAGCTGATGAATCTTCCAGACCGATCTTGCTCCTTATCTATCTACGATTTGAGACCATTGCTAGAACTCGTGCGGTCCAATATCTTCTTCATCGCGCATGTTCAGGGTGAAAATAGCGTCAATGGCTAGGACTAAGCCTGGTGCTTCCATGCGCCCGCGCCGTAAATCAGATCCTGAGCTGGTGCGTGGGTTACGGTCGGCGTGCACCGCGAACAATATCAGCCGGGTTCGCGAACTGCTAGATGATGGATCCATTACCGCATCTGACGCAACTTCATGCCTCGATGACGCACACCAAGATCTTCTCCTTGTGCGAATGCTGCTGGAACACGGCGCAGATCCTAGTGGTTGTGCTAGGGTCTGCCGCATAAGTAAATCTTTTGACCTGGTGAAGCTGCTGGTCGAGTTCGGTTACGACATTAGTATCAACGGACACTGCATCTTGCAGTAAGTCGGAAAACCTGTGGTGTGAATACGTGCTGTAGCTGACGAATCCAAGGGACTACGTCGACTCCCCAGAGCACATCGACTGGCTTCTCGACCACGGCGTTGATATCACTAAGACTGACCACGAGCGCACTGATGACGGCACACGGCCTGGACAATGCCATGACTTCTCCCTGAAAGTCCTCAACAGAGTCGCGCAGAATGGAGACATCCCATTCTTCGACTACCTCGTCTCGCGAGGAGCTGATCCTCGTCGTAGCATGGCTCTACATTGCACTACCAAATGCACAGATCCACAGAAGATGACAGCTATGATCGATCACCTTCTCGATGTCCATCACATGAACATCGATGCTAACAACGAGGATCTTCGTGATTTCTTCCATGCGGAAGGAGACAGCGGGACGCCGCTAAACTGCGCTGTCCACTACCACAACCTGCCCGCCGTAGAAAAACTGCTGGCACGAGGATCTAACCCGGAAGCAGCGATTTATCGAGCCATCGCATTTTCCATCTCCAAGCCTTGGCTGCCAGCTGTTGGCCCGCTTCTAGAAGCTGGTGCTGACCCCAATCTTGCCTTGAGAATCGCCGTGGGGTACCTGCAAATCGATGCTGCTAAGATATGTATTGAGAAAGGCGCAGATCCCACTCTTGTTCTCAAGAGGCAGGAGGCTAAGATTGCCAAACAACTAGCTGGATGCTTCGACCGCCGACGTGATGAGGATTTCCACTATGCTTGTTATTCCGACGAAGATTCTGAAGATCGTGCAGCGCTGAGGGAAGAGGTCTGGGAGCTTATTCAATCCGCTAGTCTGAGGTATGATAGATCTGCGTCAATTGCCTAGCAGTACACGCGTTGAAACTAGGGTCTGCAATCGCAGCAGAACCTAACTATGTAGGAGCTCCAGGTATCACTCCCGTGAAACTCTACGGACCATCTGATGTCGTGCACGTACAATCAATTCTTTGTCTATCTGCCGTTACAGCTCGCTTCAAGTCTCAAAGCTTCATGGTTTCAAGCCGCGTCAGGTATAGAAGAGGTATGACCACTGAGCCAAGATTCTTACACGCCCTACACGCGGTGTATTTGAGTATTACCCTAGACAGCGCCTGCTTGAATAAAGAATCCATTATCTACTCCTCGCAGCTCCAGCACATGAAACGAGTTGATAAAAGTGGTGAGCGGAATTGTTGTTCCCGTGGTGAGCAATAGTAACCTAGTGGGGCCATTGCTCTCAATATAGCCAACAGGGTTGTTGCAGTGCCCAGCAGCTCACAGCGCTTTGTCGCAGGCTCAGGCTCAGCAAACTGAGCCAGGTTCTGGTGCCAAATACGAGGTGAGCGGAATCGTTGCATTCGATATATCCAATAATGAGGAAGGCGCGGGGCCATTGCTCTTGATATAGCCAATAGAATTCTTGTCAAGGCCAACGACACATACCGCTAGCATCGAACTTGTGAGTGAGGAGACACACAGATGACGTGGTATCCTGAATCTTCACTAATGTTGTATCGGAATTTGCCAGTGAGCAGACCGCAGTATCATTGACGCGATGCATTGGGGTACAAAATTCTCCACAGTCATGGAGCGAAGCAATCTCAATGCGACAAATACGGGCAGTGGACCACCACTTTTGAGGTATATGAAGAAGCTACAATTTCTGCATCCAGTCTGTTCCTCGACTCTCCACTGAACACCATTAGTTCAAGGCTACAACACAAACCCTACCTTACACCCCCGAGTCTACGCAGCTCAACAGTGACTGCGAAATGCCCACGCAAGAAGAAGCAAGAAACATAGAGGTGGTCTCCAAGTACTTCTCGGAGTACTGGGGAAAAGCGAATGCAGACGTCGTCGACGAGCTGTGCGCGGAGGACTTTGTGATCAACTACCCGATGCATGGCCCGAGACATGGCAAAGCCGAAGCAAAGAGGATGCTGAACGAGTTCAAAGCCGTGGGTACAGCAGACTTGGGACTCGAGATTCATGCTAACGACTTCGAAGGCGTTTCCAGACATCTCGTTCCACGCATATCAGCATCCCCTCATTGCAAGCGGGCCGTACGTCGTTGGTCGTTGGATTGGTGGCGGAACTCACGCCGGCGTTGCTTTCGACGATCTTGCCGTGGGCGCATTGACAGCGAGCAACACGGGCAAGAAGATGTTCTTCTCGGGCACCACCATCTTCACGTTGAGGGACGGGAAGATCGTGGACGAGACAGGAGAAGAAGGTGCGCTTACGGCTCTGCAGAATTTGGGATTGGTTGCGCAGCCGAACCCAGGGAAGGAGGTGCGATATCTGCACGAGTACTAGGTGCGGGTAATGTTGATCAATGGCCTCACCAATTATTTATGAAATTGATCATTGTCTGTGCACTCAACAGACGCTAGCAGTGAAAGCGGATCAGTTGCTTCCAAACTGGCCAATCGAAGCACAGCCTGGCTGCCAAGGGAGGATTTCCCTGCCTTCTTGTTCTTGTTCCTCTCCAAGTTCATGCGTGGGTGGGTCCATGTGTGAGGTCTCATGAGTACGACTGCAGCTGGACTGACTTGTCCTTCCAACCAACACAATGCCTTGTTTCGAAACTTCCGCAGCCCGCTGGCAAGCACTCGTCGCCCGCGAACCTTCTGCCGATGGAATTTTTGTGTACTGCGTTCGTACCACCGGCATTTACTGCCGCCCGGTCTGCAAAGCGCGACTTGCTCGCAGGGCAAATGTGGAATTCTTTGCCACCGCAGCCGAGGCGGAAAACGCTGGATACAGGGCTTGTAAGCGCTGTCAACCCCAATTGGCAACCTACACACCGGAGTGTGACAAGATTGGGCTTGTGTGTCAGTTCCTCTTGCAGTTGCGAGACCGGCAGCCGGTGCCTTCACTTGACGACATGGCTAAGCATGCGGGCCTGTCAAAACATCATTTCCACCGAAGCTTCAAACGACTTGTGGGTGTCACGCCCAAAGCATACTTGTCCGCAATTAGACGCGATGTTGATGCGCCAGCGGACCCATCAGTCAGCCTGATGGATCCTGTGGCCTCAGGTATGGAAACACGAACCGCAGTCTCTGAAATCTGCGAGCATTCGACAACCCCTTCACCAGGGCCACGCTTTGAGGGCAATTTAAGCTCTAAAGGCACGGGGACTGCAACGACGCTGTCTGCAGATAGCTATAACCCTGGCATATCAATCGCTGGAACCCTCTCATGTGATGAGGGAAGTCGATTACCATTCAGGCGGACGTCCACCCAGCCACAGCCAGTTGCCGTTCACTATATGACTGCAGAGACGACCTTCGGTCATCTTTCTGTAGCTTTTATCAATAGCGACATCTACATGCTGGATCTCTCTACTACATTGAACGAGTCACTGGACGAATTGAGCATCTGTTTCAAGGAACCGTTCTACGCCCTCACTCCTGTCAACACTGCGGGCGCATCGGTATACCCTTGTTCTGAAATACTATTCACTAAGTTTACTGCTGTTGTTGAAGCTCTAGAGCGCCCTAGTGGAAGGTTCATAGATCTTGCGTACTCATACTAATCATGGAGTTTGTCCTGCATATCGATTGCGAGTAGAGCATGAAACTGGTGCTGTGGTTTTTGAGGTGGTGGCAGAGCTATTCACCTAGATGAGATCAGAAGATCAGATTCTGACTAGCCTCCGAATGGCTCGGAGATACAGGAGACCTGTGTCAGCGGCCTATGAAGTGTATGCATCGAATGCTGTGGGTAGGGTTATACGATCATAATGAAATATTTTGTGTAAGAGCTCCCAAGTAGTGATCGTGCCCACATATTCCATCAATCCTCCCTCGATCTGCCATTCAAGAATTGCGTCAAAGTCAAAGCAAAGAGAGTCCTGCCATCCGGTAGCTCTGCTGCAACATCGAAAGTCCAGTCACCAGCGCGCATGTAATCGCCTATGAGCAATCCCCAATCCAGTAATATGTCGTTCGCACCAGCAGTGGTCAGGTGTTCAACATGCTCACCCTCTTCATTCCGGATTGAGAGGTGCGTATACATGTTGAAAACCGTCGCCTCGAGCGGAATAGTGATGGACTCCGGATCCTCGACCTCACCATTCGGATAGACAGCCGAGGAAGTGAGCTTCAGCGTTGCCTCGGACAAGTCGTCGTCGGTGACAGCATCAGGAGCTCCTGGGCGTGTTGGCCGAATATAGCCACGGAGCCAGACGAAGACGATGTGGTCTCTGAGAACTGTTAGTAAAGAATTCCCTTTATGCCTCGGATGGGTATGCCTACACTAGCATAGGCGATGGAGCAATTTCAAGCCACTCAATGCCGAACAGTTGCTCTGCCTCAGGCACTGGACCGTATGTCGCATTGTTGGTTCCCCATGGACGTGACAGTGCTTTCGTGAAAGGTTGTTGCTGCTTGATCAGGGTGTCTGAGGATAGTCTAGAGCTTGCTGAGCATGTCAAAAGCAACAGCGAGAGGATTGCTGTGAGCAGTGACATGTTGGGTGGTGGCTTTGGACGTAAAGTCTTCATGCACGCCGCACTGGACAGAAATACTTCTTATATGGACTTTGGACATGCAAAATTCGCTTCTTTAGCGCCTCGTACCACCCGTCGCTACACCGGCTGGACAAGACGGCTCGCGATCCTCACAAGCTCCAAGAAGCAAACACGAAGTCCCGCCATTTTGAGGGCAGGTCAACGGAGTAACGGAGTACGAGCGTATCGCTCTCTGGAGTGTCAGAAAGGTCACCATCAGCGCCCGCCTAGGCTCTGCCCATCGTATCAACATCTAAGCAACACCTGGAGCGAGACTACTTCTCGCTAGTGTTGAACGTCTCGGAAAAATTATACAGCGGCTCGGCGGTTCCACGAGTCATGCACTTGTGATTTGCGCCAATCGATAAGAGCAAACGAAACAGCCGGACAAGTCGCTTGCAGCACTACCTCCCTCTTCCGACACGGAAGACTGGCTAGAGCTGTATACATGAGACAGAGATAAGACTCGGTTATGTACTGAAGTATTGCAGATGTTGCCAAGATGGAGGGCTCCAAGTATACAAAGCAAGCTGCTGAAGTCGAAAAGATCGTGATTGTGACATCTCTCCATCCATCCCGAGCACCAGCAGCCAATCTGTTTTGAACAGCCTGTTGACCATCCAGATCTCATCATGCGCATTTCTCTTCTCGTCGCTGCTTTGGCATGCATCTCCTCTGCCCTGGGAGCGATCACATGGAACCTCCAAAAGAGTGCAAACCCAACAGCAGATGAATCTGCAGCATACCGTCGCATTGAAGCTGCAATGACCGCCGCGGTCGCTCGCCATCAAAGACTTACGCCTAGCATCTCCAAGTCTATTAGAGTCTACTACACTCCCGGCGTCCCAACAGCAGAGGCAAACTACAACGGCGATCTCCGCTTCGGGTCCAACGCCTCCTACCAGACGGAACGCACTGCTCTGCACGAGATCGCGCACACGCTTGGCGTGGGACAAAGAACGGCGTTTGACGATCACTGCGCCGCCAACAACTGGCCCACTGCCACTCCTTTGTTGCGCAGCTATGATGGCTCGAGCGCAAAGATCTCTTGCGGAGGCGGCCACTTCTGGCCTTATGGCCTGAACTACGAGACAGAGTGGAGCAGTCAGGCTGGTGACCGGCACTGTCTTCTTGTACAGGCCATGTTGAAGGATGGCATGGCGGCTTACTAGATGGAGGGTGTGGGCTTAGTTCAGAAATGGCTCCCATGCTGGTGTGATGGAAAATGCCAGATCCCTTCATTTGAAAAGCCTTAACGCATAAGATGCTTGAATCTGTTGTATACGACAGCCACGATACACAGATCCATGAAATGACCTGATGCTCTGTTTGACTGAAACTCAATTTCAACATTCACAAAGGCTTCTCCATTTCTTGCGTATGACAATGATCCCTCTGGCTTTCTGCGAGTGACACAGTTCTAAATCCTTGTAGCTCTCTTGAAATGTGGCGCTCCATCGTAAAGCCGGACCTGTTCGGCACAACGGTTGTGTTGCGCACCGGCTGGGACACTACCGTCCAGCTACAACTTCACCAGTATCACTATGCAGGCGATGGATCTCCACAGAGAAGCTCAAGGCCGGTCTACGAGCAACCGTCAGCGACATTGTATGGAGATTTCCTCGGTGGCAAGACTTACAGTAGGAAGAGCGCAACACCTCGCTATCTTATTCAAAGAAGCACATGCCTCATCGAATTCTTGTATGGTCGCAGCAGGAGGTGCTTCCAAGAGTCAGTAATGCATACAACATGAAGTCTCTCAATCTGGTTACCGCTTTCGCAGTCGAGATCCGCCACTCCAAGAACGTCCACATCGCAGCATGAAGGGTTGCTGTACAAACCCCTGGGACACAGCGCCTTGTCTCTCTGTACGGCCGGAGGAGCAGCCAGTGCTCCAAACCCAAATAGAGCAGAAGTGGAGATGATAGAAAAATGCATGATGCTGTGGACAATGATAGAGGTTGGATGGAGAAAGCGATTGGTGATTTGAGAAGTTGTCAAGTCATGTGTAATGTTATATATGTCCGCGACCATTACTAGCGTTCCTTTCAACGAGTTCTCTGTTTTGAGTCCGCGTCCGCGTGATCTGCCGTGAGACCATCTCTCACCAGCTATGCTGCTTGTACAGAGCAATAATTGCTCACGGGCGATGCCGACGCCACTCTCAACCTTTGCGGGCGCACCGATCTCTATGAGAACAAAGAAACCCTGGTACGAGCTAAAATGTGTATCGTGACGATCGTACGACGGGATATATGTACTTGCTTGAAGTGGAGATAGTATACTAAGCTAATCCATGCTCGAACAAAGAGAGACGTTCAAGTAGCATCTGTGACTACGGTACCTTTCTGACAACGATAAAAGTGAAGCGCGAGACATTCGAAGTGTAAGGGAAAAGAAACAGAGGAGGGAAAGACAGAGCGAGCATTCGCCAAGGCTTATCATCATAAGTCATGTCATCAATTCCAAAGCGATCCTCGTGCCTTCATCCGTCCAGAACGCCTCGATCAGCGCTCACCACTCCTTTCAGGATTTTCTCATTCAAGCAGCGTAAGCGACTTCTTGAGACTAGACGTATGTGGTAGCTTCGTCGAGCAGGAACGAGGCTACATTCACGACTGTGGCAGCGCCTTATAAAACCGCGATCGTGGCACTCCATCGCAAGGCTGAGCTTGTTCGGGACGCTTGCATTGCATCCCAACCTACGCAAAGCCGTGTGCAACAAGGTCAGCAGTGACCAAGCTACGCAAGCTGTCCTGTCTTCCTCCACTACTGCATGATCATTCGATTTCGTTGAACATAGTGGTACTCGCTGTACTTGAGCGTCAGTACCAGGGAGGCAAAGCAGAGCAATGTTGCGGTTGAACATCCTTTAGCTGTATGGCCCGACGTAGTGGTAGTAATTTCTGTGCGACTTTGGAAAATCACTTCCTTTTGAAGGCCATGCAACCATGTTTCACGGAACGATCTATACAGCCATCGAAAACTCTAACGGCTCACGTATACATAAGCCTTGTCAACTCCAAGGCCATACTTCTCTCACCAAACTCAATATCCCATTTCCCGACCTGCAAAAAGTCAGAAGCCCATTCAGATATGCGCCTTTTCGCCCTCTCAGCATCATTTCTACTAGTAGTCTGCGCATCAGCTACTCCAGTCATCCGCAAGGAATCGTCTCTATGTCCTCAAGGCCTGTACAGCGTACCTCAATGCTGCTACGCGGACGTTCTTGGCACTGCAGCTATTGACTGCAGTAATCGTAAGGTCTCAAGAATCTGTGGTTCCTGACTCTCGCTCAAACCGTTTAGCTACCGCTACCTCTGATCTGGCAGACTTTCGCTATAGCTGTGCTGCCGAAGAAAGGCTCGCCAAGTGTTGCGCCGTGCCGGTCGTAAGTTCCATTCCAGAGTACGTCAAGTAGACAGCCGCTGATCATGATCTGCAGGCGGGTCAGAGCCTTCTCTGTACTACTACATAGTGTGCACTTTCCTGTTGAAGACAAGAATTTGCCTTGACAAATTTCATAGTTTTCAAAAGAGGGATCTTGTTAGTAGCAAAGTTAGCACCTTACCTGGCTGAATACAAGTATCAAATGATGATGCAGCGCTTTCCTATTTTGCCATGCCAATGGAGGATATGTGCCAAATCTCACAGCTAGTGCTCCGATGGCTGCATTTCTATAACAGTCGTTCAACGCCACTCTGTTGTGCAATGGGCGTGCACCCACCTCACCCAGAATTACTACCTTCAGTCAACCACAATCCCGCTAGTACGACTATGTAGGCTACAGCTACGACAAGCTGCGAGAAATGCTTAGCAAACGTCTACAAAATCTTGCACGTCAATGAAACTTACTAGACTCTCCAAAGATTAAAGAATTCGTGGCACTTGCTCCGAATAATAATGCACGGTGTCAACAACGCTCGTTCCCAAGATTACTAGCTCATGCCTAAGCTGATTATATACTAGAGAACAATCCACATGACCATCCCAATAGCAAACATCATCTGCACCACACCGGAAATTCGTATCATCATGGCTCCAGCCTGACTAGAAGAAGAAGAAGGAGATGAGGAAAAAGCAGGCGAGTCTGAAGAAGGAAGTGAGGCAGAAGATTGTAATGCAGATTCGGAAGTTTGCGATGCAACATCGTCTGCACTTGTTGTCGTCGCGACCGGAGAGCGGCTTCCACTTATTGACATAGCAGATGCATTGATCACAAAGACTCCGCTATCACTCGCTTTCGACGTGCTCATGGCGGATAGTGACACAGAGGAGCCTGCAGATGAGTAATCACTCGCAAGCTTAGTGATCACTTGCACATACTGCGATAATTGAGAAGGCGGGATAGCAGTGATCTCGTTCAGAACGCGGCCATCGCTTGCAGTTGAGAGACTGTGTGCAGATACTGCAGGGCTGGCTACAGCAGAATCGGAAACAGAAGTAAAGCCATTTCCAGACTGAGACATAAGTATGGTCTGAGTGGATATGCCATCGTTGATTGAGGCATTGGCGGATATGTCAACGGGGAAAAACACGCCTTGAGTTTGATGAAGCGATTCAGTAGGCTTCAGCGTATGCGTATCAACCATTTGGTGCCCATTGGAGTCGGCTGCAAAGGTAGTAGCCGATGCTGGAATGCTTGCTGGCTCTGGGGCTGTACTGGTAGGTATCTCATAGGAAGGCTCAGTGGATCGAAGACTCTGCGCTGGTGAAGCAGTATCGCTAAGTCCCGGTATTGACTCGCTCGACTGAAGTTGACCAATCTCTTGGATGAGTGATGTCAACACATCAATCTGGACACTGTTGCTTTGAGGGGCTGTCTGGCTGGAGACGATGTCACCAGACCCGGGCGGATCTTCAATATTCGTTGGAGAGATCTGTGCGCTGTTTCCACTTGTTGAAACTTGTTCAGGCGTTGGAAGCTTTGAGTCACTGGGCTGCACGTCAATAGCGTTGCCCTTGCTGCCATTTGATGTCTGACTTGCTTCTGCGGAGCTTGGGGGTGCGTTGGATGAAGATGATGTAAAGATGGTCGAGCTATCTTCAACATGTCGCGACTTGATACTGCTGGTCGTGGTTGAAGTTCCTCTCCGAGTGGTTCCCGTCGTAGATAAGCGGCTTCCTGTGTGTGCTTCGTCCTGGGTGCCTTGGGACATCTGGCCTGAGCTAGCAGTTGCTGAAACCGGATCTACCAATATGGATGATGTCGCGTCAGTCGAGTCCTGGCTCGAGATCTTTGATTTTTGGCCGTTGACATAGCTGGTAGTCTGGTCTAGCAGGAATGACGCCACATACACACCTTGGGCAGGCGCGACCGGAGATTGCTGAACCTCGCATTCCCTGTTGATCTGGTCGAAGATGGTCTGCGAGTACAGCGAGAGTATATCATCCGCCGGGAAGGAGTGATCACTCCAATAGTAGCAATATGTCCAGCCCTGAGGATCATCTTCATCTAAGGACTTTACATTATGGGTAGGAAGGCCAGTCACGCTTGGCAAAGGTGTTGCACCGTTAGTCACTTGTGTATCATAGACTTGTGTATAGTAGATCTCTAAAGCGTCGGCTTGTGCATCGTCAGGCTTGTGTAAAGAGTAAGCTTGTGCATCGTACGTGCGCACTGTAGATGTCGTGTCAAGACTGTTAGCTATCGCGCAAGCCGCAGTGCCGTTCGTCGTGTATGGCAAGGTTCCTTTCCATGCATAGAAGCTTGGCAGGACATTAAAACCTGTAGGGTACGTACTGTACCGAGAACGATCAGATTCTGTTTATATCTGAGTCACTGGTTGAAGCCACTTACACTGTCTCAGTGCCATCTACATGTGTCACTGTACCTGCTTCGTTCACGTCTGTCCTTGTAAGAATGTGAGAGCCGTTCACAAGCAAGTCGCTCACAGCGGAAGTGACCCACGCACGTGGATAGGGTTCAAAAAATGTCACGTATTCGGAGTAACTCGTGCTAGTGCTGGTTTTGTTGTTTCCAGAGTCGACAACATAGTGTATGCGGCCGACTATCAAAGTATCTTGGCATTTGCTCCAGGTATGATGGTTCGAGGACAGGTAATTAAGATCAAGAGTGCAATCCTTGGCACATCCAGGGAGTGATGCAGAAGTCACCATGGGTTGATCGAAGGCTGCCGTGGAGGCGCTACTCTGGTCCTTGCCCGTGGTAGCAGTCTGATGAGTCGTGACGAGCGAAGCGATCAGACCCACGTGCGCGTTGGTCTGACTGTGCGTTTCGTTAAGTAATTGTCCTTTGAGAAGGTTAGCACATGCATCAGGCGCCCGGTTCTTGCAGTCGTACCTTGCACTTCGATCATCATGTCGAACAAAATGACCACCATCATCGCGCACCTTAGACACCGTGAGATGATGTCGGCAACCATGCTGGAATTGGATTTATCGATTCGAGGAGTAATAGCCCTGAGTCGTGATACTCAATGCTTCGATGGGGAGGAGAGAAGATGGAGAGACCAGATGAGGAGATCGGAAGCAGAGGCCCGAATGTGAGGACCTTAAACGCCAAAAACAATGCAGCATGATGTCTCCGGTGAATGCATGTGATATGCGAGGATAAGATCCCAGCTTGCTTTAGATTAAGCGCACTCCATTGTGGGCCAGATCTGCTCCAAATTGCAGGTATTCAACGCAAATAGAAGCCGTGTGGCGGAGAAGGGCTGGAGAAAGAACATGGAATCCACAGCGCGGGTGACACCCGACGAATCTGTTTTTAGTCTCAGCCTGATGAGCTTGCAGAATTCCTCGGCCGATATGTTGCTTGTCTTTCATACTTCTGGGCTTCGATAAGTTGAGCTCAGAACATTTTGTAGACGTTCACATCTGTGCTGGCACTGTCTACTCTGTACCTAGTATCTAGAGTGTGGGAGGGTGTCGGTGGCTCGTGATGTACCCTCCGCACCCAAGTAGGAGGACCAGGTCAAGCAGTATGCCTACTGCGAGGCAGATCAGCATTCGCTGCCAATGGTACGGTGAGCACGAGCGTACATGGTATTAGGACAGGCTGAATTGATGCGCTCTACCATCATGCAGCCTGCAGGTTGCACACAGGCGGATTGGTGAGCATGAGTTTGGTTACACGATGAGCCACACGGGACACAGCCGAAGCCTACTCCCCCAGCTTAGCATTACCATTTTGTTCTGCTCAGTGCAAATTGTCAGAACCGAACTTCAACAGTGTTTACTCCTAAGGTGGAATGGCACAAGAACTTCTCGTGATTGACGCCCATCGGTATCAACCATATAGTGTCTGTCGGTGATCGCTACGATAGCGATCTAGCCGACGACAATTAGTGCCGGCTATGAGGTGAAAAGAATGGTCGCTCAACAGTATGATGCTCCTGCATCTGTTGCAGACGGGATTTGGCCGACGCCTTAGATGAAATGTCTGCCAAGGTTTTCGGAGCTCGGGATAGGCATTGCTTAGCCTGACGTTCCAGGTCTTCTAATTGGCACACTATTGGTGTCTGTTACTAAGCTTGTCACACGGAAGACTGTGGTCTGCCGTTCCTCCGGTGCTGTCGCTCCGGAACCGGCATTCTCTCCATCTTCCGCAGTATGCCTGTTTACGCTGAATGTCTTATATCTTATTCCTACGGTGATGGCTGTGCTTGGAAGATTCACTACGCTTGCTATAAGATGCCTTTATCTTGATGATAGCCTCGGAGCCGCATTGAGCTGATCGTGAGAGTAGAAAAGTGAGTCGGTCGTATGTATAGCTTGAGTTTGCAATTAGTTTACTATGGTTTCGGATATGGTGGCCTGGCTGAGAACAAACGCAAGTGTGGATGAAGAGACTTTTCACATTGTAATAGCCAACAATGGAGAATTTTGAGTCTATCCGACCGCTTGGACAAACGTGGCTGGAGCCTACTTGACAGAGAGAAGAGAGGCGGGCGGCAAGGAAGAGTTGTCTCATCCGACACTAGAAGTGACACTCCATCGACTTCTTGCGCTACAACTCTGCGATGATAGAATATTGTTCATAGCTCTCGCAGTTGAAATGCACAGCGGCTTACGCATTAGTCGATGCAAGCAAAATTAACTGTTGATCATGATGGCAGGAACTAAATGGTATACCCCTTCAAAGTACAGTTAACACACTGAGCTCATCAATACAGACATGCTGTCATCATCCGACCTGCACCCATAGTGCAAGCGTTCTTCTTCAACGTCTCAAGTAGACTCACTACTAAGCTTAAAACCCCATCATTCCAGCAGCAAGAATGGCCCCTGAGACTAGACATAGGTAGTAGTCTCGTCAAGCAGAAATGAGGCTGCATTCACAACGGAGGCAGGCCCCACTGCCCTCCCTTCAAACACACATTCATGATATATGTGGTCAAAGACACTTCCTGGATAGAGAGACACAAAGTCGTCCGAGATATACATGCCGTCACCCCAGACAAGACAGTATGTCCAACCCTTTGGGTCATTCTGATCAACATCGTAGGCATGCTTAGTCGGGAGATTTGTGACTTCAGGCAAGGGAGTAGCAGCGAACGAGATTGATTCAAGAGTTGTCGATCCCGTCGATGTAGTGGATGATCGGGTAATAGTCCAAGTCTGCGGCAAGCTTTGGATGGCAGGACTTGCAGCTTCGATGCAAGATGTGGTGCCATTAGCAGTATATGGAAGATTTCCGTTCCACGCATAAAAGTTCGGAAAGTGGACGAGTCCTGTTGGATAGGCACTACAGGCGACAGGTCAGCTTATTGTAACATTACTTAGAACATGCGTACTAACACTGTGTTAGTTCCGTCCGCGTATGCCACAGTGCCACTCGCATCGACGTCGGTGCGAATCAGTATCTGAGATTGGTTCGCGATCAAGTCTGTCGCGGCTGAAGTGACTCTCGTCCAGTTCGAAGTAAACGTCACTTGCGATTCATAGCTCGTATTCGTGATCGTCTTATTCTTTGCACGGTCCACCGTGTAGTGAATACGACCAAGCATCACAGTGCCCTCGCACTTACTCCATGAAGCAGCTCGCTGTACCATGGTGAAAGGTCCAGACCGCATGGTACAGTCTTTGGGGCATGAAGCAAAGGTAGTAAGAGCAGGAGAATCAGCCGGCTGGACGTGCGTAGGACTCTTGATGAGAGACATTGTTGGCGGGACCATAGTAACAAAGTTCGGTGGTTTGGGTCTCGCATCCGCGCCTGTGCATGTTTTCGTGAAAGCATCAACTGCGGCTCATTAGATTCCAGGCAAGTAGCTGAGGGAGGTTGGGAACCGAACCTTGTGCTCCACCCCGAAAAGTACACACAGCAGCCATTATCAGGTTGGACATGATCAATATTGAAGGTCCGAAGTGCACCATTTTGAACCAGAAAAGATCTTACAAGTGTGCCGTATCGTGAAAGTCCAGCAGGGGAAATGAAGAGAAGAGGAATACAATCGCAATAATGGTTCAAGATATATGCCGGAGGACGCACTGAAATATATCCACAATTAGTTCTCTGCTGGCTCCGTTGAAGGCATCCTCGCATTTCCGGTAAGAAAATGTCACACAGTCGCCTGGATGTTTTACTGTCCCAGAGCACAACCGGAGCCATTGTGGCGTTCTCCGCCGACGAAGAACAGCTGAAAGAGCGCATGCATCCTCAGCTGAAAGTCTGCCGCGCGTTATCCGTTAGCACCATGCATCTTACAGAATCGCGTCCCGAGAACTCATGACTTGTTGGGGTCAGCCTCATCCGATGTACCGTGAATCCTAACATCTCGTTACGCAGCCGGTCACGTGAATCTGAGCTTCGCCACCTCCACTGCATCAGCTTTTCGATGCAGAGGTTGGAATCACGAGATTTACATTAGCTCACGCCGCATGGTTCTAATGCAGTGCGCCCGGTATTTCGGAAATGTGAGTGACTTCTGTCTGGGACGGGACATCGTCAACAGCAGGTGAGCATAGTCCTCGATGGCCAGAGGCTGTCAGATGCTCATATAAGCTTCCAATCGCGGCCAAGATCAGAGGAGGCCCAGCTTATAATCATGCCCGGAGTCTCACGATTGACAGTGTTTGCACGGACTGAAGATGATTGTGGCGCTATTCCTTGAGATGACTATGCTTGCCAGATGCACATTGATCGATCAACAGCTGCCAAATCTGAGGCTTCGTCGCCATGGCGCGAACAGCCACGAGTTTTATGGAGAGCGAGTAATTGATGCTTGACACACAAGCGCCTCGCCTATATGTTTGATCCATTTTATCTACAATCAAGCTACAGCTTGTCTAGAGATAAGATCAAACCCACAATTGCAAGAGCCACAGCAACCCGATTATCCTTAAGCCCTTGGGACGGGCCGGCTCCAGACGGGTCAGAGGGTGATGTCGACGTTGGCGAGGGAGGAGCGCTCAATGCGGAAGAAGCGTCCAGAGTTTTCGAGTGAGTGGTTTTGGTATTGTCGAGATAACTAGTCGTCTGATCGAGCAAAAACGATGCGACAGCCACAAGTGAAGCCGGCGCTGCCCAAAGAGATGTACTGCATTGATTGAACATCTGTCCGATAAAGTCACCGGAGTAAACTGAGGCTAGACCTTCAACCCAAGGCACGCCCTCGTGGAGGAAGTAGCAGTACGTCCAGCCCCTAGGGTCCTGCTGGTCTTTGTCATAAATGCTGTAGGCGTGAAGTCCTGGGTTGCTTGGCAAAGGTGTTGCATGAAGCTGGTCACTTTCAGTGGAACAAGCGATGGTGCCGTCCTTAGTGTACCGTAAAGTTCCATTCCAAGCGTACAGACTTGGTAAAATATTGAACCCAGTGGGATAAGCTCTAGTACTTGGTGTCAGCAGATAACGTTCTCTTTTTATTGCACAGGCATCTGCGCTTACACAGTATTCCCCTGGTCTACGTATGTCACAGTGCCAGCCGCATTGACATCTGTTCTGACGAGAATCTGCGAGCCAGCAGCGAGTATTCCACTCACGTCAGATGTCACCACGTCATGGCCATCATAGAAGGTCACCTGCTGCGAGTAACTAGTGCTTGTCATTGTCTTGTTGTTTGCGGAATCGATAATATAGTAAATCACACCGATGAGCGCAGTGCCTTGGCACTTAGTCCAAGAATGTTCGGAAACCCAGACGTAGTCGTAATTGATACTGCAGTCTTCCAGACATAGATCACCAGTACCTGTGGGTCTCGGAGGGGTTGTTGTTAAGGCCAAATCTCTTCGGCCCGCGTTCGCAGATGCTGTCGAAACAATCGTGTTATGTGAGGGTGAACGGCCTGGTTGTGCGCCAATCGGGCTCTGTGTGGTATTCAACACCTCAGTCTGTACCCTTGCTGCGTTCCCGAACTTCGCACTTGCGATGCATGGAAGAAAGAGCCATTGGAACAAAAGGTTTAGTATCATTCTGATGGGGTTTTGCTGGCAGGAAAAACAATTGATATGCTCAGGCCTTAGAAAATCATGAACGTGCCTACCAAGATTTGAGGAGGCATGGTGACAGCCAATGGTAGATATTGAGTCTTACAAACTCTCTCGCACGTAAACGGCAGCATTACCTCTCTGATTAAGAGATCTTGTGCAACTGATCGGGCGATGGATGATTCAATGATCCATTAGGTGCGCATCGAGAAGTAAGCACGACCTATTAGGGTCTTGCCTGAGCGCCAGCTTGTGGCACACTCAAGTCTCGACCGCTCACCTCTGACCTGAAGTACCCCAAGGTCGGTGGTGCTGCTCCACCACCGGGATGGGGATCTAAACAAAAGTGGTCAACCCCCCATTTGCGACTTGAGGCCCTGAAGATTTTTGGCGATACATTCAAGAACTGCCGATGGCGATCATGCCACTCTTGCATATCTGGTAGGTACATCTTGGATGTCTACCTACAGGGATCACGCGCTGTGGCACAGGTCGCAACATTGTGATCCTGCCGTGCATCCACAATGGCATTCCGATCCCTGCCCAGCTGGGATATCGCTGCACACTACCCGGTGGCTTTGCATACATTGCGCACGAGTGGCGCCCCATTGCCGATGTCTCAAGTCATTCCAGTGAGGTCTAACGTAAGCTCAGGCAACTTGTACGCTGGCAACACATGGCTGCAAGGCTCGCTGGAGGCTCACACCTGAGGCTTGATGACTCGTCGGTGCAGAGATCATTGTCGCGAGGGAGGATCTTGTGTAGCTGCTCTGACCAAGGCCAGGGACGCTTGAGGCTGTGAGCATGCATTTAGTTGCGCAACTTGCCACATGGGATGCTGAAAATTGTTGCCTGAGTACGAGATCTCTGCTAGACTAGATATGGTCTGTTCAAATTGTAAGAACTCAACTTCGGCAGTGTTGTTCTGGGTTGGGAATGTGCCAATTTCTTTCGCGAATGAGGCTCGTCGATCATTTGATCTGCACTCAATGTTCTCGGATTAGAAGAGACTATATACAAAGCTACAGATGTTGTAGAAGTAGAATAGATATAGACATTACAATGGTCAAGGCTACATGAGCCCGGTTGATAGCTTGCCTGGACGCTGCGCCAGACTCATCGGTGGCAGAGGAAAGGGAGGCCGACGAAGAGCTGTCAGGCGTCCCAGTCCGGGAAGATGTTTTTGCTTCGGTCTTCGTGTTCGACGATTGCTGTGCCGCGGTATCATCTGAACTCGTCGTTGCTGTGCTCTGAGCAGTAGCTCTGCTTGACGGCTCAACAGGAGTGTTGACCACGATCACTCTGCCGTCGCTCGCTGTTGAGGTGCTGATGGCTGATAGTGAAATTGTAGGACTGGCCGATGAATGCTGGGCCGCTGACGATTCAATGGTCCTACTCTCCACCACAATCCTTCCATCGCTTGCAGTGGAGGTAATCACCTGAACTGAGAGCGGCACTTGAGAAGGCAGTACGGAACTGGTCTCAACAATGACTTTGCCATCACTTGCCGTCAAAGTGGTGATCTTGACAGAGACAGAGCGCAATGTTTCAGAAGCTGGTACGGCAGTATTCTCAAGAGACACCCTGCCATCGCTGGCAGTCGAAAGGCTGTTTGTGGATACGGCAGGGTTCACACCGGCAGCACTACTTTCCACAATGATTTCGCCATCACTTGCGGTCCAGGTGCTGACTGGATACATGGGAGGGCTGGCGACGATGGTGGTGGTTTCCACAACGATGTTTCCATCGCTCGCTGTCCATGTGTTGATTGGTGACACATAATACGCAAAGCCGGTGTCAGTTTGGACGACTTTGGGACCTTGTGTGTCGGTCAGTGAGCTCGCACCCTGACCTCCAGCCTGTGTGGCACCAGCAATGCCAGCCCAGACATAGTCGCCAAGACCTCTTGTGGTTGATGAACCATCAGCATCGGAATTCGCAAGCGCCGGCGCCACACCAGAACCCGAGTTCGCTGGAGATGGAGCGTCTTGACCAGGCAGGGCTGTCTGTATAGCAAAGGTTGCAGTCTGGTCCACGACCAAGGCATTGGCTGACGTGTCGATGGAGTAGAACACCCCTTGGTTCTCATATGCTGACTCAGTCGGCTGCAGCGCATGCGTGCCAATCATGTAGTGCCCATCGGAATTGGCCGTGACGGTGGTGCTTCCCACGACAATGGGAGCCGGGCGTGGAGATGCAGTAGCCATTGGTTCGGTCGCTTGACCAGTTTGCAATGGTTGCTCAGCGGTGTTCTGTACAGATCCTGCTTGGCCTGAAGAATGGAGTTGGCCGACTTCGTGGATTAGAGAGTTAAGTGCGTCAAGATTACCAGAGTTTGAAGATGCGATCGCTTGAGTTGAGGTGGCAGGGTTTGCATTCGGTGCGCTATCAAGATCCGCCGTTGAGCCTGGCGCGCGAGAGCTTGTAGGTTGGCGATCATCCGTTGCTGTCACCTGTACCACTCCTGCATTTGCAGTGTCTTCGTCGTCGCCCGCTGTAGTGTGGCTGTCTTCTGCATCTCCAGGTGATGTGCGCGAAGCCGATGATGGTTTGGCAGGCTCGGTGGGTACTGAATCTCGATATGTGCTCGCGGACTCAACGTGAGTGCCAGTCCTGGAGGCGCCGGATTGTGTCGGTTTGGTCGTAGCAGATGAATCATCGTTGGTTTGGCCAGTCGATGTGACCTCCGGTGCATCCGTCTGCTCAGTCTTCGTCTCAAATGGATCCACTAACACAGATGACGGCGCCTTGGACGTTCTTTCTGAATCCGACTTCGGAGGATCCGGACTTTGCGTTTTGGGGCTGTCGATGTAGCTGGTAGTTTCGTCGAGTAAGAAGGATGCTGCGGATACTACTCCCACTGGAGCTTGCGCGCCAGCTTTCTGCTCACATTGATGATAGAGAAGGTCAAACATGCTTCCTGCATAATAGGAGACATAGTCGCTCCCAATAACATTGTTTTCGCCGTGGACGTAGCAGTACGTCCAACCTTTCGGATCTTGTTCGTCGACATCATAAACGCTTTGGGTGGGAAGGTTCGCGACACTGGGCAAAGGTGTCGCACCAACAACCGTTCCTGTGTAGGACCACGTTTGCGTTGACAATGTTGAAGATTGGGTGGCGGTCCAGGTCAGTGTTGTCTTCAAAAGCGATGTGCTCTTCGTGTCCGCCGTGACGCATGACGTGGTCCCATTCGCGGTGTATGGCAAAGTTCCGTTCCAAACGTAATAGCTCGGTAGTTCGTTCAGACCTGTTGGATAGGCGCTGCAGATGGAAAATTAGCGACTAGAAATGCGCATCCATAAAACCGCGAAGAGTTCTTACACAGTGCTTGTGCCATCCACGTATGTCACAGTCCCTTGCGCATTAACGTCCGTCCTGGTCAAAATCTGTGACCCATTTCCAACAATGTCAGAGACCGGCATGGTGACTTTATATCCTTTTGTTGAGAAGGTCACTTGCTCTGCGTAGCTAGTGCTAGTGATGGTTTTATTGTTGGCGCGGTCGACGATGTAGTGTATACGACCGATAATCGCAGTACCCATGCACTTACTCCACGAATGCCGGTTCGAAGTCATGACACTCAAATTGATTGTACAGTCCTTGGAGCATCCAGGCGAGTCGTGCTTGGTGGTCGCCGGCACATGAGGAGCCGTCGTCAGGATACCGCTCGGAGCAACGGTCGTGGTCAGTGTTAGAGTCTGCCGGGCGGTTGTAGGAGGGATTGGGAGACCAGGGCTTGCGCTGTCGTGTGTCCGGGTCTCGTTACGGGCATAGACTGTCACGCGGTTAGAATTTGAACAATAAGGCAATGTTGGCAATCGCACCTTCTGCCTCCACCGCCACCGCATACACGGCCGCCACCAGTAACACGGAAGTTATCCATTTCGGAACACTCAATCGTACCATGCCGAACACCAAGACCGCCTCCGACAGTATTGTGTAGCGATCAAACACAGCAGCCGGAAGAAGGGAACGAGCGTCGCATTTCTGTCGAAAGTCCTTTAATAATGCCAATATATGGAACGGATGGCTGAACAAGTTCCTAATTACAGACGAGGTATGCCTGCAGGTCCGCTGAAGGCATGTTTCACGACGATTGGCTAGTCTTCGAAGGATTCCAAGCGGCTGAGCACAGGCGAGACTATAGTGGCGTCTTGTACCCTGGACCTACAGCGAGAACACCAGAATAGCATCCGTGCCCCTGTTCAGCTGAAAGCTGCCATGCGCTGGCGGATTGCTCTTCATATATGCTGCGTTAGTGGCGGCCCGGGCTTTGAGTGTACATGATTCAGTCTCATGCGCCTTTAGCTTTTGGACCCAAATATCGCGGGCAATCAATTCCCCGTCACTCATTCGGTTGCAAATGCAAAAGATCGATTACAAGTATAATCTAAGTCGAGATTATGCTACAAATACTATACAAATTGCCATGCCAATTGCGAAAGCTTTTCGGGAATAGCTGGACCTCTGTCTAGCTCCCCCAGATTCCACGCTGGGAGAAGACGAGACAGACGGCAGAGAGGAATCGTGCGATCCGCTCTGCGAGGTAAGACTCACTTCACCGCTCGTACTAACAGTGTGAGACACACTATCGCCGTCTGTAGCCCTCGCAGTTGCGCTAGCAGACTGCGTGGCACCCGATGATTCCAGAGAGGTAGGCTCGGAGCCAACTTCGTCATCGGTTGCCGTTGACCTGGCTGCACTTGTCGCCCTTGATGAGGTAGTGGGATTATCAGAAGATCTCAAACTTTCCGAGGCCGAACCTAGCGAGCTCGCTCTACCACTTGCAGCAGATAGCACACCAGCCATGCCAGCCCAAACGTAGTCACCCACTCCAGCTGTTGTAGACAAAGTACCGGTCTGCGAGCCGCCCGGCTCGACTGTGTCACCAGACGCAGACGTCATTGTCAAATCCGAGTGTTTGTGAGCAGTTGCAGTAGCCTGTGGGACATCTACGACAAACCCAGACGATTCCACTGCGATTGTTGAGGCTCCATTGATGACCAAAGCGCTCTTTGACGTGTCTAGTGAGTACGTCACTCCTCCTTCTTCGTAGGGTGTCTCTGCAGCCTGTAAGGTGTGCGTGACAATCATGAAATGACCGTCGGAGTTTGTTCTGTAGGTGGTAGTTCCAGCGGCAATGTTCGTCCGCTCTGGAGATGTAGCGACGGTCGACTTGGGCGCAGGCTCGCCAAGATCATCCGTCAGTTCGGATGAGGCAGCAGTTTCTTGTCCAGCTGATGTTGCGCTCGAGGACTGATGTTGCCCGACTCCTTGTATGAGGGATGTGAGAAGACCAATTTGTGGACCAGCCGTGGTGGGAGCAGTGGTCTCTTTGGAAATTACGGTTTCAGAGTGCGCTTCAGCGTCGTGATCTGTCGTCGTTTTTTGTAAGTCAGGTATGGCTGCTGGCTCCTGCACTGTAGACGGTGACAACTTTGTCGAGCTTTGCGAACCTTTGTCGGCTTCGTTTTCTCTAGCCGAGGTCTGACTTCTTTCAGTCGCGGCTGACGATCCATTGGAGACTTGCAACTGGCTCTCAGCTGGAACAGTAGAAGTTCCAGTGGTTACGGTGGGACTGGCTGTGCTGGAGGTTTTAGGTGATGAGAGTCTTGATGTGGCAGATGCACTTTCTGCAACGTCGTCGTTCGACGTTGCTTTTGGCTCATCCATCGGGCTTGAAGAAGCTTTGAAGGGATCAACCAGCACAGATGACCGAGCTCGAGGAGAGTCGGTGGTATCAGTATTCGGATTTGCGGACTGAGCAGTCTTAGGATCGTCGTTGTTGATATAGCTGGTGGTTTGATCAAGCAGGAAAGATGCGAGAGGCACAACTTGCACAGGACCTCTCGCGCGAACAGTCTTCTCACACTGATTGTATACCTGATCAAAGACACTTCCCGACCACAACGACACGAAATCGTCACCAATGGGCATCCAGTCACTGTGACCATAACAGTACGTCCAGCCTTTAGGGTCCTCCGAATCCACGTCATAGACACTGTGAGTCGGAAGATTGGAAACGCTTGGTAATGGTGTTGCACCATTAATATCGTGTGTCCACGGATCCGCTGTATTTGTCACATCGAGATCGTTGGCTGTGACGCAAGACGTCGTGCCATTTGAAGTGTACTGCACAGTGCCATTCCACGCGTAGAAGCTCGGTAAGATATTGAAGCCTGTAGGATATGCCCTGTTGCGAAGGGTCAGTGGTGAGCATCGACATCAGGGCAGTCTCCAACACTCACATTGTCTCAGTGCCATCCACGTACGTGACTGTGCCAGCTGCATTCACATCTGTCCTGGTGAGGATGTGAGAGCCGGCTGCGATTATGTCACTCACGTCGGAGGTCACCTTAGATCCGACCGAGTTGAATAATGTCACCTGCTGCGAGTAGCTTGTGCTCGTAATTGTTTTGTTGTTCGCAGAGTCAATGATATAGTAGATTCGTCCGACCATTGCAGTACCCAGACATTTGCTCCAAGTGTGATGGTTTGAGGTCATGTACAACATGTTGAGCGTGCAATCTTTGGAGCACGAGTTACCAGTTGCGGTCGGACTTGGCACCGTTCTGGTCGATGTGAGTGTGACTGTTTTGCCAGACTTCGCTGTCGGACGTATCGTCGTGGGAGGTATTGAGAGACCCGGCTGTGCGCTTCCCTGGCTCCGGGTGCTATTGAGTATCTCGCCTTCTGCGCCGAAAATCAAGCCGCACATAGTGCCTAGAATCAGTGCAGAAAGGAGCCATGTTGACTCACTGCTTCGCGCCATGTCGACGTCGTGTGTTTTCAATGGGAGGTAGCCGTGAGGAACCTGCGACTGAAGGGACTAATACATGTGCAGAGAAGGCATTATTGAGGCGGAGTATCGATTCATGGCAATCTCCGCTGCAGGAACCGCAGGCTCCATGCTTGAGGCAGTATTGCATGTCCGGTGAACAAATGCTGCCGTTCGTTGGACAAGATCCCAGACACCAAGCCGCCGGCGCTTAGAGTAGAGTAAGTTCAGCCCGCTAACGGGCGGATCTACTTTTCGACCTGCAGCAAGGCTACACGAACAGCAACCCTGCCGTGTGTGGCTGGGACCTGAGGACCCCATTGAAGGATTTGTGCCGCAGTAGCGTCTAACAGGGAAGCCATGCAAGCCTGGCGTTAGCGTCAGCACGTGCAACGTTGGACGCTGGGTGACCTGGATCCAGTCTGAAGACTTTAGAATCCATGTCCCCATTATTATCGTGTTGCCGCGCATGGCTTCTTTGCGGTTTTGTCCACAGTCACCAGCCATTTGGCATCGTGTGCCGCCAGACGGAGGCACAGCACCCTTGCAGACATGAGTATCTCCGCAGGCCCCATCAATGTTCCGCCCAGCCTGTTCTGGGAAGGCATCGATGGCTCATGGTCAACGTTCCATGTTCAAGTTGGTACGCCGGGCCAGACTGTGCGCTTGCTACCAGGCACATCAGCGTCGGCGGCCGACACTACAGTCAGTAATATGACAATCCAAAGCAGACCAGGCACCCGGCTAATGCAGGCTCATAGTGGGTGATACGTCCTGAAGGCTGCACACAAGCGAATCCGAACCTCACAGATTGCGACAACTCGCGTGGTCTTCTGTTCGATCCGGAAAAATCGACTTCGTGGTCCACGGAGCGTCTTGACAACGGAGGCCTCTTCACGCTGAACACATACTACGAAAAATTCCTCAACCTCACTGGCAACGCGTACTACGGGTTCGAGACCCTCACTTTGGGCTTGCCTGGATCCGGCCTGCCCTCAGTCGAGCAACAGATAATTGCCGGTATCGGTACAAACAATTACTGGCTGGGGTCACTTGGTCTAAGCCCGATACCATTCAATTTCTCTACCCAAAACGACTCGACGAACATGTTAGCACCTCAGCCAGCTCTACTCACCGAGCTGAAGAACCAGAGTCATATACCCAGCTTGTCCTGGTCTTACACGGCCGGAGCTTCGTACCGCAACGACCCTGTTTTCGGCTCCCTCGTACTCGGAGGCTACGACACAGGTCGCTACGAGCCCAACAACGTTACGTTCGCCTTCGCATCCGATTTCTCGCGTGACTTGACCGTCTACCTTCAAAGTGTCGCATACGACACCATCGGATCATCGTTGCTGCTCACGGAGAGCATACCCATCTTCATCAACTCGCTCGTCACTCATCTCTGGCTGCCAACAGACGTCTGCAAACGCTTCGAAGATGCATTCAACTTGACATGGAGCGACAAAGCTAAATTGTACCTGGTCGACGATGATACCCATTCTCGCCTCCTCAAGCTCAATCCGACGATAAACTTCACAATCGGGCATGCAGGTACCGGTGGTGACACCGTTGACATATCCCTGCCATACGGAGCCTTCGATCTGAGCGGTAGCCCCCCGTTTGTCTCCCCGGCCTCACGTTACTTTCCTCTGAAGCGCGCCACCGAACCAGATCAGTACACGCTAGGTCGAGTCTTCTTGCAAGGCGCTTATGTGATCGCCGACTATGAGCGGCAAACATTCTCCGTTTCCCAAGCACTATTCCCAGATGCCTCGAAGACTTCAAACTCAACCATCAAAGCCATCGACCCACCCGGAAAGGCTTCCCAGAAATCGTCACTCCCAGCCGGCGCAATCGCCGGCATAGTCATCGGGGCCATTCTCGGCATCGCAATCATCATCCTTGCAGTCCTCTGGCTGCTCCGTCGACACAAGAGGAAGACCCAATACAGCGCCATGACAGCTGAGACGTTTGTCGACAAAAGCGAGCACATCGACACCGTCGACAACGAGCTCGACGGGCGTGAGCCACAATTACACGAGTTGGAGAATCCACGGCACAAAGGCAGTGAGCTGGATGGAATCCAGCCCAGTCTCATGGAGCTTGATTCGCAGAGCGAGCAGAAAGTGGAGTTGTCAGGCGATGGGAAGGGTCCTCAAGCGGAATTGGCGGGCGATGGGAAGCATCCTCGTCAGGTGCATGAGTTACCCTGAGTGTATTTCAATTGAGCGTACGCAGTTCTCTGTTTGAAAGTCCTCGTCATGAGCGTCTGTGTGTCAGATGATTTTAACAGTCACCTGTTCCATCTGAATCATCGCCAGTTCATCTCTTTCAGCCTCCGCTATACCTATTCTCTTGTAGACGCTGGTCGCGGGTTCAACAAGCTCGAGCAGCAGAAAGACGAACCGGTCGAATCGTGCTGTCAACAATGCACAAATAGCATTCTCAGCGCCACTATCGTCGTTGTCCATATATGCGATTCCTTGATAACCGTTCGGTGAGCCAGAAGGGAAAATCAGCGACTCCCCATCAGATCGTTCTCTTATCCACGATCGACCTAGGACATCTGACGTGCGCAGCGCCACCACGACTCTAGTCTCTATCTCCACATAACCGTCTTTCACTGTGCCGAATGGGTTGATTGGATCTGTTGTTGTGGAAGCATGCAAGACCTTGGCAAAGGGTCCGTCGTGCCAAGCATCGACGTCTTGAGAATCGCCATCGGACAGTTTGAGTCTTTCACGTCTCTGCTTGGCTAGGACGTCTTGCGACAGTCTTCCGCATGCGAGTTCGTAAGAGACCGCGGAGTCTTGGCTCAGCCACGACCATGAGGGACATCTATATGCTTGTGCTTTGCCACCTCTACCGACCCGCCTCCACAGTAGTCCAGTGAGGACGAGGTCTTTCCATATATCTGCCAGATACTCTACGCGTTTGTTGAGGTAGGTGGCCTTGGCCAAAGCACTGAGAGCGACGAGTCGATCGGAGTTGAACGTCAAAGTTCGGCTGGAATATTCTTTGACCAGATCCAGGTACCACCAGCTTAGTAGTGAGTGACCTTTCAATTGATATTCAATGCGCGTGACAGGATAGAGCTGATTGTACGTGGTGAGCGGGTCGAGGATGCCGAGATTGTCTTCCGTTAATCGGCAGTGTTCGCACTGCCAGAAGAGCTGAGACTCTGAGTAATAGATCACTCGATGAGCGAAGATCTGTTCCTGGAAAGTCCAACCACGCCGCACCCATGGTCCGTGGGCGATCTCCTGTTCGTGGAGATCCGGTCTTGATTGTCCGTATATGTATATGCTGCTAGAGGCACCAGACTTCAACACGCTGTTCACTCTATGCAAGCGCCCGAACTTGTCAAAATGTGACCTCGAATGTGTGTTGAAGCAGCCTTGGTCTACCGACTGACTTGAGGGCACAGCAATCGTGACCACCGATCCACGATAGATCCCTCCCATTCTTGCAGACTCCTCCGCCCACTCCATTTCGTCGTCTTGCACAATACAAAGCGCGTCTATCCAGATGTATCGAATGCCTAGTTTGGAAACGATAGCGAAGCTTTCACGCACGGTCTTAGGCATCAATTTGATGTCAAAAGCGAACGTTCATTGGGCTAGATTCTCTCTATTCGTCAGCCACGCCCTATCGTAGATATCTCCCCAACAGTAGCTCAGAGTGGCATAAGTGATTGCAAGGTCGTCGATCGCCACGACGCGTTTCTGGCAAGAACTCAAACCGTCTGGCTGTAAGTCGACCAGCCTTCGTGGAATTTCGGGTGCCTGGGTATCACCATCGACGTCAAGTTGGATGTCTGCTTCACCCCAAGCATGGTCGTCACACACGTCCGGAATATAGCCGGAGGCGTCGGAGTTTGTTATGACCGGATTGACCCTGATCTCAGTTGCGAGACATTGCGCCAGCCAAGCTCGTGCAATAGCGTAGGACTCGTTGGATGAAGTTGTCGCACTCAATAGCCGTACATGCGGCACACCGGTGTCCGCCGCAAGGTCATTCTCCGTTGTGAAACACCCTAATGGTCTGTAGTAAGTTGTTGCATGACCTTTCTCGTCGACTTCGTACTCAATCTTGCCGTATTTTCCTCCACCCTCGTAGCGCGGGTCACCAAGCCAAGGGGTGGTATCCACAACACGGATGTAAAGGCCTCGCTTGGTGTGGTTATGATGCACTGAGCGTTGCTTTTCATGGGTTGTGCCTTGCAAGCCGACATGGAAATGATATCTGGAGAGATGTTGAGTACACCAGGCCATTCGGCGACGCATGAAGATCAGTTCACAAAGCCCGCAAGCCTTGGCTGAGGTAGAAATATCTTCAGCTGAGGAGTGGTGATACTCCTGACCGTGGCAGAGGTTGTCGATATTTATCCCTTTGCATTGCGTACACACCGAGGCTGAGGGCAGATGGTCGTCATCGGGCCTATCTTTGTGAGGAGACCGTGAGAACATCACGAGTGTCGGCCTTGCACAGCCAATGTATGCATGTGAAATGGATTCATGTATCTGTTTCGTTGTCGTTAAATTAGACTCTCTCACACCTCTTACCTCTTAACCCTCGGAGCTGCGTGACATGTTCCAAAGAGACGCTGCCAAGGCCTGCCGCTTCATGCGATTGCGGCTGTGACTACAGGCACGTACGTAGGATTTGATGTCACACAACTTCTCTGTTCAGCTTTTACTGCTAGACATAGCACCTGTGGAGTACATGCTCGGCTGGCAACGTTCTATTTGAAAGAACTTTGCAACTAAATTTGAACTGAGTCTCACTTCGATACTAATGTTACTACAACTATTTTTCTGTGATTCACACCGCCTTCGGGAGCTTTAACGCCTCCACTGCCGATTCCAGCGAGACGCATAGCGGCTTGGCCTTGTCTGACTCTCAAGCCAATACTTGCTTCCCATTTGAAGCCAATGCTGGCCTCCATGATTGGAGTATTGTTCAATCAATCAAGCATAATTGGCAGTACCCTTCGTAACCTTGCCAGACTGCAGCACAACATCCTTAACAATAACCTCAGTATCAGTGTGGCTAATAGCCTTAACCCAAGCAGTGCTCGACTTGAGCGTGCCCTTGGCGACAAAGAAGTTGTTGGTGTCACGAGTGGTGTCCTTCCAAGTCTTGCCCTGGTCATCGCTGACCTGCAAGCTCTTGGTGCGGCGGCTGGCGTTCTCGACGGTGGCAGCGAACCAGTACTGGGAAGCGCCGCCGTGCATGTGGATGCTCAGAGGGTCGGTGATGGGGCACTTAACGAACTCCCACTCGATGCCGTCGACGCCGCCGGCGGAGAGGCCGTTGGTCAGCTTGGACCAGGTGGCGGGGGTCATGTCGAGGTGGTTCTTGTCGCCGCCGGTCTTGTTGGTGACCTATTTGGAATTGTTAGTCTAGAGCATCGATGGAATCGATGGCACGATTGGAACTTACCATCACGACGAGCGTCTTTCCCTTGTAAGTGACGCTGATGCAGCCACCACATTGGCCGGCGGAATCCCAGATGTCCTCAGACACACAAGTCGAGCCATCAACAGCGGACGGGAGGGTGTAGTCGGTGAAAGCGCAAGCGCCATCCTGCCAGCAGTCCTCTTCCTTGCAGTTCAGACCATAGCGAGTTCCCATGCCAGTGTTCAAAGAACGGCCGAACAAGTTGCGGTCGTAAGACGGGTTGGGCGACAAAAGGCCAGCGCTGGCTTGCAGCGCAAAGGCTGCAAGAGCCACGGCAGTAGAGACAAATCCAGGCATCTTGATGAAAGTTGGTTGTAAAAGAGCGTGGTCTTTAGAACTAGCCTTGATCCAGCAAGCCTAGGGTTCTTTGAAAAAAAGATGGGGAAAAGAGTGTACGGGAGTTGGAGTCTGTAGGGCTTGGAAGTCGAGAGGTAGGGTTTGCATTGTAGGGCATTTTTAACTCTTATACAGCCTCGACTGCAGCATGTCAAGCCTTCATCATCATTTCGGAGCACGAATACTCTGGAAAGCTTATGTTGGTTCCGGATCAACTTCACACGCGCTAACGTTTCATATAGATGAGAACGCGAAGCTTCAACCTGAACAACAAATTAGTACGGAGCAGATTTTTGGTAGCAAGATACGAAGTGGTATGAGTTCCAATCTGCAAAGGATCAAAATTCATATGGAGTGCTCACCGTTTGCGTGGTAGCGAGCTTAGGGCTTCGTTTGCGAATGCTTAGCACTGTCAAGCACTGCGACAAGCAACACGAACCTCATCTCAACCAGCATTGTCGTAACTGATACCCCACACCGAGTATGCTGAGATTGAGTCTAGACTCCCAGCTTCCGGGTTTTCCGGAATGGAGCTTCGAGCATCATTTCTGCGGCAATATACAGAAACCTCAATTGATGAAGTGATACGAAGCTTTTTCTGACTGCGTGTGCCTGATTATCAGTGGAAATCTGGGCGACGGATCGCTACAAGAGACAGGCTTGTTCACTTGCTCTCACGACTCTGATATCGACGTTCGAGGAGACGGATGAAGTGCTGGTAGTCTCACTGTTGGTGTCATCCGGCCATGTTCAAAGACCGAGCCGAAGACGTGCGAAGGGTATGACTTCGGTTGCCGAGTCTTTGTGCCGTGTCGATATTGGCTCTGATTGCTAGAGATGGAGTGAGACAGCCAACACAATGAATGATCATGGCCCAGCATGGGGAGCGAGGCAAGCGGTGACGGTGTGCGAGAACAGCGTGATCTGGTGGAACACATGCATCGACAACATGCGTAGGAGATAAAAACAAAGAATATCAGATTGCATACAGACAACGGCATGCCTGTCGTGACAGCGGTCTGCTGGTGCATTGCGAACACGAAGAAAACATGAGCTTGAAGGTCCTAAGTCAAAGCTCCAGTCCGCATTCAATCACACGAATTGGGGTTTGGGGCTCAAACCTTAAGACCATCATGTCCATACATGGACGTGTGTACATGCCTACGTATGATCTACTAACAAGCACAAGAGTAGAGCGTGAGCTCTGTGTACAATTGAATCGACAACGGCATGGGTCTGTGATCGGGTTACAGGAGCTGGATAGACCTTACCGTTTAGCAGCGTAAGTACACGCGTCGTTCACTCGCTTGGTCTTTGCCTGCGTGGAACCGATGACCGCACAGTCTTATTCGCAGATCGATGAACATCACTGAAGGCCAATGTCCTGATCTATGATCGACACCTCACAGATCATCGCTGCAGGCCATCATTGCAGTGTAGAACATAGTCCCAGGAGCGTGAATGGCTGCGAAGGTTCGAATGTCAGACAAGCAGCGATCCAATCATGATGGCCGTCACAGGACGATAGTTATCATACATATATATACACTGCCCTCATATCGACACGCCTAGCTCACAAGCAAGATGACAGTGCCGAGCTGTCTCCTAATATCAGCGTTATCGACATCATGCGTATCCTCGACCTCACCCCACTGCTCCGTCTGGTGCAAGACCTCCAAGCTAGCAGCCTCAGTCGCCTCTTCAATGCCAAACCTCTCCTGGCCTGCCTTTCTCAACTCAGCAAACTCCTGACTCCACTCCACGACAATTCTGGCAGCAATGAGCGTGCTCTTGGAGGCAAGAATGCCGCGTTCCAGACCAGCGAGCTCGAATGCAGGCAAGCCTTGTACCCAGCTCTTGATGACTTCGCGGGTAGCCTGGGGTTGCGGCACAGGCACAATGCTGTCCGGTGCGAGGATGGGGTTGATGTCGCAGCCAGGGAAAACGTGCGACTGAAGGTAGCCGATGATGGGCTCGGCGACTTCGCGCTGGCGTTCGCGCAAAGGCTTGCGCGTCTCATTGACTGAGTCGTGGATATTCTTTTCCGGTGCCCAGCAAAGGAGAGTGTCGGTGGAGAGGTAGCGCATGGCCATGGTGACGATGCTGTCGCGGATGTCCGAGTTTCCGGCTTTGTCTGCGATCAAAATGTCCATAGCTCGTGATGAGCCAGATGTGAGCGGGACGTAAGCGTTCTTCAACGCTTGCTGGGCGTTTGCGAGCTGGTCCCATTCCATTGCGATGGCTGTGGCGAGACCGCGCTTGCTGTGAGGCAGGACGAGAGACTCCTTGGCAGCAGTCTTCACGGCACGCTTATCGAGGTAGACTTCCAAGCCCTTGTCCGACTCCTTGACACTGACATCCTTCCAGAAGCGCTTTTTCAAGACGGAGACCGGCTTGCCGTCTTTGGGTCGCGAGTTGACTCCTTCCAAGAAAGACTGTGCTTGCTGGCGCTTGCGGTTAAGGCGTTCCTGTGTCTCGGAGGCATGTTGTTGCGGAGGTCCAGGAGGAGGGCCGGGGATGGTGGCGTGTGGGAGAGGAGTGGCCGAGTTGGAGCGCGAGTTGTGGATGTTTCTTGACTGCGAATAGATTGAGGCCAGGCGAGATGTGCGGCGCGCACTCAGCGAAGAGGCCGCCGTTGAAGCGCGTGGCAGCACAGCCAGCAGTCGTGATGAGCGCTCCATTTTGATGTTTGGTGTGATTGACTAAAAGGCCTAGACCAACCAAACGAGAGGTCCAGCGGGTTGTGAAGACGGAGGTGCCAGCGGCAGATCTAATCAGATCGAAGCTGAGCCGACCTCGGATGACGCGATCGGCGTGAGATGCTTAGTTAACATTTCGAGGAATGGCGATTGTTGCACTCTGCAAGCTTTCATCAAGCACGTCAACCTTGCAGTAGCTTCCCCTCCTTCTGTTGCGGTCGCCATGTTCGCCCGTAATGCTCTGAGGGCGGCTTCGAGGCCTGCCTTCACCACAAAGACCTTCCGCTCCGCCTCCTCCCTCGCCGCCAACGCCGAGAGCATGAACCCTCACGGCATTGAGATCTCCAAGGCACAGCGAGTTGCCCACGATGGTTTTGTTTCGGGTAAGGCATTCTGAAGCAGTCTGAAGCACCGTAGAACGGTTACACATCACATACTAACATCCTCCCAGCAATCGGCAACACACCTCTCATCCGCCTCAAGACGCTCTCCGAAGAAACCGGCTGCGAGATCCTAGGCAAGGCCGAGTTCCAAAACCCAGGCGGTTCAGTCAAAGACCGCGCCGCCCTTTACGTCGTCCAAGATGCCGAGAAGCGTGGCCTGCTCAAGCCCGGCGGCACCGTAGTCGAAGGCACTGCTGGCAACACAGGCATCGGCCTTGCCCACGTCTGCCGCTCCAAAGGCTACAACCTCGTCATCTACATGCCCAACACCCAATCGCAAGGCAAAATTGACCTCCTTCGCCTGCTGGGCGCAGACGTCCGTCCTGTGCCAGCGGTAGCCTTCGAGAACCCGGAGAACTACAACCACCAAGCCGCCCGCTACGCCGCCTCCCTCGACAACGCCGTCTGGACAAACCAGTTCGACAACACTGCCAACCGCCAAGCGCATATCGAGACTACCGGTCCTGAAATCTGGGCCCAAACCAATGGCAAGCTTGACGCTTTCACCTGCGCCTCCGGAACAGCAGGTACCATTGCCGGCGTAACCAGATACCTTAAGGAAGCCTCCGACGGCCGCGTGCAATGCTGGCTCGCCGACCCACCGGGATCTGTGCTTTACTCCTACATCTCCTCCGGCGGCGAGCTGACCGAGCGCAAAGGCGGTTCCATCACCGAAGGCATCGGTCAAGGCCGCGTGACCGACAACCTCAAGCCCGACATCGACCTCTTGGACGGCGCTCTGCACATTCCCGACGCATCTAGCATCGAGATGGTATACAGGTGTCTGCACGAGGAGGGTCTATACCTGGGAGCATCTAGCGCTTTGAACGTTGCTGCAGCACGGGATTTGGCCGTTAAGCTTGGACCTGGAAAGACGATTGTGACCATCCTTTGTGATGGCGCGTATAGGTATGCGGATCGCTTGTTCAGCAAGAAGTGGCTGGAGAGCAAGAGTCTGTACGACGCTGTGCCGGAGAAGCTGAGGAAGTACATTGTGCTTGAGTAGAGTGGGGGTGTATTATACGATCGGAAAGCGGCAAGCGAGCAGATGTGAGGCGATGTTGGAAAGATACCACGCCATCTAATCCACTCCATAGACGACAAAAATATCACACTACTTCAATCCAGACCACACCTCACTTGGCCACCCATCTAGACCGGTCTATTCCATTCGATCAAAACATAACAGGCCAACACCCATCATCGGCTCACAAGCACCTCCTCCTCCAATCCCTCAAGCAACCTCGCCATCGTCCGCTCACCCTTAACAATCCCCGAGTAAACCCTCTGCTCGCCCTCTTTCCCCAATCTGACGCGCCAACTAAAGAAACAACTTGGCTGTGCCAGGTACATCCGTTCCCAAGACCCAGTCTTCAACACCGCTGTCTGACTCTTATCCTCCTGATCTACCATCGTTGTTCCAACGACAGGTGAACATGTGGGATCCTCGTCCGAAAATTCAAGATACACAAACACCGTCGTCGCCGTGATGGAGTGGCAATACAACCTCGTGAAGCCTTGCTTCCACTCCCTACGCAATTGCTCTTCCCCACGATCGAAGAACAGCGGAATCGCAAGCCTCGTACCCTGTCGTGTCAGGAGTGGATTTAGCAATGCTTTGAAATCTGGACTCGCTGTTCTGGGTTTCTTGGGAGTGAAGAAGAGCCTCGATTGTAATCGGGGAGACGTTGCGATCACGGAGGCGAATTGCTGGTTCACTCGTTGGGATAGGAGGAGGTCCATTGCAGGAAGTGAGAGGAGGATTTGCTCCAGGAGTTCATAGGTTGAGGTTAGACTGTGGCCTGCTGATGGGAGAGCGGCTGGTCGTGACGATATGGGTTGTCGAGAACCTGCCACAAGGATTTGCTGTGCCGCCATTATAAGCTGTGTATGCGCAATCTGAGTGGTAGCGAGTTGCGTCTGCACTGCCATGGTGAGGTCTGCGCTTTTGGGCTGTGTTTCAATTCGAGCCTGTGTGAGCGCGATATTCGTGTATGCCTGGAATGAGCGATGAGTGGCGAATGTTAAGGAACGTCTAGGTCAGTGGTATCGCAACGGTGTATCCAGAAGAAACTTGTATTTGAAAGACAGGGATCAATGGTATACCATGACTCGGAAGTGTACGCAATCTGACCAATAGGCATCTTATCGGCAGCAGATTGGAGTACAAGGGTGGAATGTGTTGAATTGGTTGGATTCCCAAGCACGTTCCCGCGCTTCATCAATCTATCTCGTATTCAGGTACAGTAAGCCGCAAGCGAGGCTGAATCAGCACTGCCAGATTTATTGGCGACAAAGGCTCTGGCGGCAGAGAGCACATAAAAGTCTTTAATGGCTGGCAACTCCGATACATTTCGATTTGTGTGATTCAGATGTGATCCGATATGCGGCTCTCGGCGGGCAGCGGCTGCTTCAAGGGTGAGCTGAGCCAGCATGAGGTCTCACGAGTGTCGTCTTCTGCGTGTCTGGTGGCGAATTCCTTCAGACCAGTACGAGCGCAATAAGGCCGACCACTCCTTGTGGTTCGCACCAAGTGATCTCTCAATCTAGGTGCGGCCTGAGCTGGACCAATCACTGTCCCTTGACATTCCCACTCCTCGCCCTCCTCGCCTCCCTCCCGTTGACAACGCCATAAAGCCACACCAACGCGCCCGTAGCCAACGCCATCAACACTGCGCTAGCAGCGAAAAGTCCCACACGGCCAGGCGTGCTAAGCACATCGAAGATGGGATACGGGTAGAACTTGTTGTAAGTGTAGCACTGCTCGATCCAGAACCAGTAGCCGAATGCAATGCACCCGGAAAGAGCGAGGGCAGGCAGCACGGCAATAGTGTAGGGCGGAGAGAAGAAGAGGAGATCTAGTACCAAAGTGAAGGCGGGCATGAAGTGGAACGACATGTCGTCGCGTAGGAGAAGCACGGGTGCCCAGGGAGGCAGGACGAGGGAGGTGTCGATCTGCGAGAACGTCAGACTGATGATGGGGAGGGTGGTGTGCAATGTGAAATATTTGCAATACTTACAGCACGGAGACCCCAATACAGCAGACTAATCAGACACTCAATCGGAGCAGAGGCGACGGAAAGTGCATTTTTGACAGCAAACAGACGACGGCTGAGGGTGATGTCGGCGAGGAGGCCGAAAGTGAAAGTCAAAGCTGATAGAGCGAGGCCGATGATTGTTAGGTATTGGAAGTGCCAGCCATACGAATCGTTACTGTGGCGTCGTGGTGGTTAGAGGTGGTCATAGAAGTTCGGAAGCTTGCGGGTAGGGAATTCTAACATTGGGTTTGGATTGAGCACAAGATAGGCAAAGGAGTAGATGAAGGAGGCTAGGCCGATGATCTGTGATGGTTGTCAGTATGATCTTCGTGGAGTTGGCATGGTACTGCTCACATGCAAAAGAGCGCTGGCACCTCTTGATGGCGATTCCATACGCTGCAGCGGATGCCGCTGGATCAGCTCTTGAGCTGCGGTGTTTGCCATGATAGCTAATATAAGCGGACGGTGCGAGACAGGGTTGGAGCACAAAAGTAAGAAGAATGGCAGACGATCAGGGAGAGAGGTGGTTGTACAGAATATACTAAAGCATATCCAATACCCGACAGGAACAGGCAAGCAGATGGCCAAAATCTCGCAACGTCGACGTCAGCGACTGCCCGGACCACCCACGTGCAACAGGCGTCAAGAATGCCGGATCCATGGGCTCGGATATGTATAGCTTGCGCGATTGTATTATTATGTAGTCGTAAAACAGAGATGTCGTCCCATATTTCCCGATTTGGACTTCGACCTCTGCACCATACAGGCGATGATACAGGGCATCTTAAGCACTCCTCTCTCGCCTTTCAAGCAACGGAGCGCCCTCCACGGAAGTCGGCAATGAGACGATCTGCTCAGGCGTTGCAGCCCTGCGTCTCCCCGCAGCGCCGTGCTCAACCTCTTATCGCGGCCCTTCGAGTCAGGCCGATGGCACCCTTGCAACACCAGTGCAGCTGTGTCGATATACTCGCAGTCTTCGGTGCCTCTGTTCTGTTCATTCGTGTTGGCTCTGCAATCGCTCTTGCACTGCTCAACCGACGCCTCAACACTCCCGGGCCGACTGCTCTCCACAACTCTACTCCACAATCTCTCCGCACGCGAGCCTGCCGACAATCTCCCCTGGCCCACTATCTACAGCCTGGCTCGTGAGACAGAGATAAGCGAACTCGGCGAAATACTCTTGCGCTCGCAATGCCGTCGTGACGGTCGCAAGATCGCCCTGGCGAGTCGCCGCTGACTATCGAAGACATCGAACGAGAAATTATACTGGAACCTGGGAAGACGAAGAATTCTTTGAGAAAGAGCGTAGGATCAGCCGGCGCGCACAGCACAGATGCCGCGACCGAAGAAAGAGGGCGCTGGAGAGCCCAAGAAGCGATCGCGCACGGGATGCTGGCCTTGCAAGGCGCGCAAGGTCAAGTGCGGCGAAGAGAAGCCGGCGTGTCAGAACTGCGTCAAGGCGGGAGAAACGTGCGATTACTCAATCCGTCTGAACTGGGGTGGTCGTTCGCGCAAAGACAAGGATGCGACTGGCGCAGATTCCGGCGGCTTCACCTTTGTCGCAACTCCCAATCCTGCCGCAGCTGCTGTCACCACCTCACCACGCAATGGAGGAGGCAGTGAGCATGTCTTTTCCGCTCAGCGTATCGTATCGTCTGCGCCTACGGCTCCGCAACGACCACCCAGCAACACCAGTCGCAAGTCATTCCCACCTACGCCAGATGTTACACCAAGTGACGAGACTACTGGATCACAGCTGGACCCAAGACTAGGTCTCGCGAGGCAGCAGTTTCAATATCCACCAAATCCACAGCAAGTGTCGCCGCCGGTGGTAGATCAAACAGTAAGGCGACCGCCTAGTCTTCAACACACACAATCCCTGCCTCACTTCACTTCAATCCTGGAACTTGGCCAAACCGGACGGTCTCCCACATCAATACCCAATGATTTCAGCTGGTCACCTCAGCACCGCGCCAAACGAGCAAAGCTGAGTCCAAGGGCCAGCCCGGTCGCCAATCAATCGAGTCCTGTCTTTGCAGTGCCTCAATACCCAGCTCAGTCTGAGCACACGCCAGGATCGAATTACTTCACACCACACAGCATAAACAGCATAGTGAACACGCCAGCCACGCCTGGATCGAGCGTGCATTCTGGATCTCCTTATCCTGGTCCCGCGCTAATACCTGCTCCGCAAGATCACGCTGATCTGCGCAGACTATCTGTGAAATCACTCTTGTCTGACCCGTCAGACATCACTGATCATACGCGGTCAAGCTCTGACAGCCACCGATTCCGGACTTATGGTTATGATCATGGATTACCCGATCTTGACATTCCAAGGAACAATGACATGGCCGCGATTGGACCCCGTTCTCCGGACTTGCGAAGGACCAGTGCAGCTGTCTCTGAGGTCAGTACTTCAGATGGCGAGATGAATCCTATGGACCCCAGACAGATAGCTTTCGAACGCGGTGGTTACTACGCCCAACCTGTACCGATCAAGATACCTCGTTTCCTTGGGCCTCTTCCACAGGAGTTGACTGAGAACCCGATCAATCTGCTCTATTTCCACCACTTCTTGAATCACACTGCCCGGATCATGGTTCCGCACGACTGTCCTGAAAATCCACTCAGGAACGTGCTTCCACAGATGGCAATGCGCAGCGCTCACCTCCTCCACCTCATGTTGGCATTCTCCGCATCTCACCGATCTCGCTTGCTAGGTCATCCAGAACCTGCAAATCGCATCGCAGAGTGGATGTCGGATGTCCTGCCTGCTTTGAGGCAAGCATTGAACGAGCCTTCATCGCAAGCTGCCGCAGACCCAGCGGATCCCTCATCTCTTGCTCCTTTGGCAACAGCCATCATGCTCGCCTCCCTCGAGATCATCTCTCCAGACACATTCGCCGTGCCCATTTCTTGGCAGAATCATCTTCATGTTGCACGTCAAATGATCGTCGCAACGGGTGGCTTACATCACCTGGCACAGAAAGCCAATGGCGCCCGCGACAAAGCTATCTTCTTCCTCTCGCGCTGGTTCGCCTATCTGGACGTACTTGGCAGCCTCAGCGGCAGTCGTCACGACCAACCCCTCTACGGCGCCTATCTCGAAGACGGCGGCGGCCTGTGGCTCGTGAACCGCGACGACGAAGAAATCTTCAAGATCGACTGCTTCTTCGGCTTCTCCGGACGGTGTATCGCCCTCCTGGCTGCCGTCGCTGAACTCGCAGCCGAATGTGACATGGAGCGCATCGACCCTTCCACCCGCCAGCCACGCCCCAAATGGCGACCCTCAGAAGCAGCAGAGCGCAAAGCACACGAATTAGAAGCCAGACTAATCGCCAGCGCCTCCTGCGTCTATCGCGGTTGCATGCACTCCGTCCCCGGCGACTCTCCCTCCCTCACCTACCGCGACATGAGCGAGCACGACATCGCCGAAATCTACGCCACGAACGAAGCCTCTCACTGGGCAGGTCTGATCCACATATCCCGCCGCGTGCTCAACCTGCCACACTCGCACCCTTCAATCCAAGACAATGTGCACAAAGTGATCGACAGTCTGAGCAAAGTGCGCCGCGGCAGTACTGCTGAGACTTGTTTACTTTTCGCTATGTTTACGGCGGGCTGTGAGGCGCAGAGCGCTGAGGATCGGGCTATCTTTGAGGGAAGACTTCAGGCTGTGGAAGGCTGGGGGACGTGTCATATCAAAAGGGCGAGGAAGCTGATGCATCGCGTTTGGGAGAGCGGAGGGAGCTGGGAGGGTCTGGTGGAGGGCGAGTTCTTTGGATGAGGAGATGTGGATGTTGTAGATACGTTGTGCATTCTAGTCTAGCATTTCCTCGGTAGGTAGGTATACCATGTGGCTACACTAGCAGTTTTGAAACCGGCTCTATGACCTAGGTAGCAGAGATCTAGAGCTAGGACTGTCACTGGTGTAAGTTTAGCTTCTCGTAATCTGATGAATAGGGATTTCGAAAACTTGTTGGAAAAAATGTAGGCATCCTAGATCCTAAATCCAATAGCAATATTTCCTCAGACTTGAAAGCGAAGTAGCAGATTTAGGATTACATCAACTCAGCAGCTATCTATAATGTTATTATGCGCGCGCTACTCCTATCTACTTGTCGAATCTCCTTGCCAGATACGGCTGCGTACCGCGTTCTAGCGCCAAAGCGTGGCTATCTTATCACCCTAACCGACCGCAGGTCGGCATGCGCGGGCGCCGAGATATTTGGTGCTCATATTCCTGATAAGTAAGGTATGAATCGTGGTGATCGCTTTGTTGGCCATTGTTTATAACAAATCTATCGGTCTCGACACACCAAAGTTCTGGTTAGAATTGCTCATAATGTCTGCACGGTCGGTCTTTCACAATGGTAGGATCTTCGGCGGCGGCGGCAGCAACGACGGCGACTTCAGCAATTGTATGCTAGTTGACGGAGAAATCATCAGCCATATCGGTCAAGAGAGCGACCTGGTAGTGCAGTCGGCAATTGCCGATGGTGCTCGCCAAATCGACCTCGAAGCCCGGCTTGTCGTCCCATCGTTCATCGACAGCCATACCCACCTGCTTTACTTCGGTCTGTCCATGTTGAAGCTGGATCTCGGAGCCTGCAAAAACCTCGCGGACATCAGATCCGCCATTTCTGTCTACGCGGCGCAAAATCCGAATGTTCCCAGGATACTATGCAGAGGCTGGCTGCAATCCTGTACTGACGGGGAAGCTCTTGCTACCATGATAGACGACCTCGACTCCCGGCCCATCTTCATTGAATCATTGGACCTCCATTCGACTTGGTGTAATACTGCAGCGCTGGAAGAAATGGGCGTTGATGGCTCCCATAATCTCCGCAGTGATCACTTGCCTCTGGACGAGAATGGGAAACCCACCGGTCTTTTAGCCGAGGACGCGATGGACATTTTCGCTAGGCCGCACCTTGTCAGTGTATGCAGTCCGGAAGATCGGAAGAACGCGCTGTCGAGCGCCTTCAAAGCCTACCAACAAGCCGGCTACACTGGAGTCATGGACATGGCAATGGACGCTGTCACGTGGGAAGCACTTGAAATCTTCAGAGAGGAGGAAGGCATCCCCTTGCATCTTGGCGCATACTGGTTCTTGAAGCCGAGCGAGGACGAAGAGGATCTCGCAAAGCAACTAGATGTGGCCATGCAAATGCAGCGAAAGTGGCACCCGTCGACCTCGCCTGACTTTTGCATCCTTGGAGTCAAAATGGCTTGCGATGGAGTCGTTGATGGATGCACGGCGTATTTGAGTTATGCGTACGGCCGAATGGATAGTATTGTCAAGCCGCTTTGGACAGCAACGGCAATGGAATTCGTCGTCGAGCAGGCTTCCAAAGCAGGCTTGCAATGCGCGATCCACGCGATCGGAGACAAGGCCATCACGCAGGCTGTGGACTCCATCGCAGCAGCCGGAGATCGAAACGCAAGACATCGAATCGAGCATCTCGAATTAGCAACCGCAGACGACGCGAAAAGGCTCGGTGAGCTGGGCATCATCGCATCCGTCCAGCCCGTCCACTCAGATCCCGAGATCCTAGAAGCCTACGAGACTCTCGTAGGCAAACACGCCTGGGAACGTGCCTTCGCCTATCAAGAATTCGCTCAGTCTGGCGCGACGCTTGCCCTCGGTACAGACGCCCCGACCGCAAGCCACTTGCCTTTCCCGAATCTTTACACTGCCACGACACGAAAATCGGCCATGAATCCTCTTTCGGACGCGCAGCTGAACGTAAAGAATGCGCTTACGCTTTCGCAGGCGATCGTTGCTGCTTCCCATGGTGCTGCGTATTCCCGATTTGCTGAGGAGTGGACTGGGACGCTCAAGGCGGGTTTGCGCGCGGATTTCCTTGTTGTCGATACTGTGTGGAGACCTGAGAAGCTTTTGGAGGCAAGGCTGCTTAGTACGTGGGCGAGGGGACGGAAAGTTGCGGATATGGTTGTGTAGGCTGTCGCTTTTGATACGGTGAGGGTTCTGATCTCATCCAGGCGTTTTAGTTGATGCCAAAGATTTCTCGAGCGTTCTTCCTTTCCGTAGGAGATGAAGGTATTGCTGAGAGATAGTGCTCCCTCTACATGACTGGAATAAGACACTAAGGTCCGCCCTTGGACTATCGAATCAAGATTGGGTGGTGTTGAGACAGAATCCGAGTAGCTTTGCACTCTGGCAATTTTAGTGCTCTCACAGAGTGTGGAACTTATTGCAAATTGCCAGGGAAGGAGCACTTGTGGCGTGGGAAATACATGCAAGACAGGGCTATATTGACGGCGGCGAAATTCTATACAGACGGCATGAAGTCATGGAGCTACGTGAAAGAGGTACGTATGGATTATCTTGGTGACTTTCGATAAATAACGTCGAATTTCCGTTGATAATGACAGATATAGTGCTGCAGTATCCCATGCTTCATAGTACAAAGGGGGTTCAAGTCATCCGTTCATACCTAGGTATTGTCTCAATTGATCATAAGTTCCATCTTCATCCGTCCATCTGTTTTCATTCTCCCAATCATCGTCATCAATGTCGTCGTTCACTATGATCGCCGCTGGTGCCAAAGTTCTTGGTGTTCCGATCGTCCAAAAGCAAATAAGAAATTCCTCAACGATCTCAAGCATATGTGACTGCTGTGAGTGGCTTAGTTGCTTGTCCTTGTTTGCCCGTATCTCGTTCTTCACTTGCTCAAGGCAAGTGTAGAACTGATCCTTTGTCCCGGTGAAGCAGTAAAATCTTGAGTGGCCATCAATAATCTGGACCACCGCTGCCCCACGGAGCTCCACATGTATATCACACACCCCATCAACCAGATCGCCATATTCATCCCAGCATGTTTCGTACACCGTTGGAGCCTTTCTATGGTCATAAGGAGCGACACATAGCAATCGAAGATGCATACCTTCTTCGCCGGACGATGCCGATGATGAAGAAAAGAATTGCCATCTTCTTGCAGTATGTATCGGAACCTGGATGTGCAAAGGTATGTGAAAGCGGATATCAAACAAGCCCATGAACACTCTCTGGCTCCGAGCTTGTATGAAGTCCCATGCTAGGGTTTTCAGTCTCCGCTCGCGGCAGCTTAGTTCAGTCGCCATGATGGCCATGACATACTGTTCATCCATAGCCCCATCAGCATCCCATGAAATCGACCACTTCTGATCTTCACTCCACCCGTGAATGTGTGCAATGACAGTGGTCGTCATTTTTGACTTTGCCTCTATCAGCAGATTCTGGTACTCATTGGGTATTTCCCGAGTATCGAAGATTATGCTTGTGCAGATGGCGTGTGCATGGGGATGCTGAGCCAATCTGTTCCATCGGGATATCAGGTAGCCATCAAATTTGGCAGCCAAGACCCAGAACGTGCGTTCCACGCGCCATGTAGTCGATAAGTCAACTTTCGAAGACCACGCTCTACAAGCCTCTGAGAGGAGTGGCACTTCTCTCTGAGTCGCAAAACGTTCTGGGAGCATCTCATATATACGATCCAGCCACTCAGCGATGTATTCGTCTCTCCTCTTCGTATCGACGACGAGGCCCGTGATGCATTCGATGTTAAGGTGGGAGTTACAGTCGAAAGAGCATGGTGGGTGCCAATGTTCAAACTTGCGAATGTCATGGATCTGCAAAGGCAGATATCGGAGCAGCATCTCACAGCCCCGCAATGTCCAATGGAACAGTTTATGGATGTCTTTCTCTGTCAAGCGCCATCTATCTTGCTCATCTTCTGTCTCCTCGAGCCCGAATATGAAGTCGTGAGCTGATCTGTGTACGAATTTGATAGGTCGCTGGCAAAACTTCATTGTGTCGCTGTCCACAGGAATAAACTGATTATTTCTAGCGTTAAAGATCCAAGCACTAGTTTCGGACAAAGTGTACCCATGATAATAGTGACCAAACTCGAGCAAGCCTTTGCCCTGAGCGATCAAATTTTCGGAGTTCTTGATACAAGATGCAATAAACTCTTCACTTGTCCTTATGTGCCTGTACTGAGGCATAGATGCGGTAATCCAAGTCAGCAAGCAGTGTTTTTCGTTCCGAGAACAAAGCCAGAATTCCTTATCCAGATGGAAGAAGCAAAGCTTCAACGTCTCAAGGTGCTCGTCGTCTATCTCCTCAAGTAATTGTTCGAACAGCTGGTTCAATTTAGTTGGCCTTGAATCGAGTCGTCTCTGTAGTACTTTGAAGTCGTCACCAGCCGCCGCCCCTCGTTTAACATCTTCTGATATCAACACCGCCCAAAGAAACACCCCCTCTGCACGTTGTACGAGTCCCTCGCGAATCCTTCTGGGGATGCGATCCTCGTACGGCCTGAGTCTACCTTCGACGTAGAGCTCAATATCCTTGTAGTTGAGATCCTGCAAACGCAGGAATGGGAATATGCTCAATTTGTTGAGAATCTGTGTTTCGGGCCTGCTGGCAACACAGATCTTGAGACAAGCTTCTTGCTGACATTCAAAGATAAGTTCGAGCAGATCGTCGTAGTCGTCTTCGTACTCATCCAAGCCATCCAGCAGCAAGAAAATCCGATCGTCGCGGAACGCAGACAAGGCTTTGCGAAACGCAGCTAACAAGGAGGCCGTGGTCCAATCATCGTAGACAGTAGATTGTGTTGCTGTGAGATTATCGAGCACAACATCATTGGCCTGAGCAAGCTGGAAAAGCAGAGATCGAATCAAGCCACGAACAGTTTTCTGCAATGCACTGCCCGGGCGCCAGAAGTAGAAAGAAAATTTGTACACATGCCGCCCACCCGCCCATACGGATAGTGCTTCGTCGGTTCGTCGGTCGGACTGAATGAGAGACATCAGACTAGATTTGCCAGATCCAGTCTTGCCTGAGATCCAGAAGAAAAGTTCCTCACTGCGCAGCCAGCGAGCGAACTTTCCTCTCATCCCTTCTCGTGGTCGTTCTTGCGGTTCCGGCGGTTCCCAAGGTGCTTTGGTCTTGGTTTCAGATGCGGGCGAGTCGTCAAAAATCCACTCGAAGGATTTGAATAAAGGCGGTTTGATGCTCTGCTGCCTGTCGAACATCTCGGGATGCCACAGGGCAGTCATGACATCCTTACGTCTGCTTGCTGTCCCAGCATTGGCGTTCATCACGTTGGTCTTGGCCCTAATCGTTGTAAGACCCTTCCACAAGGCCATTTCCGTCGACCTGGCCACTCTGAGAGACGACCTTTGGCTGCTCTGAATATCCTGCAGTAAATCGTGTGTCTTGCCATGAGATGCGGAAGAAGCGGCAGCCACAGTAACGACTTGATCTTGTGTACTCTTGTGACTGGCCGCAGACTCGCCAAACCCTCTGCGAAGCTCCGGCAAGACTGACTTCTGTATAGTGTCGCTGAGCTTGTCTTCTTTCTCGAGTAATAGCACAACATCATTCTTGGTTTCCACGCTCAGCGCAGACATGAACCTTGTCTGAGCTTGGGATAGCTTGTTCTGTAGCACTTCAATGCTTCTCTTGTTTTTCAGTACACGGAATGCAGCTCTGACTGCCGCAAAGTTGTTGTCGCGAGATTTGAATCTGACATCGTTCAGAAGTTTCAAGAGCTCGTCAACGACAGCCATGCAGTCCTGGCGCGCTTTCGTTACAGGACGGTCGGTAACTTGGAGTCTAGTATGGACTCTGAGATCTTCGTACAACTGCTTAAGCTGCCCGAGACATTTTTCGAGCTCTTGGTTGGCTTGGCTGGCTCCTTTCTCGCTGTCACGTATCTCTTTGCACAGTGACAGGGCCTTCAAGCTGAAGTCGAAGAATTGAACAGCGGCGGCAGCGATTCCAAGTTCTGCTGCTGCTTCCGCCATCGTGAAAATGTTGCTCTCTCACCTTCATTTGATCAGCCCTGTGAAGGGAGCAAGTAGTCAGTCCGGACAAAAATCATGCCCGGGGACTCTGATCCTTACGTTGGTTCTTAGCTCCTGAATCAGGCTGAACGATGAGGAGCTGAGGATGGAGGCGCAGCTGTGTCGTGGCGGTTTCATGCATGCTGCTCAGATCTGCTGCACGACCCGGTGCATTGGCGTCCAATAGCGAACGCTATGTATCCAATGAGATTTCCTCCACGGCACTCCCGGCGTGGAACGTAACGAGTACGGCTGAGTAGACCTGACGACGAAAGCATAATGATGACCACATCTGTTAGTACCAAAGCTGAGTAGTGTACTGCCTCAGGCTTCTTGTACATTGCGCTCAAAGCGCATCTCCAGATCAGCACGTCGAATGTTTCTGCCTGGCTTCCATAGCCATGTATCCATGTAGTGGCTTCAAGCTGTATTGGGCGTCATCGACGCGCCCTTGCGCGCTATCTGCACAGCCAGGCGCCACATCGAAATCTAGACCCTACAGGCATGCGCCTGTCCTTGTTCCATACTTTTGCTGGCGGTAAAGTCGTGCACTGAGATCCTATATCGTGAGAGCGTCGTCTGTAAATTCTTGAATTCTGTGTAAACGAAGAGACAAAAGTTGCCTTCGAAGTATGTATGAAGTAGTGGGTCGTGATAAGTCTGCGTATGGTGTCTCAGTGGGAATCCTTGATATGACACTAGAAGTGGCCGAAAGTAGTACTTATAATCTCTCGGTAGATGTCTGGGTGCTCTCCGTAGTTCCCATAGAGAACAGTCTGAAACCTATCCCTATGCCTGCCGATACTAATGTAGCATAACGCGAAACCGAGGCATATGCAGACTCTTGAACGACATGAGAATCTTGCAGCCCAACCCTACTAACACCTATTTGGTGTGATTGATCAACATGACCTTGGTCCCGTAACCTTTATAATCATGCTACAGATGATTTATATGATTCTTAAGTCGATCGAGATTGAAGGTATATGCTTCAACATGTTTGCAATTGATCATATTGATGTAAAGACATGGTGAATTTGTTGGGAATCAGCGGCTATGCCCAAATCTTGGAGTCTTGTGCGTCGTGATCCTTGTTTCACTTTTTGACTGCACAAAATATGTATGTGTAGCAACACAACCCGCATATATGTACAATAACATATGTGCTGACCAGGAAAATTTTCCAGACGATGACCATCAGGTTTTCGTCGCTGCGCGGCGTATTATAGACGTGATCCCATATTGCTGCAGTCCACGTAATATTTTGCAACATTGTGGTCGTTCGGCTCAACCTTTGTCCTTTGTAGTGGGCCTCACGATAAGGATTCTCCTCTAACTTCATGCTTACATTGCAGTACCGAGTTGTCAAGTCGACCAGCCACTATCGCCTGGGGCTAGCGATACGAGTCCAAGAAGAATTAATCCTGAGAAGCTGGCATCACTAACGGTCTTATTTGCATAAATTCAAGCAAACGCCTGCTAAAAGTAGCCACCGTCGTGTGGGGATACATCCTACTGATTGTTCACAGGGCGCACATCACTTGGCGAAGGATGACTCAAAAACACTCATCTAGACGTCCCCGTCGCGCAGATCACAGAACTTCGAGATCAAAACTCCGTGACACCTATCGAATTTAATGATCATGGCTTCCAACCTGAAAATCGAACTCGCTCACGAGGCAGACTTGCCAGAGCTCATATCAATCATCAGCCCGTCTTTCCAAAATGTGCCCGTCGAGGTCGCCATGTTTGGCCCACCTACGCCACAGAACATGAGCAATGTTGCCGCACAACATCTCGAGTCCTGGCGTATTCACGCACAAGAATCATCCTTACACTGCGCCATCAAATGTGTCTACACCGATCCGATCACTGGAGGAAAGCAAATCGCAGGCTGTGCAGAGTGGTTCACTTATGATCGCGAGCGGACTCCGGAACAATACTTGCCAGCGCCACACCTACTTGGCGCTTCTTGGATGACGGGCGGGCCAGAGAAGGAGAAAATCCTGCATTTCAACAAGCCAATCGTTGACAAGCGCAATCAATGGATGGGTGGCAAACCTCACGCGGTTCTGAGATACATGGCGGTCGCACCGAACTGGCGACGAAAGGGTATTGCGACTTTGTGCGTGCAGTGGGGTATCGATCGATGCAAGGAACTCGGAATTCCTGCGTATCTTGAGGCGAGCGATGAAGGTGCTCCTGTGTATGAGAAGCTGGGTTTTGAGAAAATGGATGTTGTAGAGGCGCCTTGGAATCGAGAGGTCTTTGCGTACCCAGTCATGATATGGTGGCCTGAGGGAATGAGGAAGGTTCCTGAGCTACGATGAACCCAGCAACGTTCGCATGGGTCACGAAATCAATTCCACTGACCCATATACTTCACCCGCAATAATCTATGGCTCTCACTCGTATCTTTCGGCTAAGCCGCCCGGGTTCGCCGCTGTGACATGCTGATGATTTACGCGAAACATCTACAGTGCTTTCCTTACCAGTTGCGCGAAAAGATTTCGTTCTTAAGCAAGACTTCTGGTACAGGTCGCAGAGGGCCTCTACGCTAGGTATCTGGATACGAGGTGGCTCTTGTCATCATGATTCCCAATGAAGAACCCTTGAGACCTCTTCGCAAGCCATCGTCACTTCACCCGGACGAGCTTGGAGCAGTACAAGCCGTTAGGCTACGATCAACGGAAACAGCTGCAAAATATAACGGACGACGTGTTCAAAGCAATGTCAAACATACTCATAGCTCAAGTCGAGGAGCGTTGCTCCGTCTCAGCTTAATGTGAAAGGCTTGGATCAAGGGCCACAGTCGGTAAAGATAAGTCTGCGAACGCTCTCTCAGCGGGTGTGAAACTTATTTGAGAACCATGCCCGATAGTAGGAGTACGCTAGCCAGCAAGAGACCCAGAAGTTTTTCAGAGTATCTCAAAGGTGAAAAGTGATCATTTTGATAAGCATAGCCGCTGACATGCGCTCTCAAATCCGCCAACACGTGCGCGGACTTATGAGCTACTGCGAACAGGCTCTCTGCGAACGCTGTAGTATCTTTGAATTTATGTCTGACGGTAGGGGCTTGTTTTTCATAGGTGAATCAGTATATCCACAGCATTATCCCAGCGTCGTTCAAACCAAGTACGAGAGCTATAGCTGCTAGTACGAGTACTCTAGAACTGTACATGTTCGGAGATTGATGGGTTTTGGTCGAGCGTAACGTGTATGGTCACGCAGCTAGAACTCTTGCGGGATGGAAAGGCATCATAGGCTCTCATAATTCTGAGCATTGCGAATGCGAATCATGCAGTTTGACAGTGTCATCGGAACAGTAGAGAGCTATACCATACGAAGTGCGAGCATACAGCAAAGCCAGGTCACGTGCAGCGGCGAAACAGCAGACTCCCGAACTTTGGGGAGGGCTTCGAGATATGGGCAACTTAGAAGACCAGCATTAGTGTCTGTTGGCAGGACGGCACAAATACCCGCGCCCACCGCAGCAATGTCACAGTCAATCTGCTCGCGATGTCTTTCGCGCTCATACCTCTCCATTGAGTCCTCCGCCGTCTCGTCGCCCTCTGTCAACGCCGTGCAGCGTGCCGCATTCTCGACCTCATCCTCGCTCGCCGCAAACCCGCCCAAAAAGAAGGGCGCTGTCGCCAAACCGACTGTTCGCCAGGGCACAACTCTACGACTGAACAAGAACAAGCGCGAGACTGCTGGCCGACCTCCTGCGCCTGGCGAGAGAAAGGCGCTTCGCAAGAAGATTGTGCTCAGCAACACCAACGCGATCGAGGTTAAGGGTCTGCAGGAACTCAACAGGGAGAACGGAAAGGCTGCGAAGCTTGCAGAGCTTGAAGGGCAGGTGCTTGCTTTGACGGATGCGAATGTCGAAGCCTTAAGGTCGCTTGAGGCTTTTAAGCACACCCAGGCATGGAATTTGTTCAGGAAGCCAGCTACGGTGGTTAGGAAGGATACTGTAGAGATCGCAAAAGCTTTGGAAGATGCTGAGGGCGGAAAGGAAGGCAAAGCGAAGAAGGCCATCAAGAGGGTGCTTTTCGGTGAGAAGGGAAGCGGAAAGAGTGTGTTGCAATTGCAGGCTATGGCTCTTGCGCTCAACAAGGGCTGGGTTGTTGTCCACATTCCCAATGGTATGTTGAGTATGAGAAAGATGATCCGTGGCCGTCTGCTAACTCGTACAAAGGCCAGGATCTTACCATTGGACACACTTCTTACCAACCCGATGAGAGCGGGAAGCTTTACGATCAACCACACTACACAGCAAACCTGTTGAACATCATCGCCAAAGCCAACGAGAAGGTACTAAGCACTATGCAGCTCAGCATGAAGCACGACCTGCCCAAGCCTGTGCAATCGAACATCTCTCTCGCGCGATTCGCAGAGATGGGCGCCCGCGATCCCGAAATCGCATCCCAAATCTACGTCGCCTTGATGAAAGAGCTCAGCGCACCTTCCAAGCCCGACGCTGGTAACGGCCAACATCGTGCGCCTCTTTTCCTGAGCTTTGACGCCGTCGATCACGCCATGCGCCCGTCCAAGTACCTCGATGCCGAGACCAACCCGATCCACGCCCACGATCTTACCTTGGTGAACAGCTTCGCCCGTTATATGACTGGAGAAAACGCCCTTCCCAACGGTGGTATGGTCCTCGCTGCCGTCTCTGAATCCAACCGCGCCGCATCCGCGACCATGGATTTCCTGCTCGACACCAAGCACGGCGTGCAGACCAAGTGGGTCGAGCCCAGATTCAACCCGCACACAGGCTGGAAAGCCGAGCCCATGCCCAAGTGGAATCCCTACGCGCCTTTCGACGAGCGCGTTGGCAAGGCGTTGGAGACTGTTGAGGCGCAAAAGGTCGAGGGCTTGAGCAAGGCAGAGGCCAAGGGTCTCATGGAATACTATGCCAGATCTGGCGTTCTCAGAAACACAATTACGGAGCGTTTGGTCAGCGAGAAGTGGAGCTTGAGCGGAGGAGGTATTATTGGCGAGCTTGAGAGGGCGACTGTCAGGACGAGGATTCGGTAGACCCAGTCGCAAAAGCCGGGCTATTGTGGCCTAAAAGTAATCGCCGCAGACAACAAAGAATGCTCTGCCGGCTTGTACAGAGAAGGTGTAAGAGAAGTATAGACATCTGTATTATATCGCGTTCAAGATGACAAGCCTCGTCCCCAGACCTCTATCATTCAGGCAGAGGTGACAGCCGCTCATAGCAACTGTTCGCCCTCCCTCTCCTTCTCGCGCTTCCACTCCTCAAAGTCAAAGCCCACCTCTTCCAGACTCCTGACCTTATGCCTCTCCTCACCAAAAGCCATGAAAGCCTGCTTAATAGCCGGGAACCTCTCTCTAGTCCAATACTCCTTCTCGCCCCAATAAGGCGGTTCTTTTCCAACAGCCCCAGCCCCATTTTCCGAAGCACCTCTTGCATCCACCACACTCCGTTGTCTCACATACCCATCCACTCCTCCTCTCTTCCCCTCTCCATCAGCGCCCATCGCCCAGTCATGCATCATATTGATATAATCGCAATCCTTAGGGAACTTAAGCACGTGGAAGTCCCTCCCCTCGCCCATCTCCTCCGCTACATGTTCTTCCCAGACTTTCATCTCGCTTTCGCTCGGTAACCCCAGGCGTCCAGAGAATACACGAGCGATCGCGGAGGCTTGCGCTTCTGCCAGTGGGAAGGGGATGACTTTCTGGTTCAGCACCGGGAAAGCGATCGTAGGGTCCGGACGGTAGAAGAGATGCTGGTAGAGGTTTTGGACGCGCTCGCCCGTGCTGATCAGTGGTGGATTGAGGGAGGAGAGGAAGGGGAAGGAGTAAAAGTAGCCCGTGCAGTACAGCACTGTGTCCACGTCAGATTCGCGAGAGCCGTCTTCAAATTCCAGAGTACGGGTTTCGGGGATGAATTTTGAGATTGGAGGTTTCGCGAGTTGGTCGGCGGAGGGAGGGGCGAACCAGGATTCAGATTTTGAGGAGATAATCAGTGGACCGCGGCAGTAGGGTGTTATTTGACCTGCGATATCTATCCCTGAGGCGGAGTTGCCTACGATGACGACTTTTTTGTCGCGGTGCTGTTCGGGGAGGCGATAGAATTTGGAGTGGCTGATTACGCCAGGGTGGGCGGCGCTGAAAGCTTCGATGCCTTCTACCTTAGGAATATAAGGAATATTAAAGTGGCCATTAGCGACGACGACGGCGTCGAAGTGGTGGGAGATGGGTTCTGAGTTGTCATCACGCGTGACGGATTTGGTTTTGATGGTCCAGCCGCCGGCGGATTCTTGGTGTAGGTCTAGGACTTGGGTCTCAAATTGAATCAGATGGCGCACGTCTTGGCTGTACTGTTCGATGTAATCTTGCACTTCTGCATGCTTGGGGAAGAGTTGGGTGGTTTTGGGCCAGGGTAGGTCTGAAAAGCCCATGAGCCCACGTGGAATGTTGGTCTCTAGTCGATCGTAAAGTGGCGATAGGAAAGTTGCTTTCTCGCGGTCCCGCTTACTGAATGTGTCTTTCGCGTTGCTATTGTCCCATATCGGTTCATCGAGACCAGCAAATGGGTTCGTTGAGGGAATGGCTTGATCCTTGGGCGCATTTTCGGGACAAGGCACGTAATTCCAGATGCCTCCTACCGCAGCTCTTTGTTCAAAGACTTGGATTTTGGAGAATGCTTTTTCAGCGACGAGATATCTAGCACTGTCAGTCGACACTTGGGCAGACCTCCTTTGATCTTTAACGGTAGCGCTCACTTGGCTGCTGCTAATCCGCTTGGTCCGGCACCGATGACTGCGACTGAGTCCGCTTTGAGGCGTTGTTCAGCTGGCATCGAACCCATGGTGATACGAGCCGTGTTTAGTATAGGAAATGTTTGATTGGCTGTTGATCTTGGTAAACTAGAATCGGTTCAAAATCGTATCTCTACTTGATCGTCAAGTGTCTTGGAATGAAGATTGGGTGATACTGAACAACGATTAGCGATAACACCATAGGTTGATCACTGCCTTCAGCTGGAAACTTAATTCTAACGACATCCACTGTCTACGTCATGCAGATACCCGAATGAGACAACGCCGTATGTGTCTTGTGTACATCCTCGAGAGCTTGTACAGACGAGCATACATTTGTATTTATCGCAAGATCTAGATTATGTCTTGAGGAAGGGGAATGTAATAGTATGGTCTTCTAGTCTTCGGGAAAAATTGGCGCATAAGTCCAGATACGAGATTACTGGCTTTTTAAATTGCATAACTACCCTTCATGCAGGGCACGCACAAGACAAACTTCTAGATCTGGTCGAGAAACTGTTCTCCTTTTAGACGCTGGATCACCGCTGAATCTTTGTAAGTCGAGGATTCTTTGTTTCGGAATACCGTATGCAAACTTATGCGAGTCTACATGGCTCAGCCACCGGCTAACCACATCTGCAGGCTGCACTGACTTCTTCTACACTGCCCACGTACTCAGCCTTCAATGGCATATCGAGGAGGTGATCACACTTGCTGCTGGTTGGCGATTGCGCTGTCAGTGCACACAAGAGACATCTCATAACACGGTGGCCTTACGTTAGGCACCAGCAATCGGGTATCGCCTCAAGCTGATATCGAGGTCGTGCTATTCGCTACATACTCCTATCAATCTCCAAACAATGGCAAACATGCTGAACATGGATGGCAAAGATGTAGCAAAAGCAGAAGCTCGCCTTCATCTGCTATCCCTTCCCTACGATGTTCGCCACACCATCTACAGCCATCTCTTCCCTTCACTGCGACAGATATATCTAATGGCATCCAAAGAAAGCATCAATCCAATGATGCGTCCAGGCTCACTCAACACTCACATCTTCCTCACGTGCCGGCAACTCCAGGCCGAAGCGAGCGACTACCTCTTCAACAACTATCTCTTCAATATCTTCGGCCACAAGAAGCACTGCGTAGCACACTATAAGCCGGTCTACAAGCTCATGGTGAGATACGCTAAGCGTGGCGCTAAGATCGAGATACTGGACAATGGCACTCTCTCAACGACCGCCTGTGTGTCTATACATGCAAAGAGTCGTCATGTTGAGGCCATGCTTCGCGGCAGAGAGCGTGGTGTACCGAGAGATCTCAAGGAGTTTGAGGACGAAGCTGCTCAACTACCAGATCTTGACAATGGGCAATCCAGGAATAACCGTGGACCATTGAGTGCAAGATTGATCGATTACATCGCCTTTATGAAGATGCAATTTGATATCACCATCAAACCTGCCCTGATTCCTTCGATGCTCATTGTGGCGTTGGCTGTTCTCCTCCACATGCTATACAATTACTTCATCTCGGAGGCAGCATGAACGCTCAGGTCCCATTGTTCTCTTTGACCACTTGCTATTCTTGGACAGCTTTGTTCCTCCACAGCACACGACCACATCTCTTTTTCACCTGGACAAGAAACAAAGGCTGGATTCTTTGTGTACTCGAGCTCATCAAAGCCACGGAATATACAATCCCTTCAGTCGCACCTTCCTCTCGAAGATACCATACTCTGTCACCCTGATCAACCATTACCCTATCAAAACAACTCTATCCAAACCACGACCACCTCAACCTACATCCCCACAACAATGCTCGCAAAGATCCTCCTCTCCGCCCTCCTGGCAGGACCAGCAGTGGCAGGTGTCATCCGCACCATAACAGTCACACCAACAATGACCTCAACAATCACCGTCCACCCTTCCTCGAGCCCAAAGCCAGTCTTCTCCTACTCGCCCTCCAGCGCAGCAGCACCAGGCATCAACCCCATCAACGGCCTGCCCGCAGCACCGCCTCGCAAGCCCTCCGGCACGAAGACACTCAGGCTCGGATCACACACAACCATCCGACCGATCATGTTCACGTCCGTCAAAGGCGGTCTAACCGCGATCTACAAGTCCGGCCCCGCGAGCACCTTCGCTGTCCCGTCCAGCTCGACGGCGAAGGCCTCTAGCAAAGCACCCATCAACTTCTCAACCTTCACTCCCATCAAAGGCGGCGGCGGCGTCACCGTCACCAACTCCCCCGGCTTCTCTAAAACACTTCCCACTCCCCACCCATCGAGCTACAGTGCGCTCTCCCAGGCGCCGCCTCAATTCCACCCCAGCCCAGCGCCATCCTCGAAACCGGCACCGACAATCAAGATCACCCCGGTTCCGGCTCCTAGCTCTGCTCCTCCACCTCCTCCTGCTCCGGCTCCTCCTGCGCCTACGAAGTCGTCGACGACAAAGAAGAACCCGTATCCTTACCCGACGCCGGAGGCGCCGAAGCCGAAGGAGAGCTCGACCAAGTGGAATTACCCGTATCCTACTATGTGAGCGGGACTTGCGGGTAGGAAGGAAGACGGGATGGAAAAGAATTAGTTTCGAAATGAAGCGTACAGCCATGGCGTATGAGATCGAGCCCATTGGGAGTTCGATCGTAAATTGAGTTTTAGCATTGTATAGCACATCACATTCAGAGTTTTTGTTCTTCGGAGTATTTTCTCCATTTCCATGCAATCCCGTGCTTTCCCCATATCACATGAAGTACTACCACATCTACAAGTTCCACACGACCACCCGTCCGTCTACGCCAGCCGTGCTGATCTTCGAGACCTGTCCGCCGCTCTCTTGGTACGAGCGGAGCTTGTTGATCGAGTTCTGGTGCACAGTAGGCAGCTTCGTGACCTCGTTTCCGCCAGCGCGACCGCGCAAGTCCATAGCTCTGAATAAGTTTCTCGCGCTCTCTTCCTCCTGCTGTCCACCGTTCTTGTTTCCACCCGCTTTCTCGACGGAGCCGGTCAGCTGCCAGCCGCCCTCGTTGCCGCTGAAACGGTAGGCCTCGCAATCGTAGCCGGCGCAGACGATTTCGCCCTCGGAGATCCAGAGGAGGTCAGCGAAGGGGAGAAGCTGCGTTGAGATGGAGATGACGGCTGCGGGCGGCTGTTCGGAGCCGGAGGGGTAGACTACTGTCACGCTGCTGTCGTGGGCGGCGAATGCAAGGGCGTTGCCAGAAGGAGAGAAGGCAACGCTGTGCACCCAGCCGGCTGTACCGTTCAGGTACTCACCGCAGACGGTGTTGAAAGGCAGACGCTCTCCCCAAGCAGAGGGCTCAGGACGGGCATCGTTGCCCTTGATGAAGGAACTGAAGACGCGAGCGTGGCCATCGGTGCTGCCGGCGGCGAGCAGCACGCTGTTGGGGTGCCAGGCGACGCTGGTGACAGTGGAGCGGAGAGGCTTCTTCAGGTGCTTGGACACCCACCAGTCGTTCTCTTCTTCAAAGTAGCAGACGGCGATAATACGGGCACCAGAGCCGACGGCAAACTTGCTCTCGTCCGGGCACCAGCGGACGCAGGTTGCTGCACGGTTGATACGGAGGAGGACGAGAGTTGGCTTCCACTCGCCGGTTTGACTGGGCTCCCAGACGTAGGCATTGCGGTCTTGAGAGCAGGTCACGATACGGCCGCTGTTCGGGGCGATATCGACACCGGTGATGAGCTTATCGTGGCCGCGGAGCTCATCCTGGAGGCGGAACTGGTTGCCCTGCTTGGCGTAGAGCTCGACATTGTTGGAGCGGGTGACGGCGAGGGTGTTGCGGTCGGCGGAGAAGGAGTGGTCGGCAATGGGCGCATGGAACAGGTGGTGCACTTCGGGAGAGGCCATGTTGGGTTGGAGAGTAAATTGGTTGATTTGGGGTGGTTGCAGTATTTAGGCAAGACTGTTACAAGCAAATGACAGGAGGGGAGGTCGCTCGACTGTCAATGCAAGAATGTAAGTGAGGTATTGAAGTAAGAGAGAGCTGCCTGATGTTGAAGGTGGCATGTCCAGCGGGCAGTGGCAGTGACGCAGCCTGAATCGCCAGCCAGAGCCGAAAGCGAAACCAACATTGAAAGCTTCAATTTACCATCCGAGCAAAGAACGAAGCACTTGACGACCACAACACATACAACAACCACCCTCCCACACAATTCCTCTCCCAGCCATGTCCACCACCACAGTCGCCAAAACCGGCGACCAGCGCGTGCAACCCAACCAATCGCTCTACATCCAGAACCTGCCCGAGAAGCTCCAAAAACCCGACCTCAAACGCTCTCTCTACATGCTCTTCTCAACCTTCGGCCCAGTCCTCGACATCACCGCCGTCAAATCGAGCAAAATGCGCGGTCAGGCACACGTGCTGTTCAGAGACGTGCACGCCGCGACGCAGGCAATGCGCGCATGTCAAGGCTTCGAGTTCTACGGCAGAGAAATGGTGAGTCGCGAGAACCAAGCAAACCGCTTCGAGAGGAACTAGATACTGACAACATGCAAACAGAAAATCAGCTACGCCAAAGAAAAGAGCCACACCCTCTCGAAAATGACCGGCCAGTACGACCCTCCTCTCCAGCCCGGCCAACCTCAGCAACAGGCTCTTCCCGCAAACTCCCTTCCTGCGCCTCCCGGCCTTGGTGCTCCTCCTGGTGTGGCTGCTGGTGTTCCTCCGCCTGGAATCCCTCCTCCTGGTCTCGCGCCGCCGCCTGGCGCACAGAATGCGCCTAGCCCGCAGGGTGTGAAGAGGGCGCGCGAAGAAAGTGACAATGAGGACGCGCCAATGGACGAAGACTCGGAGATGGAGATGAGTGACGACGAGTAGAGGAGTGACGTGGAAGCTTGAAAGGAGAATGAAATGCTCAGATGAGGCGAGCTGTAATGATACCCTGCACAAGAAGTGGGCGATGATCGCGCGGCGAAAAACAAAAATGCTACAGTGGGTATCACAGCATGACAAAGAACAAAGCATGACCCAATTCTGACTCTCCCCAAGCTCTCCGCTACCACATCGCTTCAGCTCTCTGCGAACAGCCTCGCGACGTTGACCGGTACGCTCAGTCCGACACTCGCACCGATAACTCCAAACCAAAGCATCAAATACTCCAGCGCTTTACGGTCGGTGGCACGCGATTGAGTTTCTCCTAGGAACGGTGTCAGAGCCTCCTGCGTCCGGCATGGATGCACAAAATATGCCGGGATCCCAGTCACAGGGTGGTCCGCCACGCTTAAAGCGCCCATCACGCCGACATCGCGCATTGCGGCCTTGAACCCGTCGGGAACGAGAACTCTGTAGAGCTCATCTGGTGAAGGCAATGCTATGTTCTTCTCGGTTGCTGCGTCGAAGAAGGTGATGTAGAGGACTGGCACCTGATATGCAGGCGAAAATGTGACGTCGTATCGCACTCCTTGTGCCGGTTGGTATTTGGCTTTTGGCGAGACGAGAGCTTCTGGGTCGTCCTCCTCAACGGCAGCCTCGTCTTCGCTTCCATGCGACTCTACGCACTGCTCTTCTGTGGCAGCGATGGACTTGGTGATCCGTAGATACCGCGTGCCAAACTGCGAGGTCTCCAGTCAACATGACCATTCGTACTTGACCATAATACAAGCTAGTAGAAACCAACCCTTTCCAAAACGAGGACGTCATCCCACTCCATCTCGTCTTTGTCAGCCGAGGAGCTTTGCTGTTGCCAAACCAAAGCGAAAGTCTCAATTGCGTCCGTGAAGTCTGCTTCGAGCATAGGCATTGTTGCAATTCTCTTAGCTCTACTCGTCAGTCCAGAAGTCAATGGCGAGGATTGACATTCAATGAACTTCGGCGCTGTGCGTAGAATATCACAGCACCAAGGCAAGAACCAGATAAACTCAATACCTCCCACGTGAAAGCCAAGAGCAAAGACGGGCCTGCGCCAAAAAGTGACCTGTCGCGCAGTTCCAATCCCCTTGCTCAAGTGAAGGATCAATAACCACTCGCCCCCAATGCACTCCAAAACACGGTCTGGCTGAAAGGCAACAAAACCATAGGCTGCTCGACAGCGGACGCTAAGGGGCTGGCGCGTTAACTGTTGATAGTGCGAGAGGAGGCTGCTAGTGCTGGCTGGCGAGGCTGAAGGGCTCTATGACTAGTTGCTTAGTTGCTTAGTGGGTGTTTCACGGTTGGGGTTTGTTAGTGGAGGTTTTGAGGCGTTGGCTGGACGCGGGCTAACGACATCCGGAGCTTGCTCTGGTGAGAGGCGGGCGGTGGAAGCGGGTGAGAGGTGGGGAAACGGTCTGGACGTCACGTTTGACGAACCGGGAGGATGGTGGACGGTGTGATATGTATTTTGCAAGTCTTCAAAATGGTAATCTGAGCTTCGTGTTCTTGGGGGACTGGATCATGTAGGCATTGTTCAATGTAGAAGCGGCTCGCAGTGTAATCGACAGGTCGAAAAACATGGGAAGCTGCAGGTGGCTTTCATTGGACTAGACTAGACTAATGCTACAGCAACCCAATCGATCCTTTCGACGTGATCGCCTAATCATTCACGATGATCGGTGGAATTCCACTTCTGACACACAAGAACTTCAATCATCCACTGATTACCCCACGAGAGCACGAGAGTAATATCAGCGTGTCTGTGAAGCTGAGGTTGTTGGGTTTGTGCCAGGAGTGTTGGTGAGAGTAGAAGTTGTCGCTGGTGCCGGCAATTGCTGTTGCGGCGTCTCTTGCGGCTGCTGAGGTCGTGAAGAGACGAAGGGGCCCTTGAAGTCATCGATGTGGTGCTTGCTTTTGAGAGGGGTTTTGTTGTGCGTGCCATGGCGGTAGCAAGTCCCAAGAACATGCTCGTGGAACACGCAGTTACCGAACATCATATCCCTCCAAGACGGAGCGGTACCAACGCGACGACGCATCGACCAGCGACTGAACTCTACCAGGAACTCCACACTACAACCGTTCTCGTTCGGCTCCGAATCGATCCAATCGATCACCCCAAAGTTGTAGTAGAAGTCGAGCCACAGGCGACGCAGCGGCGAGCCAGGCGGTGTACTGCTGAACACCAGGCCAGGGAGGGTTCTGTCGAAGCGCTTGATGGCAACGAGACTGGTATCGAAGTGTCTGAAGTCTTGGAATTTCTCAACCAGTGCGTCGGCCACGCTGTCTTTGAAGTTCTGGTCCATGAGCTTTTCGCCTAGAATGTATGCTTGAACGAGCAGTTTGTACTCCGGGTCGATTTTGGATGTCGTGTCTTCGCTCAGCGTGGCGATTTTGGAGCTGTAGAGCCATGACTGGTAGACGGAGAAAGCGACTGGGTCGTCGTCGGGCATCGGAATCGTGCGCTCGGTGGCTTCTTTCCACTCACCACGGAGCGCGAGGCGGATGAACTCGGAACTCGTGCCGAGCACACCTTCGTGGATGAGGAACTGCTGCTGCGAAGTTGTTCCCACGACAAAGGTGATCATGTTGTTGTCGAGCCTGTCAGGTAGTGTTAGTTGGTTCGCTTTTACTGGTGAGGGTAGTGGGATGGACTTACCTGTAGTGGCTTGCAGATGAAACTCTGAGAGACTGAGAGATCGCACCGCTAGGTATGGGCGACTGGCCAGTCGTAGCGTTTGCGAAGAGTGACTGGCTATCCACAGGTCTAGAGAAAAGCGACTGGCCGTCCGCAGGCCTAGGGAAGAGCGACTGGCCGTCCACAGGCCTAGAGAAGAGTGACTGGCCATCCACAGGCCTAGAGGAGAGCGACTGGCCGTCCACAGGCCTAGAGAAGAGTGACTGGCCTACCGGAGGGCGAGAGAAGAGCGACTGGCCAGCTCTATCACCAGAAAAGGGCGGCAGACCAGCCGAAACGCCACCGAAGAGCGACTTGGAGGAATCAACACCACCAAATAGCGATGGTTGGGCTGCCGTGTTGCTGAGGCCGAACGTTTGGCTGAACCTACCACCAGGAGTGAACAACGAGGAGGCCGCAGTAGAGGTGAACGGCTGTGATACCGGAGTTCTGGGGACAACCGGCTGTGCTGGCGCATTGTTCCTCACTGGCAGAGCCGTCTGCGGCGAAGCAGAGTAGTGGGCCCAGCGGAGTTCTTCGAAAGACATGCTGGTGTACTGCGGATGCATGGATATAGACTGGTATGCCGAACGATGCTGACTGCCACCGGATGCACCATCGATCTGGACCAAGTATGGAGGTGCTTCGGATGAACCAGCGAACACTGCCATGTTGGCGGAGGAGATGCGACTGTTTCTGTCTGTAAGATCAGTTGTAAAGTGGAGAGGATCGAAAGGCTGTAGGATGACAGCTCGGTTTGTCTGCGTGTTGTGAGTGTCAGAAGAAATGTTTGGTGCGCGTGAGAGAAGATATACCTTAGGAGGCGACGGCAAGCCCCGCTACAGCGTCGTTTGCTTCACTGCTCATTCGCTTCACTGGTCTTTGTTCGTGCCTGCGCGTGTCTTGCTCGTAACTTGTAACTGGAATGAAGTGTATTCACTTTCGCTTATTTACGCTGGTCAAATTGTGTCTCAATTCGATGCTATCAATCTAGTCAACCAGAATCTTGGACTCCAGCTCTCCAAAGTTCTCAAAGAAGCTGTCAAACAAGTTCACACCATGCTCCACATCGTGGCTACCACAAGTCTCACGAATAGAGTGCATCGAAAGCTGCGGGTTGCCGACATCGATCGTTCTCGCGCCAAGCGCAGCGCTCAACATAGGACCGATGGTGCTACCGCAGGGCATGTCGTTCCTCACAACGAACATCTGCAGGGGTACACCCTTGCCCTCCCTAGCAGCTTTTGATCCAGGAAGCTGGAAGGAAGCAGGCTTGGCGCGACGAGCACACTCTTGCAGCATGACGATGCCAGGTGAGTTTGTGGCGTAGCGGACGTTGGCGTTGATCTTGATCACGGTTCCGGCGTTCATGTAAGGCTTGTGCTCGGCTTCGTACTTGGCGGCGTAGTTGGGGTTGATGCTGTGGGCCATGTCGGCGGAGACGAGGAACGAGGTGGCGAGTGTCTGTTCGTGGGCGGTGGAAGAGTCGTCGCCAGAGGCACTGCCGTTGCTGCTGATCTTGTCGTAGCTCTGTTCGCTGGCGGAAGAGCTGTGGGAGGGCAGGCATGAGAGGCGGCGAAGGATGCCGGGGAGCATGCTGCTGTCGGCACCTTGGGCGGAGGTTGATCCGATTTCTTCGTGGTCGAAGCAAGCGATGAGGCGGATCGTGGGGTCTGCGGAGAGCGCGGATGGAGACTCAAGGGACTGAATGATACCCTCCACGGCGCAGTAGGTCATGCCGAGGTTGTCGAGACGGGCAGAGAAGACAAACTCATCGTTGAGACCACCAATGCAGGCAGGTTGAGTGTCGAAGAGAACGCACTCGAAATCGACAATGGCAGAGGGCTCAACGCCGGCGTTATCAGCGAGAAGAGTAACGAGGTAGGAGTGGTGTCTCTGGGTAGGTGTCTTGAGGGGCTCAAACGATGAATCTCTCTCAGCCTCGATCTCTTCCTTGCGTACTTCCTCCTGCGTCTTGCCAGTCCTGTTAAGCTCGGCAGACACCAGGCCAGTGATCGGGAAGAGCTGAGCCTCCTTGTTGAACTCGAACGGCACGCTGCCACCAAAGTGCACAGCCAAATTGGGTATTCTGCACACGGGCTTGTTGATCCTGACCAGCTTCTGCTCCACATTGCCGTCCTTGTTCTTGACCATTAGTCTACCAGCGACGCCCAAATCGCGATCGAACCAAGTGTGCCACATGCCACCACCGTATGCTTCCACACCGACCTGCATGAAGCCCTCGCCGCTGCGCTTGGACACAGGTTTGATGCGAAGGCATGGTGAGTCGGTATGTGCGCCGACCATGCCCACAGGGTTACCAGGTTTCCAGGCATTGCCGATGGCGAAGGCGACAATTGTGCTGGTGTTGCGGGTCAGGTAGTACTTTCCGCCGGGCTTCAGAGAGGATGACCATGGATCGCGTTCCTAGACAGGCAGTTGTTAGGAGGATGTCACATGCGATACACAGGGACTACAGTCGCATACCTTGATCTGCTTAAATCCTGCCTTCTCGAGGCGGAGTTTTGCAGACTGTACCGCGTGGAATGGAGTGGGTGAGGCATTGAGGAACTCGGTAAAGTCCTCGGCCCTCTTGAGCGAAGCTTTGCCTGCCATTCTGCCGAAACTCCTGTGTCCTGTATATGTGTTCGAGATGTTTTGAGCCAGCTGTTGCGACAGTATGCGCGTGGAGGTGGGTCTGCTCAAGAGTGAGGGTATGTTCGGGTTCATGGAGGGTGGTGGGCTCGAATGACGATGCTCAAGCAATGCGGCGTTTGGCGATGTGGGAACGTCGAGCTCGCGTGGGCAGATTGCAGATTGTCGACTGCTGCGATCCCATCAACCTCGGTCAAATATTCATTAGCACCTCACACATCACTTGCCGTCTCGACAGAGCAGATCGCCGCCCGCCCATCTGCTGCTGTGACTCGTTTAGCACTGCTGCTAATCGTGTTCGCCAACTCAGCAATAGGCGCGGTTCTGTTCAGCTACTTACACAGCGTCCCGCCATCTCGCATTGACGTGCGCAACACCCCGTCCAAACAATGTTTCGCCGCGTGTTCTCGTCCTTCAGGACTGGACCTATGAAGAACACGGGCTCTGTCGCGCGTGATCTACTCGCCAGCGAACGCACTTTTCTTGCCTGGGCCCGGAGCGGCCTTGGTTTCATAGCTCTTGGAGTGGCACTGGAGAAGGTGGAAGCATTCGCCTCAATCTCGCCGCAACTTCTCCAGCTAGAGAACAGTAACACCAAGATCGCAGCCGCGGTACTTGTAGGCAGTGGCAGCCTCTGCGTCGCACATGGCACGCATAGCTACTTTAGCACCATGCGGCTGCTGCAGCAGGGTCTGTTTCGGCCTAACATCGTTGGTGTAAGCCTCATGGCTGCCACGTGTGTTGGTGTAGCTTTTGCTGGCACGCTGCTTGTTCTTGAGAATGAGGGTGGCAGGCGAGCGAGACGTATCGAGCACAATGCACGGGAGCAATGAGTTCGTCAATCTGTTACGCGTCAGACCAGCCACTGGCATGGACCTTAGATGCCTGTCCGTTGCCTCGTAGCATTTCCACCTTGGAGTTCCAAGATTGAACTAGCTCTCGCACAAGTGCGACCTGTCACTTCGACGTGTTACCCACTCATGCACATGTGTGACAAACACAAAACGTGCATGTACGACGCCGCTAAGACATGTCTGGCACCTTGATGGACAACAGTACCTTGCGATCTGCCGGATGATGTGACACGGGCGAACATGAGAGAATAATGCGACATTACGGAAGCTCATGTCACCACAGAGACGCAAGTGCTTGACGACTTGAGCCTCTCCCGACCACTCTGCAGGCAACAAGCGAGAGCGAGAGGCGGGCTACTTGGGAAAGCCCAGTACTATCTCGACTCCACAACAAATTGGCACATCATCATACATATCAGGTCACGTCGTTCACTTTGTGACATGCAGCATCTACGGACCTCCCGTCTTCGAGCCCGGCCGATACGGATACACTTCGCGGTAGTGCTTTGCGATGTCTCTCCGAGTCGCCACCCATACATTCTCTTTCTCAGAAACGTATTGCATGAATTTCCTCAGACTCTCAGAGCGTCCCGGCTTTCCAGCGATTCGCGAATGCAGCGGTATCGTCATCATCTTCCCGCCCTCTCTGTAGAGGCAGTCGAAGGTGTCTTTAAGGTACTCGAAATATGTGTTACCGGCTGAACTGACGAAGCCGGGTAGCATATGGAATTTTCCATCATTACCTGTCCGGAACGAGTTAGCCTTCTTTAAAGCATCAAGGCAGCCATTGGGCCAACTTACAGTCATAGTTGTAAGGAACCATAAGAAGGCCCTCCTTCTCTTCATCAGGAAGCTCCGCCTCCCAAGGCAGATCTCTCCAATACGGCACATCGTCATTGTACACTTCAGACGAGTACAACATCTTATGCCCCATCTCTTTCCACATAAGAGGAAGCAAACTCGCCGTGTTCGGCGTACCACGTCCGAAATAAGCTCCCACAGGAAACTCGCCAGTCGCCGCTTCCAACGCCTGACACGACTTCTTGATATACGCCTTATCCTCTTCAAACGAGTAATCCCAGATATCGAGCCATCGATACCCATGCGCTCCAATCTCATGCCCGTCTCGCACGCACGCTTTCGCGAAAGCTGGATTACGCTCCATGGCAACAGCGATCGCCCAGAGCGTCATGTTCCAGCCGAACTCTTTCATCAGTCTGTGGATTCGCCATGCGCCGCATCGACTGCCGTATTCGAAGTCTTGTTCACCGTTGAGGTGGCGATGTTCGCGACCGCCGCCTGTGGGTCCTTTCTCCCAAAGGTAAGGTTCACTTGTGCCGTCGCCGTCGAGAACGTTGCGCTCGCCGCCTTCTTCGTAGTTCAGGACGAAGGAGACGGCGATGCGAGCGTTGTTAGGCCATTGGATTGGATGGCCTTCTTCGCCGAAACCTGGTGGGTGGGTGAGTTGGAGATCTATATCTGGAGCTGGCTGTACTCGTACCTTCAAAATCACGAGGTAATTGTAGAGATTCTTCGACGTGGACCATATTGGTGTGATCGATTGATTGGGGAGCGGCACTTGTTGTTCGGGCACAGTTTTGATTCGGTAGCCATCGAGACTATATATCACATCAATTTTCCGGCCATGTCGCTACCAGATCTGCACATCGAGTTTCCCTTGTCATGCAGTTGCATCACTCAAATCCATATGCACATCGGCGCAAAACGAGCCGACGGCCTATCTGTATTCCAGTAGTATGCCTCCGAGTCGCAATCTTGCAGTAAACACAGGGTTGTTCGCCTATTCGGCTAGCTAATCGCTCTTATCTGCAATCTCAAGGTCACGTGGTCGACGCTATTGGAAGGTGGAGAACTGGACTTGGGTGTCGGCCAAGGCCAAGCTTGCGCGCAACGGCTTCTTCTGCCTATCTTTCTCCCAACGCCGAGTGGCATTCACGCCTCGGAACGTGCGACCCGTATGATTGAGGTCGCGGGGCTCGGATGATCATGTCGGTATGGTAGGCGAGGTATGCCTTCGCCGGCGCTGTGATACCGTACGCCATGATTGAGGCCGGGTCGTTCTCTCTGCTTTCATTGCGGGACCAGCATCGTCAGCTATAAGCCGGAGAGCTACTGTAGCCCTCAGAGCAATCCTTGAGTTTCAACTTATACGAATGCCGAATCCAAATCGTGGGAAAGACCACTTGGACCTTTGAAGACATCGCAGATCAATCGCTGATCCAACAATACTCGCAATGTCTGTCTTCTCGCTCGATGCTAAGAGCGGAAATCCTGTGACTGCAGACACCGTGGCAAAGCTATGCTCGCAACTTGATGTATCGATCGAGAAGGAGCACGAAGAGGATTACCAGCGCCTGCTCGCAGTCTACCACGATGCTTGCGAACAGTTGATGAAAATGGATGGTGTGTAAACCTTCTCCTTTCGACGGTGCCGCAAAATATACTAATAACAGTGCAGATTATGTCCCAACTGTGGACGAAAATCGCTTTCCTCGCAAAGATATACATTTCCCAGATCGAGCTCAAAACACCCACGGCGCTTGGGCTTGGAGATGTACCGTTATTGACGAGCGCAAGAACGACGGCAAACTCTCCGGCAAGACCTTTGCGCTCAAAGACAATGTCTCCTTTAAAGGCATCCCGATGTTACTAGGCACCAACTTCATTAGAGACTTCGTCCCCGATTGTGATGCAACCGTCGCCACGAGACTGCTCGAGGCTGGCGGTACGATCTTAGGCAAAGCTGTTTGCGAGAACATGTGTCATTCCGCTACCAGCCATTCATCAGCGACTGGGATTGTAGAAAACCCTTTTGCCAAGGGGTACAGTGCTGGAGGCAGCTCAAGTGGTGCAGGAGTCCTCGTGGCTCTTGGTGAAGTCGATGGAGCAATTGGCGCGGATCAGGGTGGAAGTATTCGTGTGCCAGCAGCGAACTGCGGCATCGTGGGACTAAAGCCTACGTTTGGTCTGATACCATATACTGGATGCGGGAGCAACGAGCCTACGAACGACCACGTTGGACCCATGACAAGGACTGTCCTGGAAAATGCTTTGATGCTCGAGGCAATTGCAGGCAACGACAATATTGACGATCGATCGTTTGCCGCGCCACTCCCGTCTAAAGTTCCCATGTACAGCACGATCGCCAATCTCACAGCAGAACGACCTCTCGCTGGCAAGAAGATAGCCATCATTGCCGAATCTCTTACAATGCCAGCACTTGACCCCCGAGTCATCAAAACATTCAAGACTGCTGTCAACCGCTTCATAGACCTTGGTGCTACTGTCGAGGAGATCTCTATTTCCTTACATTCAAAAGGAGCCGCAATCTGGACCGGTGTATCAAAAGTAGGCGGATTCCTCACCAAGACTACAGGCTCATTTGGACGAAGAGGCCACCAAATGCTTGGTTTGAACGAGCTTCTTCATCCGATGAGCCAGAAAAACTGGGAACAGGCTTATCCGTCGACCAAGAACATCTACCTCAACGGCCTCTACGCCTCGCAAAAGTTTCCCTTGTTACTTGCTAAGGCAAACAACCTCTCGCGACAGCTACGAGATGCATACGACAAGGCACTAGAGGAAGTCGATATCCTGTTGACACCTACACTGCCCTATGTGGCTACTAGCCACGCAGCACCAGACGCGACTCCTCTGCAGCAAATCGCCAAGCAAGTGGGACTGACTTCCAACACAGCACCATTCAACCAGAGCGGACACCCTGTTCTGGCGTTGCCCATTGGCAAGCTTGGAGTCTTGGAAGGGCCGGGCGTCAGTGATGGTGTCAAGTTGCCAGTCAGTATGCAGATTATCGGAAAATGGTGGGATGAGATGGCTGTATTTGAGGCAGCATATGCATGGGAGAGAGCGAATGACTGGAAGCAGATGTAGTATAAGCCCCGAACAACCAATGCATAGACTGGCGATCATGTTCATCACATCACAATGCGGCTCTTGCCCGTGTCATCTCGCAGCATCTTTGCTAGAAGCATGCTTCGAGAGCTCGGCTTCAAACAGACAAACCCCAGCCCACGCCGATCTCACTGATTGCGATTATGGCTCAGCATCTTCCTTATCTGTAAAGTAGCATGTTAGCGATGCGATACGTCCGCGCCGCGTTGCTGCGACCTTATCGCCGCCAAGTGATCTACCATCGGAACCATATGTGCCGAAAGGCATCGCTCTGACGATTGGCCTATCGCGCGGCGATCGGGTCAGTCCAGCTATATTGATCGACAAACCATCGCCCCGTATAGGTTGACATCAACGTATAGAGTAGCAATCGCCGGATCGATTTTTGATGCGATGGCAATTGAACGTATGCTGCACACTTGAAAGAAGGTGAACAGAATATCCCACTCCACGGCTTCATCTTCAGTCTAGGCCGCAATCATTGTCCACTATGCATGTCTTGGAGAAGCTCAAGAGAGCGCTTGCTTCGCCAGCTTCTTCCGAACTTGCTGCGCATACGACCATCGGCGACCATGAATCTTCAAGGCTCAACAAAGACCTTCTTCCAAGTCCTCCTGGTGAGCATCCATCTACCACATATTGTAGGCCTAGCCTTCTGATCAATCTCGCATAGCCGATCGAAGATGGCGATGGCAACACTTCTTCGCCTTCTATCTCACAATGACCTTCAGCCCGAGCTCTTATAATCTCGGAGCATCCCTTGTTTCACTCGGCCTACTATGGTGGCATGGCATCATCGCAGCGGTTATAGGCTCAGCAATCCTGACTGTGATGGTCGTACTTAACAGTCGTGGTGCGATCAAGTACTTCGTCGGTTTTCCAGTCTATGTTCGTGTCGCTGGCGGCATCAGAGGCGCAAGTCTGTACATCTTGGTAAGAGCTGTGGTCGCCATCATCTACTTTGCGACGCAGACTTACTACGGTGGCCGGATCACGACTGTGTTCATGCGTGGTATATTTGGCAATGGATACAATAACATTCCGAATCGATTGCCGGCGAGTGCTGGGATCACTTCCAGGGATCTGTTGAGTTTCTTCCTATTCTGGATGGTAAGTGTATTTGCTTCAGACCAGGCATTACTGATGCTAATACAGATAGGTGCAACTGCCAGTCATGTGGATCCACCCAAAAGTCCTGCGACACCTCTTCGTTGTGAAAGCAGTCTACACCACCATCTCACTTTTTGGAGTACTCGGGTGGGCCATCAGCGCAAATGGCGGCAAGATCGGCGACTTCAAGTACACCACCGGCCAAAAAGAGTTATCAGGATCAACCCTCATCTGGCCAATGATACAAGCGATCAATTCTGTGATGGGCGTACTTGCGCCTGTCCTGATCAATCAGCCTGATATCGCACGCTACGGACACTCGTACAACGAAGTCACCTGGAGCCAGGGTGTTGGTATATTACTGAGCAAGGTTCTTGTCATGTTTCTGAGCTGTGCCACGACAGCGGCCGCCACAAATGTTCTTGGGAAGAGCTTCTGGAACGTCTGGGATCTTTACGGGGCGATCTTAGATCAATATTGGGGACCTGGAGCTCGCGCAGGAATGGTATTTGCATCTTTCGGAATGATGCTTGCAGTGCTTGTGACCAATGCTGGCAGCAACTCTCTGCCAGTTGGAGCTGATCTGACCGGCATCTTCCCACGCTGGTTGACTATCGTCCGAGGTCAGATCCTGTGCGCTGTACTTGCTCCTCTTCTTGTTCCCTGGAAGATCATCGCTTCAGCAACTTCTTTCCTTACCTTCCTGGGATCATACACAGTCTTCCTCATGCCGATTTGCGCCTGCATGGTGGTCGACTATTGGTTTTCAAGAAGAGGTAACATCCATGTACCCTCTTTATATGCTTACAAGCCCGAGAGCCCATACTTCTACTACAAAGGCTGGAATCTGCGTATGCTGGTCGCTTGGGTTGCCGGAGTTGCGTTTACTGTTCATGGTGTTGCAGGATCTTTGAATCCTGACTCTGTGTCAGATGCAAGCAAGAACATGTACAAGCTCGGATTCTTGTTGTCTTTCTGCATGGGCGGCCTGGTATACTACATCTCATGCCTTGTATGGCCAGTACGAATGCTACCATTGGGACTGGAGCGGACTTTGTCCTTCGAAGAACTTGCTGCTAACGAAGGCTTCTTCGAGTATGAGAGCATCAGCACAATCACCGGTGCTCTTGACGGACACATTGTGGAGACAGAGCATCATCAGATGTCGCAAAAGCAGGACAAAGTCTGACGAGAACGGAAATAGCATCGAGCTTTCGTCAAGCTTGCCGCATTATACAAAGGGGAGGAGCTGGCTTCTATATATCTAGCATAAATATCAGGGTCTAAGCTTGTCTCAGCACCGATATCAGACACATCAAGAGGACAGTCAATGTGGATAATGACGGCAGCTATATGGTTAATGCGAGATGCGCAGAAAGGGTTAGTTGTTTCAAGTTGATGCTGTTTACTCAACTAGCTAATACCGAAGCGTCAATGGGATGGTCGACCCCTCCAGCAGTGGAGACGTCTAGCCTGTAGTATATAAAGTATTAGAGAAAGAGAGGAAGAGGTCAGTGTCAGTAATTTCGACCGCCAAGACAGAGCAGTAGGAGAAAAAGCCGTAGCATCTTAGTGAAGGCGTGATAGGAAGCAGGATCAAAGGAACGACAGCCATGCGGAAGCACAGAGAGAAGATAAGTATCCCAGGCCTATTATGAGCTCAATAGCTTGCATATAATAGATAGTTCTTCTTGATTAAAAGAGCGCCACGGTCTTAAAGCAGCAGTGCACCATGTGATTCAAAAATTTCTTGACTGAATTTGTCTGTATCTTATCGTGAGTAGCACCTTCACTAAATCTATCCGCCGGCCCAGGCATCGCCACATTCAACCACTCAATCACTGTAAGCATTGTTGGCTTTCTCAAACTTGGCCGACAAGGTGTTCAGCGCCGACGAACTCTCATCTTTACAAGCAGGAGTCTCGCTACGAACCCTGTCTGCAAAGGCCACTGCGCCACTCTCATCGGTCCTAATCTCAAATTGAACAGGCGCTTCGAATGGGGTCGCTTGAAAATAGCTTTCCTTCATGATCACAGTCGCAAGCAGCTTATCATGAGCCTTGAGATTCTGGTGAAGATCCTTCAGCGAACGCATCCGATCGATGAACGAAAGAGGGCTATACTTACGGTCGCGAAAGCATCGCATATGCGGCGTTGCTCATCATTCGTGTACTGGGTATCGCCTTGCAGTGTTTCAGTGAAGGCTGACTGGGCTTTATAGGCGTCCTGATATTGGGTGATAGCATCCTAGCACTGGTTAGGTCGGCGGTATCAACACTCACTAGGTTGGCAAACTGACAGGAGCTAGTGAAAACAGCTGAGCCTGGCTCGTGATTTTCTCAAATGCAGAGTTGGCTGACTCAAAATTCTTCGTAATTTTATCGATGCCGTTCACAGCATCACTGACGGAGAGAGCCGAGCAGGCGTTGGCAGCAATAGCCATTGTGCTGGCGAAGGTGGAAGCACGCATTCTTGAAACGTGTAGAGGTCAAGAGAAAGTAGTGATGACAGTAATTTGAAGAAAAGAAGCAGAATCTGACTTTGCGAGCACTCTTGATATATGCAAGTTAGTATAAGAGATGTGCACCAGATGTGCTTTTTTTGCTCAAGGCAGTGTGGATGTGCAACGTACCATATTAACCTAAAAGAGCCATTACACAACGCTGATTGTCCCTCTAGCGGCCAACAATGCGTTACCTGCTCTCGTTGGCGTACCAGGTCTTGCGTTAGCTATCCATTCAAAGCTTTTAGTGCACTGCAGTAACTACGGGCGTACTGGCTAGCCGCTATCAAAGTCGATGAACCGCGTCAACGAGGTGACGCTAGGGCTAAAGATCTACAGAAACAATAGTAGAAGCCTTATGTAAGTAGAGCTCGTTTTATATCAATCAATAAGGATATCAGCACATGTCTGTAGCTCCTTTAAAGCTCCTTGTTTTCTTGTATACAACCTATATTATAGTGATATGTATATACAGCTGGTTTCACAGAGACTTTGACATAGAGAGACGAGTACATCGCTTAGAACGCAAGACGCTGTATGCACAGACAATAACTTATTCTCATGTTTCCTGTTAAGGCAATTGAACATACAAGCTAGTTTTATTAGCGCGCAAAAGGTGCAGATCGCAAATCAAGGATCCAAGCTTGATCATCATCTTACCGCCACTCCGCTGCAGATCATGAATATCACACAAGATTTTGCAACGTCTGTGCCCTACGTAAAAATGTCTATGCTTTCAGCTGATCTGTAGAACTAGTCGCTTAATCCCTGCTTTACTTCGTTTCCTCCATATGCATCCAAAATCATGCAATCACAATCAAGTGGGGCTCCTGCCTTGACCTTGGAATCTACAATGATTTCATTGTGGTACATGTACATCAATTCAGTGTTTACATGTTTCTCGAATATACAGCAATTGAACCTTTGTTTATTTCATGGTACAGAACAATAGAGGCAAACCTACTGGATCATCTGTTACAGCAGTCCCGACAACGACCATCCCCCATACGCTTCACGCACATGCCGTCTAATCACAGCAGTCGAGTAGTAATTGAGTACGTGTAGCATGCATCGTCGCTCGCGGGTGTGAACAATAGTCACTGGGTGATTTCCCACGGACTGTTGACTCTGCCCGGGTCAATACAATTCCACGACCTCTTTCACGAATGTGTTGTTCAACATCGAACGATGAAACCTTGATGATACGAGACTAGGCTTTAAAAAAGACACTTGATCCGATAGTCGATTTGTAGGAATTTTATCTATAATTTTACATCCTGTCACAAAGCCGTGGCACCTCAATCCATTCTATACTATCGTTCTCACAGCATCTACAAGCTGAACCGAAAGGAGAAGTCGCGCTGTGAGTCATGTAGTAGACTCATATATGAACTCATGCATAGTTCTTGGTCCAGTGACTGCACCTGGGAAGATGAGTCGACGAAATTCCGCCTCGTGTCGCATACGGTTACACAGACCCGACCCCTTGGAGCCGAATGTGTCACTTCTGACGCACAACAGATGCGCCATTTCGCAACTCTCCTCCGCTTCTTGATGATACCTTCGTACATGTTTTTCTCGATAACGTCTCCAGACCAAGAACAGCGCTTGACGGTGCTACGCTACCACCATATTACCATTGCTCCACTCCTGGGGCACTAGTCACGCCACACCTAACTCCCTGTCCTTATGAATCTGCGCTGTTGAAGATGGCATCCGTCCAGCCCGAGCACTCCGCGAAACCCTTGAGCGACAAGCAACGTGCAAAGCTCGAGAAGTTCGCAAGGAAGAAAGAGAAGCAGGCGCAACAAGCACAGGAGATCAGTGCCTCTAAAGAGAAGAAACACACGAGACAGGACAAGACTGTGATTGATCCAAAAGACTGGGTTGAAGAGACCTCATCTGGACAGAGAAAGGTGCTCAAGCCGCTGGACGACGAGTTTCTCAAAGCCTACAGCCCCAACGTAATCGAGTCAGGATGGTACAGCTTCTGGGAGAAGCAAGAACTGTTCAAACCACAAACGGAGCAAGATGGCGGTGCTAAGCCCAAAGGAAAATACGTGCTCACAATTCCGCCACCCAATGTATGTGCGTCCTCGATACCGAGAGTGATCATCTTCTAATCCCAGATTTAGGTTACGGGCAAACTTCACATTGGTCACGCTCTCGCACTGTCGTTGGAAGATGTTCTTGTCAGGTGGCATCGAATGCGACAATTCACAACGCTTTACGTACATGGTTGCGATCATGCTGGGATCGCAACGCAAGCTGTCGTGGAGAAACAGCTGGCAAAAAAATCCAAAAGATGGCAAGAGCAAAAGGCAGGATTCCAGCCGGAGCGAGTTCGTGCAGCTGTGTCAAGAATGGAAGGAGGAGTACCATCAAGCCATCAACTACACGATAAAGAGGCTCGGGATTTCCGTAGACTGGTCGCGCGAAGCCTTCACAATGAGCGACAAGCTTTCGAAAGCAGTCACTGAGACTTTCATTCGATTGCATTCGGAAGGTCTCATCTACCGAGCCAACAGATTGGTACATTGGTCTTGTCGCCTCTCGACCGCTTTGTCAACTCTGGAAGTCGACCAAATTGAGCTCGAAGGCACGACAAAGCTCGATGTTCCAGGCTACGACAGGAAAGTTGAATTCGGGACACTCACATATTTCAAATACCCGATCGAGGGATCTGATCAGTTTGTGGAAGTCGCTACTACGCGACCAGAGACCATGCTTGGCGATACCGGAATTGCCGTGCATCCCCAAGACGACCGCTACAAAGATCTTGTTGGAAAGATTGCGCAGCATCCCATCATACCCGACAGACAGTTGAGAATTGTTGCGGACGAGTATGTTGATAGAGAGTTCGGCACTGGAGCGGTCAAATTGACACCTGCCCACGATCACAACGACTTCAATCTGGGGAAGAAGCACGGACTGCCGTTCATCAACATCCTGAATGAGGATGGCACATTGAACAGTAATGCTGGTTCCTATGCCGGAGAGAAGAGGTTCAACGCCAGGTATCGAGTCATCGAAGACCTCAAGAAATTGGGGCTTTACGTGAAACAAGAGTCAAACAAGATGACTGTTCCGATTTGCAGCCGCTCGGGAGATGTCATCGAGCCGTTGTTAAAGCCACAATGGTGGATGCGCATGGAACCGCTGGCAAAACCTGCTATCGACGTGGTCGTCAGTGGTGAACTTGTCATCCGACCCGAGGTCCAGTCACGCCGCTACTTGCAATGGATGAGGAACATTCAAGACTGGTGTCTGTCGAGGCAGTTATGGTGGGGTCACCAGATACCAGCATACCACGTCACCATTGCGGGCGAGGATCGCAAAGAATCTGTCGAAGATGAGTACTGGGTGTGTGGCAAAACGGAGCAGGAGGCTCGAGAGAAGGCAGAAGCTCAATTTCCCGGAAAGACACTGACCCTTCAGAGAGATGAGGACGTCCTGGACACCTGGTTCAGCTCTGGTATTTGGCCGTTCAGCACTCTCGGGTGGCCGGACGAGACTCCGGACCTTGAAGCATACTTTCCAACCACCACCTTGGAGACGGGTTGGGATATCCTTCCGTTCTGGGTCAGCCGGATGGTATGTGTATCTTTGACTTCTTACTGTCTGAGATGAGGCTGACTGTATTCCGTGTAGATCATGTTCTCGCTTAAATTGACCGGCAAAGTGCCGTTTGCTGACGTGTACTGCCATGGCTTGATTCGGGATAGCGATGGCCGCAAGATGTCCAAGTCATTGGGAAACGTGATTGACCCAATTGATATTCTAGATGGTATCAGCCTTGATGGCTTGCACCAAAAGCTGGTGCAAGGCAACCTGGCACAAAGCGAGGTGAAGAACGCAGAGCGATACCAGAAGAAAGCATTTCCGCAGGGCATTCCGGAAGTTGGCGCTGATGCACTTCGTTTCTCTCTGGTCAACTATACCCAAGCATCTGGAGGTGACATCAACTTTGATGTCAAGACGATGCACAGCTACAGGAGATTCTGCAACAAGATCTATCAGGCCGGTAGATATGTCCTCGGAAAGCTTGGAGACAGCTTTGTGCCTCGCGAAAGCATTAGCATGAGCGGCAAGGAGAGTTTGCCAGAGAAGTAGATACTGGTAAAGATGAACACCGCGACGAAGCAGATCAACGAGGCGCTCGAAGAACGAGAATTTGCGAAAGCAACCCAGACCGTCTACAGATATTTGTACGACGAGCTATTCGACATCTATGTCGAAAATTCGAAGACAATCATCTCTTCCGGCACCGCCGACGAAGCTCGCTCGGCCACGGATACGCTTTACACCGCGTTCGAATGTGGGTTGCGACTCCTGTCTCCGTTCATGCCGTTCCTTACCGAAGAGCTTTGGCAACGACTTCCGCGCAGACCAGGCGAGACAACATCCTCAATCACTATTGTCGAGTATCCACAGTTTGAGCCGACCTTTAAAGACCGCAAGTCCGAAGTGGCATACGAGCTTGTGCTCGGATGTTCGAAAGGAATCCGCTCGCTCCTGGCGGAGTATTTTGTCAAGGAGAACGGCGTGATCTACATTGCACCTCTCCATCAGACCTCATACGAGATCGTGGCAGCGCAGCTCTCAGCGATTGAGTCGCTCGGCAGCAAAGCACCATTGAGGATCAACATCCTGAAGCCTGGTGACACACCATCCGCATCTTGTGCAGTGTTCCCCGTCTCTGCTGACGTTAACGTCTACCTGGACATCAAGAATCATGTACATGACGCCGGTGAAGAGGTCAAGAAGCTGAAGGCGAAAGTCAACGAAGCAAGCAAAGCACAGATCGAGCTTGATGCTACGAAGGAAGAGCTCGGCAAAGCTCAAGGGCAAGATGTTCACGAGGCTGTGCAGGCTGCTGAGAAACGCCAGCAGGATATCGAAGCCAGACTGCGTGCACTGCAGGAGACTCTTGCCATGTTCGAGAAGATGATGCTGTGAGGAGTTCGCTGCAATTGTTGATGTTTACAAGTGAGGTATGCATGTAGCACGCGGGAACTAGTAGTCGAACCCACCAATCACGTGCGCTTATTGTGTAACTTTCACGGAGGGCGCTGCGTGGCTTGCGATCCGAGTGTTTAAGGTATCGATTTCTTGTTCTAGTCCTAAACCATAACATATTCACGACGTTTCAAGACCGTCACTAGTTGCTTGACCTTTTACGTCCTAGTCCTAGTGGCCCTTCAGGCTCTGTCAGAGGCGTGACACTCGGCAAAGACGTGGTTCCTGACCAACAAAACGAATCGAGAAATGCAAGAAACTCGAATATTACAAGCATGAATCTGGTTCGGACCATCGGAAGTCCCTTGACCGGGCGACTGCTTCCGAATGGGTTGAGCCGGTCTTTGCTGGGAAGTCTAACACTGCCGCCGCAATCGCTATGTTAAACTCATGGCCGATATTGCCCTTCGCCCCTCACGTGGCAGACCTTTCCTTCGAAAAGACGCCAATTTAATCACACAGTGTAACAGAACTCGGCCAACTGATCGCCAGAACGCATCGTCTTAGATAATCTTCAGTACAGCAAGCACGACAAATGGGGCTTTGTGATCTATCGCTGCACATACAGTGATGACGAGGGGTGGACTCGCTTCAAGCAGCTCATCCATCGACAGACCCATGAGAGTATGCAACGGTCAGACGCGCCCGGAGCTTTCAACAGCCTCGAGTGGACTTTCGTAGAAGACCACCTAGCGTTCGAAGGTGCCACGAGGCCTTGGCTCCGCCAATACTTCAATCAGTGGGCCGAGCAGGCCGTTGTGGCTGAGCAACCACGAGCTCAGGCTGAGAATCATCAGACCAAATATCGGCGCACCGCGGTATAATTACTTTATCCAAGTCGACGAGGAGGCCTTGAAAAGCGTGCTAGCTGCTCCTGAACGCGATCTGTTTGGGAAGGGCTTTGTCAATCTGGTAAATTCGCGATGGACATTCCTGAGTGAGGACAGCTATCGGTACACTGGAGAACCCGAGCATGAGGAGGTGTTCGATCCCATCGACGGATGCACAGAGGAGGATGTTGGCTGTATGAGGATCGCGCGTCGTTCGATTGGCGCGGATTTATACATGATGGATGACTACTCTTGGTACGCGTACTATTTGCGACCACCAGCAGTCGTGCTGGATTGAAGCTTGTCTACCGCAGGGATGCTTGCGAACATTCTAGTGACTTTCCCATCCGCATACATACGTGTGTCAATTTGATCGAATTGATAGCGAATCAATATAGCATCAAAGATACCTACAAAGAGCACTTGATTAGCCTTGTGAAACTCTTGCAGCTTGTCCAATAGAAAGATGGTGTTAATAGATGTCCAGGCTCGAAAGGCCAAATCACAACTCTTTTAATCCAGGCTCTGAATCAATGTCAAACCATGTCATTCATGGCCGATCTGAGTTTGATGATCATCGTCTTTACCTGAATTGGGACCTTGTATCTCTCAGCAATATAGGTCCCAATCTTCTCGAGCCCATCGCCTAAATCGCCAGACACTTCCAGAATGCTGAGCCCAGAGTGGTCCACTTGGCTACCTCTTCTATCAGTACTGCCCGCTCGAGCACTTGTCCAGGCCGGTAGTCCCCAAGTATTGAGATGACGGAACCTCAGGTCCTGTAGCTGCAATAGGTTTTCGACATATGACTCTACCTGCCAGCTTCTATGCTGAAGGAACTTCCAGGTGTCATCAGAAGCAATGTAGATGTCATTAGTGCTTGGTGGCTGGCCTAATTCGTAATTGTATGGCTGCAAGATAAAATGTTCACCCTCGAAGGTGCTTGCAAACATAGTGTTTGGGTTGGACAGTTCCGGCTGGCTGAGACATCGTTCACGGACAGACTCGACCCAAACCTGATTGACTAGTGCATTTCTTGTTTCGCCGGCTGGGTGTTTGGCCACCACGACTTTGACTAGCAATATTGGGTGTATTTCAGCACCATTTCTATGGCGCCAGAAGGCAAGGCTCCAATCCGTTTCACACTGGTCGACTGTCTTCTCTTGTCGGCCTCGGAGTAGACTTGTGAGATCCAGGTTCAAAGGGAAGCAAATCTCTGCGTCTTCTGGAACCACATCGTCCTTTCCTCTGTCGATGGCTTTCTGTAAAATGTCAACAGGATGGGTTGACCGAAGATAAGCCCAGGCCCATGGGGTAATGTTTGTTTCCCCACAGGCGCAGGCAGAGATCAATTCAAACATCGTCACCCCGGAGAAAGCAGTGTTGTTCAGCAATGCGAATTCCGCAAGGTTTGAGTTCGGATCATCAAACGATGGGTCGATGATCCACCATACAACTCGAAACAGTGCACCTGCTCCTTGTGATGCTACCCAGATGATACTCTGCGTATTGGTACCTTCTTTCACGATTGCATACTGACAAAGCGAAAAGATCAGTTTCCAAAGGCGTATCTTGGTAAGAAGCACTTTACCTGGCAGACGTAACATATAGCAGTCAGAATAGCAAGTAAGAGAGTAGCACCCCGACCCCAGATACTCTGCAGTATTGTCGTTGTACCTTGAAAGTGCAAGACATTGCCATTTCCGACATGTGTTTGTAACACCTGGAAGTGACACTGCTCGGTCGACCTGCTTGTCAAAATATTCCACAATCTGGTGTTGAGATACCTTCCTGGTCGGCAGGTCCGATACTGGAACCAGATAGGTACACCGACGTTGCACAAGAGGCAAAGGTGAAATATAGCTGTGGCAAATACCCGTGTCCAATTCCAAGGCCCTGAAACACAGGTGATGAGCCACGATGTGGCCCCACAGCCTGTGAAAGCAAATGCTGAAGCGGCGACCCAACTTTGCAGAATAGATTCTTCAGCCTTCTTATTTCCCAGATTGACGACAGTCTTATTATCGAGACCCTGAGGCCAGTCCGAGCCGACTTGTAACATAGGATTTTTAGCGTCATCGAAGACAGTGGCTTGCTTGGATATAGTCAAACCGGTGTCGGTCACATGAACACTTGCTGTCTCACATGCAACAGAGCTGCCTCCGACGGGAGTCTCGGTCGCTTTGTATCCGAACATGCCTCGGATAGAGTCAAGATTGAACCCTGCCGCTACTCTTGATCAGGGAATGTCGAACCATATCCATTCGAGCGCGACGTACCCCTGCATCCTTCGAGTCCGAGACTGATCTTTGTTGTCGCACGTACTAAACCCAGGATACCAAGCATGGAAAAAGATGAGATTGCAGCTGTCCCGTAGCCAAAGTGAGTGGACAGCAAGCTCGCTTCGACAGAGTCTGCATCACCTCAGCAATCTTAAATCGCGTGGAAACGCTGCATGCGAGTACGACTGACCTGTACAGAAAAGTCCAGCCAAAGCAGCGAGATCCTGAGTCCCGCTAGCCAGTACTTGTCCAAAAGTGTCACGTTCCGCCATGGCAAGACAATACGATTGTTCCAATAGAGTGAAAATAGACTTGCTTCTGCTCTGAGTAACGTTGTGCGATATTCCGGGCTAGATATTCAAGCGACCAGGCAAGCACGCCAAGTCGCAGGTTCAGCCTGGTGCTCAACATGCGGCGCCATGCAGCTCAACAAGGTGTCATGTCACCTGAGGTCTCGTACAACGTGACGTGTCAGGACTTGACAGGCTGCATGGTGCCACAAGCTGATGCGTATATGCATTTCCCTATTCGAGGCCATGTGCACAAACATACCGGTCGCTAAGCTGCGATACATCGGCGCTCTTTTCAATGCAACGCAATCGATAGTCTTGGGGCGCACCCTGTCTTCTGATGCGAGCTGAGCTTGATGGCTGCGCGGCCTAGGAATTTATCATGACTGATATACTCAAGACGATCTTATCAACTCTGGAGGAGGCGGTCGTGGATGTGGGGAAGATGCTATAGCACGAAGCTCGACGAGGCTGGATGAGGATTGCTTTTGACACGATTCGCGCAAATTTGTCTATGGTTCATTGGTGCTATCTATAACCTGGTGAAGTCGTGGTAGATTGGGGTCGCGTACTGCATCTAACAACTCAAAAGCAGCAGTGAGCGAACGTTGATATGGGAATATGTTGGAGATTATACGAAAGTTCACCGGCTCTAGATTAGATCATCGTTCGAGACCGCAGCCTTGTAGGACTCCGCAGCGTGCAGCCATTTGCTTTTAAAAAAATTATTGGACACGCTTGCTGCTGCCTTGTCCATTGGTTCTAGCTCGGAAGTGTTGGATTAAAGAGAAGAAGCTGGTATTTGCACCCATAAAGTTGGTGGATGAGATGGAGATGGTGTCCTGACATGTCTCGCGTGCGTTCAAAGTATCGCTGTTCTCTGTAGGATGGCATATCTCGGGCAATGCCCAGAGAGAATTTGCCAGGCCGCTACATGTCCAAGAGAGTAGCTCGTCGAGCGTCTTGACAGTACTTCGAGCTGCGAGACTCGAGCTTCGAGCCTCAACTTCTTTGTTATGTAGAGAACAAAGGTGAAGTACCGTACGGATCGCGAGCTGTAGAGCTCAAGGTGTCCATTTGGCCTTTGGAGACAAGCGTGGCCGCCGATGAAGTATACAGTGACAAGATAGCTGGTGTTGGAGTCTTTCTCGATCAGGAAGCGTCATCCCTTTGGCATTGTGTAATGAGCCTGCTCAGACGTGGCGGCAAGGCCTGTGGTGGAGCTCGAATTATTGCGAGATATGCGGTCTTCGCCGAAGTCTATCCGGTCATGGATATCTCGCTCCATCGGACTCTGATCATACGAGCGCAAGTCCAGACCATCGCTCTGCGTTCGCCGGAGTGGAATGGCTTGAGTACTGGCCCAAGACTTCTCCGGATCGCTGACAGTCACGCGACAAGGCGCGCCAGTGCGACCACTCCATCGAATGTCTGATGAGCCAATTTGACCCGAGTATCTCTTCAATGTCCGGTCCCAAGCTCTACCGAAGAAACTTTTGAGAGCGGGCAGAGTACCGACTATGACGCTCATGCTGCTTTCAACCACTCCCCAGACGGCGAGACCAACAGGATCTGAGCGTGCTTGCGCTATGATTTGAGTGAGACGCACAAGTGCGCATGCAATGACGATACATCCAACACTGAAGATACCAATCAGGGCCAATCGCTGAGCTCGGGAGACGTGCAGAAATGATAGTAGCTTGATAGGAAGCGCCATGATCATGAGGTCGGTCAGAACATCTACTGCCGTACTGTAGCTGATCGAGATGGTACTGCCTTCGATGTCGATTGGCTTCACACATTGACCTGCTCAAGGTTAAATTTTTGACCTCACAAGTCGCTACATGGCAAGAACGGCGTACCGAAATCGAAATATGTACTCGGTGGATGACAAGTCCACACAGAAGCGATCCAGCATCCAACGTAAGCCAGCGCTGCAAAGACGACTACCGCCCACCAGATTTTTCGATAGATGGCAAGACCATTGAAGAGACGGTGGTAGAGAGCCAGAAAGCTGTATTTGACGGACCAAGTGGTGGTCCAGAACAAGACGATAATGACGAATTGGTATCTGACGTAGATGTTGCCTTGGTCCAGCAATGCCTTGCCAGCGGGAGCTTCACCGGCTGAGGCATATATCAAATAGTAGAGCGAAGGATTCTGCAGCGTCTGAAGAACAGCCTGCGTAGCCAGGAAGAACAATGCTGCCAACAGCCAGTAGTCGTCTGAGAATAGCCGGCGACTCTCGGTGATGCGAACGTACAGTCGTAGCAAAACAAAGCCACAGGCGAGTCCGAAACCACACCAAGTCACCGTCGTCAAGCCCTCTGGCGGAAGTCCTCGAGCTGCGCCTGCCAGACGGGCTTGGTTGATGGGACTGTCGTCAGAAGACATCCGCCGAAATATGAGCCGATTCCCAGATCTCTAGTCTTTGTCAGACCATGGTACTTGTCGCATACCGTCGAAGGCTCGAATGCAAGACTGCAGAGGGTAGTGCTGCATATCTAGACGTTGGAATGGAGGGAGCTCCACCCAACTGCCATCACGTTCTCAAGTAAGACATTGTTTGGTGACAAGTCGGATACTACCGTCTAGAACGTGTTCGGAGCAGAGACCGTCAGTGACCGTCCTAACTTGGTCGCTGTGCGTGCCCGAGATTACCATCATGACGGTTTCGAAGGATGTCGATCAATGGCCGGGCCGGCGTGCCTACGAGACTGCCTGCATGCCACGGCATTCGTTGCTGTGCAACTCCCAGGATTGCTTCGCTTATGCATTTGCCCCTTGCATTACTTGTGCGGGTCTGGCTGCTTTTGGGCGGGTTCGTCACACCTCTTCATGGTCTTTTGTGATGACTCGGCCTCTGCACAGGTGGCACTGTGGCAGGCAGAAGACCATTTCGGCATCGCGAGATTTGCGTCATTAGTTGTGTTCAAATATTGATGGTGGCACGACGACTTCATCTCAAAGCGGACGGCCGGCACGCATCGTTGAGCGAAGGATGCGGATTTCGAAAGCCGGACCCACCTGCATCTCGGTTGCACTTTCGATATGCTAATCCCTGTCAATAACCACATTCTTTGGGACACCAAGGAATGTTCGTTGGACCGTCTTACCTCGGCGTGCTGTCCTTCAATACTTCAGCACAGCATACGATGACTAGGTGCATCCTTACCACAACGATATGGAAGACTCACGACGAACATGTGGAAAGTGCACTTCTGCAAAACCGACACCACCACCGTCAACCCAGCCGTTGAAAGACCCTGCCGATCTCTCAGCCAACTATAGGCTAAGGTGAACCTGTGGAGATACACCCTCTCGTCTCGCTTGTGTGTCCGCAAGGAGCGAAAATCCTACGGCAATGAAGGGGCTATCCTAGGCCGATACATCCGATGAAAGGAGCAAAGACGACAAAATGCTCAGTGCAGCACACTTGCTGCTTGTTTGACACCAGTACCTTGGTTTCGCGCTCGAGCAGAAAGTCTGTAAACGAGCAGCAGCAGCAGATCTAATCACGATTGTTTGATAGCCGGACATGAGACATCATCTCGTGTTCGTGGTCTTGTCCGCCGCTGCATGCTTGGTGACAGCAGCTGAGTTAGGCGCTGGGGAGTGTCGATGTGTATGTTGGCTATTGGCTCGTTGGGCGTGATGCTACATCGCTGACTATCAAACGCTAGACTCCTTCGGATGCATGCTGGCCTTCACAACAAGACTGGGATGCGCTCAACTCGACTGTCAGCGGCAAGCTACTGTCTACTGAGCCCGTAGCTGCATCATGCTATCCTGGTCCGGAGCAAGATGCAGACGAGTGCAAGTATGTCGACGACAACTGGAGTAGCGCTGCCTTCCAGGCCTCTGACCCTGTCGGCCTGAGCTACCCGACCAACATCACGTGTGCCCCAGTCAATGCCACCATAGGAGAGCAGCCAGGCACTTGCACCCTCGGCAACCAACCTCTCTATGCCGTCAACGCCACGAGCGAAACCGACATCGTCGCAGCTGTCAACTTCGCTAGTCGTGCGAACATCAGGGTCGTGATCAAAGAGACCGGCCATGACATCCTTGGCAGATCCGAAGGTGGATCGAGTCTTCTCATCTGGACGCGCTACCTCCGGAACGGCATAGGCTTTATCGAGAACTACGAACCAGCCTGCGAAGCCAGCTGCAATGCAACTTCATGGACTGGTGCCGCGATTCATATCAATGGCGGCTACACCTGGGAAGACGTGTATCCCGTAGCAGAGGCCAACGGCCGTATCGTAGTGGGAGGAGGCACGCCTTCGGTCTCTTCTACTGGTGGGTGGATGCAAGGCGGTGGTCATGGTCCAGCCTCACGCCAATTTGGTCTTGGGGCTGATCAAGTGCTGAGTGCTCGAGTTGTGCTTGCAGACGGCTGTGTCGTGACAGCATCTCCCTGCGAGAACCAGGACATCTACTTTGCTATCCGTGGTGGAGGGCCAGGCACGTACGGTGTTGTCCTCTCAACTATTGTCAAAGCATGGCCCATGGTCGATGTCAAAGTCCAGAGTGTCGCAATCGCACCACTAACAGGCAACACCAGCGTTCTGCTCGATGCCATCGCGACGCTCTACTCTGCATACCCAGATTTGAACGATGCCGGTTACGCAGGTTATGGTTCCTGGAGCATTGCGTCTCCTACACCTTTCTTCGCCAACTTCACAGCCGGCTACGTTCACGGCTTCTACACCTTCAACAAAACCATGAACGCAACCCAAGAGGCATTCTCCCCAACACTCGCCAAACTCCTCCCACTGAACGGCACAAGCCTCTTCATCTCCGTAACCTACAGCTCATTCCCCGACTACTGGACATTCTACAGAGCCGTCTCCGGCGTTGAGCCTCCAGTCGGCACCTCCTCCGCCCTGGGCTCTCGCCTGTTCTCTCGCGCAAGCGTGCAGGATGACACCGCAGGTCTCCGCGGCATGGTGGAAACCATCGCCGGTGCTCCAGAAGAGTTCACGAGCAACAACTTCGAATTAGTCTCCGGCGGTCAAGTCTTCAGAGACGCCTCTGACCCGCTCTCAGGCCTCAACCCAGCGTGGCGAACTAGCTTCTTCAATAACATCGTTGCACGTGGCTGGGCGCCGGGGTCGACGGAGGAGGTGAAAGCTGCCGTGAGGCGTGATATTACTTACACCAAAACAGCTGCCATGGAGAGGCAGGCGCCGGATACTGGGGTGTATATGAATGAAGGCGATAGGCTGGATCCGAACTGGCAGATCAACTTCTATGGCGAGCACTATGAGCGGTTGTTGGAAATCAAGCAGAAGCGCGATCCAGAGGGGATCTTTTACTGCCCTACTTGTGTTGGCAGCGCTGCTTGGAAGGAGGACGAGGGAGGACGGCTTTGCAGGGTTGAATAATGTGATGATTACTGAAGTTGGCATAGTAATTTTTTTTCAAGCCTACTTGGTCTACCCATGAAAACGAGTACTTTGAAGTCAATGTCTATCGTGAAGAGAGGTATTTTCAACTGATGAGTTGCGCGATTCATCGCTAAAGCGGGTGTAACGAAATGCCAGGTACCTCATGTTCCACTGCATACTGTACAGGTAAGGTACTCGGAGATCTCACTGGCCGCCGAGTCGCCCAGTTATCTCTTATGAATTCTCAACAAAACAAACAAGTACAGATACAGATGTGTCTGCCTCAGTGACGTTGCAAGTTGTGCTTGCTTGTGAACGAAATCCGCATTGGGTAGACGTATCGCGCGCATCGAGGCCAGCAATTTTGAGGCAATAATCTCGTTCTCTGGAAGCCATGAAAGTGGACAATCTCCGAAATTTATCTGAATGATATTGTTGAGCTCTCACCGTTGTATACAAACACATGCATGCAATCGTCAATCATGACGCCGGCGGGGCGGGGTTCCGATCGTCGGCTGTGGGGAATGGTATAGCTTTGTTAGACTTTTGGTGATACAATCGTCTATTCCCGAGACAAAATCCTCCGATGCTAGGAGGTACTAGAGAGATCGAGCTAGCAACTATTGTATTCTTCCTCGTCCTAGATACTTCTGGTCTTCTTGAGGAACTTGCAGTCTTCACAATCTCTACACAGTATTGACTTTGCACCATTGACACTGTGCCGACCGTTGATCGACAACTGTTTTGGTGGATCCCACTTATCAATGTCCGATATACCTTAGCCATTGCGGTCTGCATTTCTAAGCAATTGTTTCTCTAACAGAATTTCACAGAACACACACAGCCCTGGTCGCATGAGCTCAGCAACTATTGATTAGACACAACATAACACCTCAAAACAACCAATCGCCCACATCACACAACACCTCCAACATGACATCATGGGAATCACGAGCCTGGACCTACACAGGCGGCGGCTACCCATCAGGCCTCAAACCCTCCGTAGTTGAGGTGCCACGAGGATGTGAGCTCAAAGGCCTCTGGTCGACACCGCACATCCTGGTCAACATGCAAGCCTGCGCCCTCAACCCTGTCGACATCCAGATGATCAACATGCTCAGCTCGCTGATACCGCTGAAATCCTACCAAACAGAAAAAGGCGTGGTATGCGATTTCAGCGCACGAGTGCAAGCCGGCGGTCGCACGGAGTTCAAGAAGAATGACGAGATCTTCGGCCTGACGCTGAAGCCGTTCAAGTATGGTGGTGGAGCGCTGTCGCAGATGGCGGAGCTGGATATGTCGAATACGGTCGCGGCGCTGAAACCGGCGGAGTGGAGTTGGGCACAGGCAGCGGCCATTCCACTGGTCTGGCTGACGGCGAGGACGTGTATTGCGAACGTGGAGCACTACGTGGAGAATTCGCCTGGGAAGCGGCTGGCTGTGCTGGGAGGCTCTTCGGCCGTGGGAATCTACACGATCTTTCTGGCGAAGAGGAGGGGGTGGAAAGTGATCACGACGAGTTCGGCGAAGAACAGGGACTTTGTCACGACGACGCTGGGAGCGGACCAGCATGTTGACTATACTTCTGTGTCTAGCGTGCGCTCTGCAATCCAGACATTCGAGCCTGACGCGGTGGTGGACTGTGTTGGCGGCACTGAGTGCATCGGCCTGCCCAGCAGCAAGCGCTACATCACGATTGTTGGCGATAAGACCAGTCGCACGACGATGGGCGGTCCGGCGACATACTACAACCCGTTCTCATGGCACACACCTGTCCAGTGGACTCGTTGGGCTCGCGGCCAGCTTGGGCTGGGTGAGAGCTACGACGTCGTCATTCTGGAGATGAAGAAGGAATGGCTGGAAGAAGCGAAGGAGACCCTTCTGCCCGACCAGATTTTCATAGACAGCGAGTTTGCCTTCGACGATGCGCTCAAGGCGTTTGAGAGGCTGAACACGGGCAGGGCGAGAGGCAAGGTTGTGATTAATATTGGTTATGAAGGCCCTGGAAGGGCTTAGACTATTCTCTACGAAATAAATTTGGCTAGGTGAACATATGAAAATAAACAAAACAAGAATTTGGTAAATATCTCATACTCAAGGCTCTGCGATCTTCGATGAGCTGACCTTGTGTCGATATCCGATACCTAGCCCGAGCGGCAGAAGCTCAAATAGGAAGCCGCATTACGGGAGGCGTACGAATTGCCTTTTCGGAGGCCTTGTGCATGGTATCTCTGCGCGTGCAGTCTCAGCTACATAGAGTGTCAGGCGTATCAGCGGAAGCAAGTAGCACAGTCCGAGTGATCGCAGCAGTGTGAGACTGGCGGTCCGGTGACAGCAGCACTGATAAGGAGCGCGCACCTGACCCTCGTCATTGTTTCGCTTTAGCGATACGAAGTCCAACCGGCGGCCAGCCTCTCGGAAAGAGCAGACTTTCAACTCGCCGACCCGCCAGCGACGAGAACACCGCACCACAATGGCTGGTCTCTTCACGCAGAGGGACAGCAGTCCTTCGACCTCGCCAAAAGCAAGACCCATGCCGTCTTCATCCTTCCGCGCGGAATCACACCTCTCGGGCTCGCCCAGCAGAGCCAACTCGACAGCGCGTTTGGCTGAAACACCTGGATCTCCCTCTGCACGCGGCCAAATACCTATCGCCCGCCACTCCAGGTCACAGTCAAATCTCGACAGCGATGCTCCGCTCGCAGGAGCATCAGGCACGTCGGTGCCGGGACCAGGGCCGTCCTCTTTGTCACAAGCCCTGAGAGGCTCTATGGGACGATCTCCGCCCAGGTTCGCCAGTGCCTCGCAGGCCGACAGCTTCCGCCAGAGCAGCCCTGGGAGACGTGCTCCAATAGGGGATATCAGTCAGCTTGGAGCCAGTCCACGTCCTTCCGAGGATTTGGAAGTGCTGAGGAGACATCTGGTTGGAAAACAGCCGGGCTCACCATCCAGCTCATACAGGACGAACAATGGTTTCCCCGGAGGCAAAGATCAGGAGCAGCCTGCTGCCGATGAGGAAGACTTCTCGAGTCTGCAACTGCAGGGTGGAGACACAACACGACACATCTACCGCTATGCCGAGAAAAGGGAGAAAGAGCAACAAGAGGCCGAGCAGCGTGAGTCGGGTCGCATGCGAAGGAGTATGAGTGTCTATTTGCCCAGAGATGAAGAGGAGGACACCGAGATTGCCAACATCCAGATGCCGGGTGGATTCAGAAGACATCATATTAAGCGTACGGCTGCTTCTCCCGCACCTTCGAGCATAAATCCAAGACAACGAGAGTATGGTACACTGGTAGGCGAAGAGCAAGTGAAGCCAGCACCTCCCAAATTATTCACCAACAACTTCATTGAGTTCTTGACACTCTACGGCCATTTCGCTGGTGAAGATCTGGATGAAGACGACGAGGTTCTGGGTCCAGATGAATACTTCTCCTCGGATGCCTACGATGATGCTACAACTGATGCTGGAGACCGACGATCAGAGGATGGCTGGGGTGAGGACTCTGCACTTCTTACACCTGGAAAGCGGAAGCGCAAGAGAAAGACCAAGGAGGCTGGTACAGGCTCGCCAATGGGCGCCGCCATGCTTCTGCTCAAGTCTTTCGTTGGCACTGGTGTCCTTTTCTTGCCTAGGGCCTACCTCAATGGTGGCATGATGTTCTCCAACCTTGTGCTTCTGGCCATCGCAATCCTGTCGTACTACTGCTTCATCCTCCTCGTCAACACACGACTGAAGGTCAAGGCCTCCTTTGGCGACATGGGAGGTCTCATCTACGGCAAGCATTTCCGCAACATGATCAATTTCTCGCTCGTGATCTCACAGATTGGCTTTTCGAGTGCCTACATCGTCTTCGTCGGCGAGAACTTGCAGGCTTTCATCGAAGCTGTCTCACATTGCAAGACGTCGATCGACATCAAGTGGGTCATCTTGATGCAGATGGTAATCTTCCTGCCATTGTCGCTGTATCGCAACATCAACCACATCCAGAAGATGGCTCTCGCCGCCGATCTCTTCATCCTGCTCGGCCTGATTTATATCTACTTCTACGACGTCAAGACGATTGTCCATAACCACGGCATCAGCGATATCCAGAACTTCAACCCCAAGGACTGGACCCTCTTCATTGGCACCGCAATCTTCACCTTCGAAGGCATCGGCCTCATCATTCCCATCCAGGGCGGCATGAAAGACCCGAAAAAGTTCCCCACGGTCCTCGCAAGCGTCATGGCCATTGTCTCCGTCTGCATGATCAGTATCGGCGCTCTCTCCTACGCCGCCTACGGCAGCCACACCAAGACTGTCGTCCTCTCCAACATGCGCCAGGACAATAAGCTCGTCAACGGCGTGCAGTTTATCTACTCGGTCGCCATCCTGCTTTCCACGCCGCTGCAGATCTACCCTGCAATTGAAATTACCAGCCAGCAGCTCTTCAGCCGCACTGGCAAGTACAACCCATGGATCAAGTGGAAGAAGAACGTCTTCCGCTTCTTCATGGTCATGCTCTGCGCCATGATTGCGTGGCTGGGCGCCAACGACCTCGACAAATTCGTCTCCATCGTTGGATCGTTCGCTTGCATTCCTCTCGTGTACATCTACCCTGTAAGCATCTGCCCAATGAAATCTCATTCCCGACCACATACATGATACTGACTTGCGATATTATAGCCTCTAATGCACTACCGCGCCGTCGCCACCCGCCCCTGGCAAAAAGTCGCCGACATCCTGCTCGTCATCATCGGTTTCGTCGCAATGGCTTACACCACCGGCATCACCGCTATCAGCTGGGCTAGTGGGCCCGAGGCGAAACCGCCGGGGTATTGCGACAAGCTTAAGACGCCGTTCTGAGTTCGTGTTGTTACATTACGTTGATTGATTCGATATAACAAATTGCGTCGCAGGTCACTTGTACTGCTAGAGCATAGAGTGTGTCGATTGGGTGTGTAGATTGCATTGAGAGAGGTGGTGCATACACGTTTGAGCATTTCTTTAGGGGTTAGGAGATGGGATGGAGTGACGTAGATATTGTATACTGTCTGAAGAAGCATAAGGTAGCATCGCTGGCGTTTGGACCATTATCTGAGGACTGAGATACTCCCTACACGTACACAGGTGCGCAAATCCGCTGCCCATGTTATCATTCGAATGGTCAGTGTCGTCGATTCTAATACCTTGCGTACCATGCCCACAACGCTCCTTTGCATGTTACCTTGACATTCAACATGACTGGTTCTCCTAGCACTGGCGCTAACGGCTGTCTGCATGGCGTCAAGGTCACACAACCTTTGCTTTGGGCGCCGTGTAACAATCCCTCTTGCTTTTCAACTGATAAGCATGGCGATGTTTGAGATTGTTGAGATTTGCGTAGATGTTAGGCGACGAGGACGTTGTAGAAATAGGAGGTAGCATTGTTTTTCGTTCGGGAGATGTCGGCATACATACTGATTGAAGTTACAGTCATTTATTGCATCGCGTACATTGAGACTGACACAGACTGTGTCTCAAGTGATGCCAGTTCCAACCAAACACATACGCCAAACTCGCAAGATCCCAGTTGAGTTGAGGCCTAGGGCTCGTTGGAGGGATCGTCTCCCATTGCACTGGTCACGTGCGCAAGCACCGTCGCTCCTTGCCAATAGAACAACGCTTAAGCGGACCTCAAGTGAATGGCGCCAGCGACACTATCCTCAATGGCACGTCGAACGTGTTCTCAATTGCGAAACATGGACGCGTTGGCACTGCAAACGAGGAGTAGATATTCTATTACGAGAGTTCTTCCTCTTTCGGGTTATCTCGTGTGGTCAGCTGGTGTGGGCTTCCAGAGGCCGGAATCACTTGCGCGGCCGCATCAATTCCGGCCAGGCGAATAGCAAAGCAGATGAAGTACACCCACCCAAATCCACAGAGGCCGGAACGAAACCGGCCTCTTGGGTATATCAACGCGAATTCCCCAGGAGTTGGGATTCGTTCTTTGTCTATACTTTTTTTTGTTACGCGAATCCAAAGCTGTTTGGACTTGCAATTGATATATTGTTCGAAGCACGTGACTTGTGCCAAGATATATCCTCTACTACCTCTTTCATACCCATTTGGCATTATTGCTACTATTACCCCTCTTCATACTATTACTCGATCTACCTTCATTCATCTTCAAGCAACATGACTCAACACCAAGCTGCCGTCATGCAACACGTCGAGGATGATCCAACCAACCTGTCTCGTGCCTTGGACCCGTTCACGGTGACAATTTCCAATGGTTTCATGCCGTTGCAGACGCCTCAGACCGAACTTCCAAAAGCCTTTGACCCTCTGATCAAGTTGGTCGAAAGGATGCCGATCGTCAAAGAAGATGGCACTCCCGGTTTGTTGGCTTCGTACCAGCTCGGTCCGACCATCGATCTCAGCGATGCGCTTCCAGACTTGACCGATGAGATCGACAAGTTGCTTGTCGATGGCAAGCCGGATCTCGTCGCTGCCACGGCTATCTTCCGTGACTATGCTTTCCTTGCTTCGGCGTATCTGCTTGAGCCGTGCTGGGAGAAGTGGAGCAAGGATTCGCAGCAGGGTTATGGGTTGGGAAGGCAGAGGTTGCCGAGGAACTTAGCTGGTCCGCTGGCTAGGACTGCGAAGCTGTGAGTAAGCCTTGCTTGATGCTGTTCTGTTGGCGATGCTGATGTGAGATAGCATAAACATGCCTCCTTTCATGTCTTACGTCGCATACTCGACCTACAACTACCGCTTCGCCGACCCGTCGATCGGGACGTCTCGATACGACAACCTGCGCCTCGTTCGAGCTTTTGAACACGGCCTCGACCCAGCTTCATCCGAAGCAGGTTTCGTCTTGACTCACGTCGACATGGTGAAGCACTCGCCCGATCTCATCAAAGGCGCCGTCGATGCCCTCAACTCCATCTCTGCCCAATCCGGCCCCGAAAACGTCAGCACAGCATTCCACCACATGCTCGACGCAATGCAGCGCATCGAAGCCTCGATGGAGACTATGTGGGCTAACTCGCGGCCGAAAGACTACATCCAGTACCGCACCTTCGTAAGTGTGAAGGGTGTAACCCATAGAATGTCTTAAGACAACCTGCTGACTTATGCCCTTCTCTCTGGACAGATTTTCGGCATCACCAACCAGTCCATGTTTCCAGATGGCGTCGTCTACGAAGGCGAGAATAACGACGAGCCCATGTCCTTCCGCGGCGAGTCGGGCGCCAACGACTCCATCATCCCGCTACTGGACAACTTGCTGCAGATCCCTATGCCGCAGAACCCGCTCACGGATATTCTGAAGGACTTCAGAAGCTACCGCCCCAAGCCGCATCGTGAGTTCCTCGAGTATGTGCGCGAGAGAGCCGAAGAGGTCGGTGTACGAGAGCACTGCTGCAAGAATGCAAGCACGGCAGTGCTGTATTTGAGGCTGCTCGAGCATGTTCGCAGTTTCCGCTGGAGACACTGGCTGTTTGCACGCGAGTACATTATTCGCCGCAGCAGCCACCCGACCGTAAGTCGATTCAGATGTCCGGATTTTCCTTTGGTTTTCGAATCATGCTAACACGAGTTCCAGGCGACCGGTGGGAGCCCCATTGTTACTTGGCTGCCAAACCAGCTATTCGGTGTCATGGATTTGATGCGTACCGTTTGGCAGGGTCTCAGTGAAAGCGAACAGGCTGACGCTGGTAAGAAAGTCAACGAGATGATGGAGAATGTTGAGGATGCGAGGGAGAAGCTGGCCAAGGAGGTTGAGCGCTGGTGCCAGGAGCGTGGCGTCTCTTCGAAGGAATGATGAGGTGTCTTCTTGTGAAATGATAATCATCCCGACAATGCAAGCAAAGTCCACGATGGTTGGTGTTTGCTAGGAGAGCCGTCACATTTCTGATGATAACTACAAGCTCGAATCAAAGGCTCGAACCCATTTAACCAAACCTCTTACTCGTACAAGTCGATCAACCACCAGCGGTCAATCTGGTAGACACATCAGCATGACAGAACTAAATTCAATCCAAGATGGTCTCGCTCGTTCATCCTTCCCTCTCCAACGCCGGGCGATACTCTCCCTTCAACAAATCCATATTAAAATCCCGCCCATTGCTCCCAGTGATCTCTTCTATCCGCTCCGGGCTCATGGCACCGCTACCAGGCTTCGCACCGCCATCCTTCTCATCCCCTCCCTGCTCGCTCTTCCCACTCTTCTCCCCATCCTCCGCACATCCACAATCATAAAAATCGCCAATATTCGCGCAATCAAAGATCTCCTTCTCCAAACTCTTGTTCACCTCATTGTGCACATGACACGCCCACACCGCCGCCGCAGACCGCGACGACGTCTGCGGAGGGAACTTGTCTAGAATCTGGCCGAAGTGCTCGCTGCACTCGCCGCAGGGATACAAGCGCTGGAACAGGTGGATGTAGCTTTTGAGAGCCGCGCTTTCGTCCAAGGTAGGTTTGTCGGGGAAGCGCGCCATGACGGTGTGGAAGTATTTCCAGGTCGCGCGGCCGAGCTCTGCTTTGGCGGTTTCGTTGCCCAGTTTGGGCATTATTGAAGGCCCGTTGGCATGCTCTGCGGCCGCTGCGAGAGGTTCTTGCGGTTGTGAGAGGCTATAGTCGGGAGGACTGCGCGGCGTCCACATGGGTTGGCCACGGAAGAAGGAGACGAAAAGCCAACCCGCGAGGACGGCGCCGGTCAATAGCGTTATGATGTAGCGTCGTGATGCGCCTGGTCCGGCCATGGCTGCTGTGTGATTGTGATGTTTGTGTGTGAGGAATGGAAAGATGCTTGTACCACAATTGGTGGCAAAGCTCGGGTATTAGGTATAGTAAATGTGCATGGTCATCCTCTCAGAAGACGCGAGAGTAGGAGGTAGGAAGTATTGGTACCTGTATTTGTCTTTGTTCCTAATACGAACTCGCTTGCGCTTGTCTTCAAACCCCGGGCTCTCGGCATGACGCCGATCAAGCGGCGGTCGGCGCCAACGTTTCACATCCGACCAGGCAACATGCATTACGCGCACGTGAGCGTGGCGTCTGTGGAAGTCGATGGATCAGATTATGTGAGAACGTATGGTCATTTAATCCGGACACTGTAAAATCGCCACCCACGACATACTCGACTACACTACTCGAGCGGATCAGAAGATAACATAGCAGTGATGATAACAAATTGAGCGAAACACACATTCAGATCTGGCAACGTTTGGCCTTTGGACGATCTGATAGAGGCTCTGATAGAATCACCACCAAACTACATCAACATGGCCACCGCCGACCCATCGCCCGAGCAGCGAGAGCTGTCTCTCGTTGGCAAGGTCGAAATGCGTATCGCTCTCGCCGACACAGACGCCAAATTGGAGTCATCACTCAAGACATATCTGGCACCTCTCCTTCTCAAGCTGGCCTCGGATCATCAAAGCGTACGCAACAAAGTCATCACCATCTGTCAGCACATCAACACGCGAGTCAAGCCAGAATCGATCCAACTGCCCGTAGCGGCCCTCATCAAGCAGTTCAAGGACCAGCAAAGCTCGCTCATCCGCCATTTCGATCTGCTGTACATCCAGCAAGGTGTTGACCGATTGAAATTGTCAGAGAAATCTACTCTCTTACCCGTGATCATCAGTGGGATCGCAAAGAGCGATAGCCATGGTCCCACGATCTTCAATCTTCTTTTGCGACTTTTAGAGACCTTCCAGTTGCCCCCTCGTGGCGACAAGGCCGATATCGAACTACGTACCAAGCATGAAGTATCCAACGAAGATGCCGAGTATCTTGCTTTCTGGCTTGGGAGATTTCTCCTATTCACGCCACAGAAAGTCACGAGTCAGTCATGTCCTGGTCTGACACCAGAAGAGTATGCCTACTTCACAGTTCAAGGCAAGCCCGGCGTCTGGGATCCTGCTCAAGGTGGCATGAATCTATTGCGCACGAAAGTACTCGCAGCAAGATTGCTCGCAAGTGGCCTCTTCAATGAGCAGGAACGATTCCTGCCTGCACTCTTCGCGTCGGCGGACACAGCTTCGACGATCAGCGATATTGGCGATGACATGATGAAGCGCACACTACCAGCCACGGATCTGGAGAACGAGCAATTAGTACACAAGCTATTCTCTCTATACTTTGGCGAGGGGCAAGCCCCGCGAGTCCGTGTACCACTACGAGTGAAAATTCTTGGCCTGCTTGGAAAATCGAACAAGAGTACTACTTTTGCCAACAAGATCATGAGCTTGGTGGAAGATGGTGTTGCTCCACCAGAGTCTGACGGTGAAGATACGGCTATGTCAGGGATGTCTTCGACGTGAGTCTCATTTTCTCAGGTGGAGCGACGTGAAAAGTGGTTTCTGTGCTCTGACGTTGCGGCAATACATCCAAGACTACTTGAATCAACAGCTAATATGTGACGTAGGAACCGCACCAGCATAGGCCGAGAAGCAACGAAACTCCGATCGGCGGTATTCTCCTACGTAAACTTCGTAGCACGATACGGCGGAGAAGAAACGCTCCACGCAATTGCGCCTAGAGTGGTTTCAAGACTACGAGACTTTATCGAGAATCAAGGCTGGCCCAAAGTTGGCGGCAACGAAGATCTCGTCTCGCGTGGTTACGCCTACGAAGTTATAGGTCTGCTTGCAAAAGCAGGTCCACGCGGACTCTTGGTCGAGACTGAAGGGACAAATCTTGATCTGCTACGATACCTGTTCAGCTCCCTAGCGCAAGACACTTCGGGCGGTGCGATCATTGTTAGCATTGAAGAAGCACTGTCGACTCTGCTGAGCGCAATTGCTCGTCTGACGCTGAATGCATCCGAGCAATCTGTCTTGGAAGACTTACTCATTGAGGAGATGGAGCTCTCGTCCGATCTCGAGGCCAACAAGCGCTTACGAAGCACCAGATACGTGGCTGTTCGCTTCGCCAACAGATGTTTGCCGTTCAATTCCGTCAAAGCAAGATGGGTAGACGTCCTGGGCATCGGCTCGCGAGGCGAACGCATGGAATTGCGCGAGGAAGCCGAGCGCGGTCTGAGTCCGTACTGGTACCGCATGCTCAACGGCTCGTCTGCTGTCTCCGGCGTCGAGTCGGTGCCTTTCCCTGCTTTCAATGCCGTAATCGAAGAGTTCTTCACCGGCCGAACGATCGACTCCGATGAAGAAGCCATGGCAGTGGCGCGGGACGCAAACAAGTCGCGTAAGCACTGCTTCGCTCATATGACAGCGTTTGCTCGACGGATATTGTTCAACGAGGCGCTTGTCGCTGCTGGCAACCCACCGAACATGGACCACGAATGGGAGCGAAGGCTGGACGCTGCGGCGGAGAGCGACGACAAAGCCCGCCAAGCTATCAAGAAACACATCTTGACAGTTGGTGATGAACACGCTCAAGCTCTTGCTATTTTGGAGTGCGCTCTCTTCGAAGGCGTCGCCGCCGACCCCAGCGCGCCTCAGGATCATCTTGTTGAATTCTTGTCTCTGGCGTCTAACAAACTTGTGCAAAAGCTCACGCCTGCTGCGGACCAGCTGTTGCCATCTGTTCTATCGAATCACCACAACGCGCGCATGGCAGCTTCTCATGCGTACGCAATCATCGCCACGCACCCAAGTGCGAATGACAGCAGTATCAATGCACAGATTGCACAACTACTAGAGAGGGCAAAGACTTGGGAGGTGGCGATTGGAGCACAGGCTAATCAGGTACATGGTGCCGTCGTCACGCTTGGCTTCTTCTTTGGCCGTGCCTGCTACAGAAATCCCACCGACTTCAAGAGCAATGAGCTCTACGAGAAATTCTTGCCATTGTTGATGGAGATGGTCACTTCTGCCAAAGACGCACTAATCAAAGAGGCTTCCTTCGTGGCACTTGGCCAGCTCTGCATGTTCGACGCGTTTGTGCCTCAGCAAGATACCGTCAAGGAAGCGATCAACAAAGTCTACGAAGTGGCCAAGACAGGGAACGAACAAGCAACGCTATGCCTCGGCCAGATCTCCATGGTGCTCGAAGAGAGCCAAGAAGACGGCAAAGAAAGCAATCTGACTTACGTGATCGAACAACTACACAAGCTCCACGAAGTCAGACAAGCAGAAGTGCACTTCGGCGTCGGCGAGGCTTTCAGCTACGTAGCCTCAGGATGGAACTCCAGTGCCCTCGCAGCCAAACTCGACATCGAAGGACCCATGCCCAACGGACCAAAGAGGCAGACTACGCTTGAGGAATTAGCCGATCGATTCATCAGCGACTGCGCCCAAACGAAGCCCGCCCTCAAGAAAGCCGCCGCAATGTGGCTGCTCTGCCTCGTCCAATTCTGCGGAGAGCAGCAAGAGATCCAGAGCCGGCTCGGCCCCATTCAGGTCGCTTTCAAGCGTTGTCTTACAGATCGTGATGAGTTGGTGCAAGAAACTGCTTCCCGAGGATTGGGTCTGGTGTACGAGAAGGGTGACAGGAGTCTGAAAGATGACCTGGTCCGCGATCTTGTGTCGTCTTTTTCGTCCGACAAGACTACAGGTCTGGCCGGTACCGTGTCGGCAGACACACAGCTTTTCGAGCCAGGCGCGCTGCCGACTGGAGACGGCTCGGTGTCGACGTACAAGGATATCATGAGCTTGGCGTCGGAAGTTGGTGATTCCAGTCTTGTCTACAGATTCATGTCGATGGCTTCGTCGAACGCTATCTGGTCGAGTCGCGCTGCTTTCGGGCGCTTCGGCTTGAGTAATGTGCTCTCGGACTCCAGTGTGGATGGCTACCTGGCTGAGAACCCGAAGTTATATCCCAAGCTCTTCCGATACAGGTTCGATCCTAACCAGGGTGTGCAGAGGTCTATGAACGATATTTGGAACGCATTGGTAAAGGACTCTTCTGCGACGATCGAGAAACATTTCGATGCTATTATCGAGGACTTGCTCAGCAGCATTCTGGGCAAAGAGTGGCGCACGCGACAGGCTAGTTGCGCGGCTATCGCGGATCTTGTCTCAGGCCGACCGATGGAGAAGTACGAGCCGTATCTCGAGCGAATCTGGAACAGCTGCTTCAAGGTGCTGGACGACATCAAAGACTCGGTGCGCGTGGCAGCTGCATCTCTGGCGAGGACACTCACGGGCATTCTCACGCGTGCGCTTGAGGCAGATCACTCTTCTACCAAGACGGCTTCGAGCATGCTCAAGCACGTCTTGCCTTTCTTGCTCTCACCTTCAGGCATGGAGTCCAGTGCGCAGGAAGTGCAAGGTTTCGCTGTCCGAACTCTTCTCGAGATCGTCAAGAAGAGCAATGGTCAGACATTGCGGCCTTTCATTCCCGAACTGGTCGAGCGCTTGGTGGGTCTTTTGAGCTCTCTCGAGCCTGAAGCGGTGAACTACATTCATCTCAACGCATCGAAGTATAATTTGACAGAACAGAAAATCGACGACATGCGGCTGTCTAGTGTACGAAGCAGTCCGATCATGGAAGCCATCGAGCGCTGCTTGGACTTAGTCGACGACGAGACGATGCGAGAACTCCAGCCCAAGCTCGCAAATGCAATGAAGAGCGCCGTCGGATTGCCGTCCAAGGTCGGCTCCAGCAGGATCTTGGTCTCGCTGAGCACCAGACGCATGGCGGTCTTCAAGCCTGTGGCAGACGATTTCATGAAATTGATCGAGAAGCTGGTTCTTGACCGCAACGAGACGGTGGCTAGCTCGTACGCTGCGGCCGCTGGATACGTTGCCCGCCACGCTTCGGACAAGCAGATACTGCGGATGGTTGCTTTTGCCAGAGGCTTGTATTTCGATTCCGAGCATGACCGGGAGAGGAGAAGGTACGTTTTTGTGACGCCTTGTTGACAAATAGAATCATTCCTAATAAGCTGCGTAGCCTGACTTCGGCTGAGCTCGTGCTCGCCTTCGCTAAACAAGCGAGTGATAGGTTCAACAGTCTGGCTGCTTCGATCTTACCGTTCGTCTTTGTGGGCAAGCATGATTCTCACGCGGCGGTCAAGGAGCAATTCCAGAACACGTGGGAGGAAGCCGTTGGTGGCTCGAGGGCTGTGCTACTCTACCTCAAAGAGATCCTCGAGCTGTCGAGCACACATCTCGACTCCGCTCAATGGACGCTGAAGCACACAGCCGCACGAACAGTGGCGGACTCGGTGATGTCTGTGTCAGTAAGCGAAGGCCAAATCTCAGCCGACGCCGCGAAGCTGCTATGGCCCAGTCTGGAGAAGGCGTTGGGTGGCAAGACATGGGAAGGTAAAGAGGTGGTTCTGACCGCGTTCGTCAAATTCGCGCAGACCGCGAAGACATGGTATCTGAAGGATTCAGCCGTGGCTGCAGCCATCGTCAAGGTAAGTCAATGCACGCACGCGACTCCCACGCGACAGAGAGACAGGCGCATTCATGCATGCGTACCTTACGTTGCACGGCATGATGAGCGACAGACGAGACAGGGCTAACACGTGGGTGCCACGCAGATCGCCGTCAGGGAAGCGAAGCGTCAGAACGCAGCCTACCGCCCGCATGCGGTAAAGGCTTTGGCGCAGATTGCTGAGGCGCGCCACGACATTGATATGCACGAGACTGTAATGGGCGTCGTTAAGCCTTTGGTCGATGATGACTCGGACGGTGACCCGATGGACGTCGACAAAGACGCCTCCAAAGCTTCGGGGGTGGCAGAGACGTGAGTGCAATTACTACTGATTTCCTGCGCCGACGCCACGTCGTCGCACGGGAAGTGACAGGAACGTGGGTGGTAGCACAGGCGCTAACCTCTTTGCAGACGAGACAGCACCATGGCTGCGGCCATAGAGGCGATCCTCGCTTCCGTCAACCCGGATGTGGTCAAAGGCGATGACTTGCGCGCGCAGCTCTCCGCCTCTCTGGAACAGGCTCTCAGACTGCGAAACCCGAACATCCCTCTGCAGAGAGCAGCGTACAAGGGCATCACGGACCTGTTCGGAAGGCTTGCGAAGGCCAATGCAGGAGAAGGCGCCGCTGCGGGTGAGGATGTCATCGCGGCGCTGAAAGAGCACCTCTTCCGCGCCGACGCAGGGAGTGAGGCGAACCGGCTTCTGCGTGCCGACGCTATTGCTGCGGTAACGGCTTTCTCGAAGACGCTGGCTGCTGAGCTAAGGCCGGCGATTCTGAGCTTGGCTAAGGAGGATCCGTCTAGTGTCGTGCGTGGCAGGCTTACGAGTGCTGCAGACGGCTCGGCGACGTCCTAGTGTATGGTGGTTGGCTGCATGGGTAGGCATGGCAGCATGGCAGCACCTGGCGTGTGCAGACGGATGTTATGTATGCAAGCCCGTTTCTAGAAGGCCATGCGAGTCGGCAGATGTGTGCTATCAATTGTCAGCAGTTACATTCAGTGTTTCAGTTGTTTGCTGATCTCGAAGACGCCTCAGCATGTGTGGCAGTGTCTATGTATTGCCTTTGAGCATCGCGTGGCCATACAATCAAGTAACAGCCATCACGTCCCGCATCCCTGGTCCTGTCAGGCTCAACGACGCCATGGCGTTTGTAGTTGCATGCGCGCACGTGGCTACAGATTAGGCATGTGCCTGATACGTTGACTGTTGACAGGCCCGCATTTCCGTGCGAGTCGATGTCTGCCATCACGTCCGGCGGCCCCGGCTTCTGTTAATCTCAATGGTGCCTCAGCAGATTGTGATCGTGTGCGCATATAGTTACGCAAAGGGCAAATACAAGATATCTGGAGGCCGCATGTCCATACGATCAAATGTCAGCAGTCACATCCGGCATCCCTGTTCGTGCTAGTCTAGTCTCAATGGATCGGACGTCGGACGCATGCACGTAGCACCCGATAGCAGCAGCGTGTACCTGACATGTCAACAAGATTGTCATGCCTCTTCCTCGCAGCGATCCGGCGATCACCCGCTGTCGAGTTACCATGGTCTCGGAATCGACGGGGAAGCATCCGACGTGACGGGGTGGTGTGATGCGTTGAGTATTCGACTACAACAGTCGCGCAGAGGCGCTTGCCTAACGGCTCTGCTCGCGCAAGCCATCGCGTGGAGAACGGACGTGAAATTGCTCGACAGTAGTAGCGACACCGGAGCGTTCGTCTGTACTTTCAGTATATTTGCATGCAAATTGATGCATGTCGTTGGGCGAAAACAGTGGGAGAGTCTAGATCGCTCCAGCCATAAGGCTGGATCACGCAAGCAAATCGTCATCGGACGTCTTCACATCACCCCCGGCCATCTGCACTATATTGCGACGTCCAACCTGGCGAAGATCATGGCCATTGTGTCTTGATACAGACCATGCCTGCCTTACGGCGCAAATTGCCATTGCACCGGTCTGCTCCTCGGAGTTCCTTGGTGCAACACGGCGGCTAAGATGCGCCGCATGGCTGAACACTTGCAGCGAGCATCGGGGCTCTCCGGTGAGCCCTCAGCCATGCATTCATGCTGTCATTTTATTCCTACCACTAGGCTCACACGGTACATGCATCCGGCGCTTCGTTCCACGTGGCCATCCATGTCGCGCGTTCCGAATCCTGTCAAATCTCCAGACCTAGAAGGCTTCTACCGCCTAACTCAATCCCTCACAGACCACTACGCCCGGAGGGTCGTGCGCCTGGATCACAACACCCGTACTCTAGAAGTCCAGCGCCCCTCGCCTAGCTATATCGTGAACGAAAGCCTTGCCGGCTTATTGGGACGGCTGTCGCCATCATGTCCATGTCGGTCGTGGCGTTGTGCACCGGGCTCCACTGCCTCGTGGCCGCCCTCTTTGTATGTCATGCAGCCTTGCAGTCCACAAATAACCATCTCGTACAAGCGCCGTGGGGAGCGGCATCTTCCTCCTTAGCCACCTGGCGCTCCTATATCCGCCGTATAGCCCACGCATATGGCTAACCCGGTAGTGGCAGTGTGTCTGCCGGCTGCCGTCATGTCGCCTGTGCACTCGGTTTGCAAACTCTTTTCGACTGTGGCTGCATTTCTTCGGGATACCAGCGGCTTTACCCATGCTTAGCAGTGTGGCAGTCCTTAACGCTCGTTCTACTCTACTCTCTCCCTAGAGTGTGTTTGGCTAAGACATGGGGCTTCCTTCAAGCTTCCAAAGACTAACATAAAGTATCTTTCAAACCTGGCCCGATTGACCGTAACGAGTCGACTACCCTTTCGCCGTCTCATAACCGCTCGGCTCGCCTCTCAATGCCTCTGATTTTCTCGTATAGCTGGTGCTGACGATTTTCTGTCCTGCGCATCTTGCGGCCCGCCTTCTACGCCACACTTCGAACGCTTCCATGGTCGTTGCTTGACACAGCGCAGATCCTACAGCACACCCGGCTGCCGACATGCCGCAGTCTGGAGAAGATTCACCATCCCCACCCGTGCGATCTCGAAATCACCTCCCACCTCTGGCACCGCGTCGAGATACCGAGTCATCTCAACGAGATCGTCAACCGTCGAGTCCGTTGTTGACAGGACGATCAGCCCGACTTTCACATCGCTCACGAGCTGGCTGCTGTACGTTGCACGCCCGTGATTGGCTAATGATCAAAGACTGACCGTGGCACAGATACATGTAGAGGCAGAAAGGTATGCCGAGACGACGCGCACAAAATTATTGCAAGCGACTAATTTTTTGCAGGTGAAATGTGATGAGGTACAGCCGAGGTGTGGTGTATGTCAAGACGATGTTCATCTTTTATTTATCAACGCTGATGAATTTGCTACAGCCTTGCACCCGTTTGCACAGAGAATGCGACTGGGAAGTACGATGGAATGTAAGCCAACTTGCTCATATCGCAATATTAAAGCAGACATAGTCAGGAGCTGATGTTTGTTGCAGTTCAGCGATGCCACATCAAGCACGCAACACAAACACAGCAACGTGTCTACATCCGGAAACGCTGTCTGGGATCGTGAGTCTTGAAATCTTCGGTACATCATTACAAGCAGTGCTGACCATTAATACAGCTACTGTGAAGTCGGGAAGTCCGCAAAGTAGTGCAGGTTCCGGCCGACCAATGCCAGCTTTTGCAACACTCACAAATGACGAGGATCGTGAACGGAAGGCTGAGACCAACCTACCCGGCACATACAGTGTAGTGTTCACACCTTCAAGTTTCGCCGATTTGCCAGAATACGCTGCTGTTGCTGATCGTGCAGCAGCACGAGATGCAAGTAGCGCACGCCAGAAATCGAGAGCTGGATCTGGCTCAAGCAATAGGAAGGGCTCAGATCCAAATGTTGTTGTGCTGGATCGATTCGAGGACTTGTCGCCAACGACATCCGTCACATCTGGACCCGCCGTCTCTCCCATCAGATCAGGAACCTTGCCAGAGACTCTTCAGCATATGTCTCTCAATGTGCCACCGTCATCATACACATCCTCTCAACCCAGCACGCCAACGGGATACATTCCTGCTGCGGAAGGACGACTGATACTACACTTTCGCAGGTACATCGTCACGCGACTGGTACCAAGGAATATTGAATACAATTATGGTGTGGGCACAGCGCCCTTGAGAGACATATTCGAGAATGAATCAGCCAAATTTCCACCTGTAAGCACCAAATCAAAGGTCTCTTTCGTTCAACTTACTAACAGTGTTATAGCTTCACCATGCTATATGTGCCTTGAGTGCACTCAACCTGAGCTATCGTGGCCAAGCTACCCTCGAAGAGGCAATTGAACACTACGATCGAGCACTCTCAGCACAAACCCCGACCTCGTCAACCGGTGACTTGTTATCTGATGGCGTGTTCTTGAGACACTACCTACTTTTCATCTACGATATATGCATGCCCACCGATGCAAGCAATACTGGGACCGGGATGTGGGTCGACCACCTCAAGCAACTTGTCCGTCTGACCCAGGCGAGAATCGAGCGTTTCGGCAAAGAACCACACGCTTTCGTGATGTGGTCAATATGCGCTTTCGACGCACACGCCTGCCTCATGGGCAATGGCAATTGCGACTACTTCCGAATCTTCCTCGAACAGCAAGCATTACCCGCCATAGGGGCAGCATTGCCGTCGCCCAATCCCAGACAGGGAAGTCCCACGTGGCAGGAAGAGGCGCACACCTATCCCATCGTGATGAACCTCATGCGCGGCATGCTCATTCACACCAGTAAGATGGGTCGCGCAGCTCAGCAATTCCGTCGCGAAGCCGCAGAGCAACCGACAGTATCGCCAGGCAGATATGCAAGATGGCAAGCTCAAGTCTTCCAGCTGCAAAGCGAGCTCGTCAATTTCTGGATGCAAGCGTATCCCGATTTCCTCGAGAAAGATTCGCCAATGGCAGGGCAGAGGCTGGACATCCGCATGCGTTACGTCTTCGACCACGTGAGTCGTCTCTCGATAACCCAAACGGCCAATCATGTTTACTAACATCTATCAAACCAGACATTCCTCCTCTACCAAGCCACAATAATCTACTCTCGCACCTCCATGTTCCCCGGCCAACTCCTCATTCCCAGCGCCAACACTCTCGCCAACGCAACCGATACCACAACCCGCGCAGCCCACATTCTAAATCTCACAACTTCCATCCTATCAGCCGGCGAGCTCGACCGGCGCGAAGTCGTCTTCCCAACCTTCATAGCCGGTGTCGCGACAAGGAACCCAGGCGCAAAAGCCACAGCCATAAATCTGCTGAAATCGTTCGAAAGGGATGGAGTCGGTCAGAACACGAGCGTCGTCAGGAGACTGTTGGAGGGCGTCTGCGAAGAGCAGAGTCGCCGAGTTGGAGCGGGGAGGAGGGCGGAGGAGGTGGACTGGCTGATGTTTGGGCGCGAGAGGGGTTTGAGCGTTGTTAATTGTGGGTTATGACCGTGGCGACATCCTTGCCTACCTATCTATACCTATTTCGGTTTCAAGGAGAACGGAACCATTTTTACCCAGCCACGCTGTCCACTGTCTACAGACCCAATGTGCACAAAATAATACGCCTTTTGCAAGTCAACACAATCAAACCAATAATCGTGCCGCACTACCCCTGCCGTCCGAAAGGACTTCCGATACAACCGTAGGGGCTCCAAGGCAAGAGGCACGCGAATCAGGTCCTGCAAAAGGCGACAGCAAGAGGAATTGCTCCGAGCATATTGCCAAAATCAAAGAAATTGAAAACAATTCATAAAACGTCTATTTTGGGGTTTTTCAAAACATAATTGCTCAGCATGCATGCAATCGGCCAATCGCATCAAGAATGCGATCAACAACGCCATGAGAATTTTTTCCAAACAAGAAAAAGAAAGCCAGCGGGTTCGACCACCAAAAACGCACTTGACTGATTTCAAGTATTCTTTTCTTCAAAGCCAAACGAAACAATGAGAAACAATCAAAAGGTTCAAAAGTACTGGAATCCAAGACCCGTAAGAAGAGTCATCACGCATCCTCCGCCTCAACCCTACAAAGCACCTCCTCCAGGAATCCCTCCAGCAGTCCTTCGACTCCATCTCCCATTCCTACGGGACTAGTGCTGTCCAGATAATCGATATCTTTGAACAGCTTGCAAGCTTTCACCATGTATTTCTTGATCATGTCATGCTGAGCTTTGCGTTCTGCCAATTCGCGATCGGCCTGCGCAGCAGCTGTAGGCGATAGAGACGACAGGGAAGCATTGTGTTGCTTTGTGAGGAGGGAAAGTTGGTAGCTGCGGCGGTGCAGGGCGGATTCGAGGGCGGGGAGAACGACGGAGGTGAGGGCTGTTATCGGGGGTTCTCCTGCGGGCTGGGTGGTTTGGTGGTGGTGGGTAGGTGGAGGCGGTGGGTCGTGTCGGCTGGAAGTCGAGGGGTTGGATTGTGGGTTTGTGTTGAGGTTGAAGTTTGGATTTGAGTTGGTTGGTTGTGCGGTTTGGGGTCGAGGGTGGCCGTTTGCGTTTGTTGGCGTTAGGGATGGGACGGGTCGCTCGAAGAGATCGTTGGATGATGATGCCCGTGTTGGTGATGGTCGTGTGGGTGATTGTGCTGGAACAGGAGCCAAGCGGCTTGGACTTGCCTGGAAATCGTTTGAGGGTTGTCGAGTGGACGTTGCTGCTGATGCCGGGTCATCCTTTATCGACAAGCCTTTCATATACTGCGACATGTCACTAGCAATGCTTTGTTGCAGGAAGTCATCATTGAGGTGTCGAGGTGATTGAGGAGTAGCGGGCGGTCTGGGAGACACAGCTGCTCGGTTCTCTGGCGATAATTGTGTCGTCTCTAAAGCTGGCACAGGCTTTCGCGTTGGTGAAGCTGGTAAGGGAACTTTGGCGGCTGCTCCTGGAGATGGCAGTATCTGAGACTGCTTGCTAGGGGATGGCGTTCTTGGAAGTGGTGGCGGAAGCATGCTACCTCTGATCGTCCCACGACCTGTGTGCTCCACGTCTTCTGAAGGTGCATTCTCTTTGTTGGAGACTGAACGTTTCGATTGCGAGGGCTGCACGTGTGAACTCCTGGAATTCATTCCACTTTCATTCATGGGACGGAGCGCGCCATTGTTGCCTCGTGCGCGACCTCCAACTGGTCTGACAGTACCGAAGTCCCACAGATCCTCTTCGTCGCTGTTGTGTGGAGCTGCCTCTTCGTAGCCCTCGTCCTCATCGTGGCCGCCATCTTCTCTATGTGTGGCCTGCCATCTCTCGAGTCTCTCGATGAGTTCCGTGAGGTAGGCCGTTCGTTTTGCCTTTTTCACCCAGGGATGACGTAGTAATTCTCGTGCGCTCGGCCTCTTATGAGGCTCTTTCTGTAGACATCTGTGCACAAAATCCTTGAAGTCTTTGCTGAATTGACCTTCGAGCATAGGAGCGGGGTTCTTTGGGATAAGGAATAAGACCTTCATGGGATGAATGTCAGAATAAGGAGGTTCGCCGAGGGCCAGCTCCAGTGCAGTAATACCGAGAGACCAGATATCAGCCTTGTGATCGTAGCCAGACTGCTTAATCACTTCCGGCGCCATCCAGAAAGGAGTTCCTACAAATGTGTTTTTCTTGGTCATGGTTGCTGTAAGTTGGCCGGACACACCAAAGTCGGCGAGTTTCACTTGGCCATTGGATCCCAGGAGGATGTTCGCAGCTTTGATGTCACGGTGTAGCTTGCCGTCGTTGTGCAGATATTCCAGACCCATGAGCAGCTCTCGCACAATTATGCAGATATAGTCTTCTGGAATGAGACCAGGCTTGAGCAGGTCGCCGCAACTGCCTCCTGAACAGAACTCCATGATGATCCATAAGTCTGAGCCTTTGAGATATGAGCCGTAGTACTTGGTCACGTAGGGCGAATTGAGGCCAGCCAGGATGGAGATCTCCTGGATGATGTCGTCGACCTCGTCGTCTGCGTTCTCGACGTCGATGATCTTGATAGCCACAGACTGCCCCGTCCGCTTGTCCACGCCCTTGTAGACCTTGCCAAAGCTGCCTCCGCCAATGCAATTCTGCTTCGTGTATATTGATTCTGGGTCCGCATGCCCGGTGTTCATGGTGCCAGCCATGATGTGCTGATAGCAAGGAGCGAGGATGGTCTATAACAGTGCGTGTAAGGATCAATGCGGTCGTGTCGTCGTGGAATAGTTCGTTTAGCGGCTGGTGAGAGTGACTCGAGGGAAGCCAGCCATGCGTGTGGTGAAAGGGAGTCGTGGTAGCAGATGCAGACGCAAGTGGGCAGCAGGAGGGAGCGGGCAGCAAGTGAGACAGACAGCAATCACGGCATGACGCTGTAGAGGTCAGTGGTCGTCGATGCGTCGCGTGCTATGGCCAGCAAAGGCATATGCCGCATCAGCAGGCTCGGGGTATGAAACAACAACAAGCCGTTGCGCGGAGCATTGTTGTTGACGCTTTAGCGCGGGGCTCCAGCTTCGTGTCGACTCGATCGTGCATGGCCAATGACTTCACTTGAAACACCCACCACCCGCACACTATACCAATCATGCTTTTGTCGCAGACTGCCTCTTTACTGGCAGCATTTGCCTCTGTCGCCTATTCATCTCCTGCATTGCCATCTCAAGAGATCCTGCGCGACGATGCTGCATACAAACACCTCGATCTGACACATGATCTGTTCGCGTTTCACAAGAACCTGACACAGATCGAGTCTATTTCTGGCAATGAGAAAGAAGTGGGCGAATGGCTAGCTGATAGCCTTACCTCTCAGGGCTACCATGTTGAAAAACAGGTTGTCTCCAAGGATCCTCTCAGATTCAATGTTCTCGCCTGGCCCGGTAGCAAGCGGGACGCCCAAGTTCTCGTCTCGAGTCATATCGATACCGTAAGTCACAATGAAACAGGAGTCTCATAGATTTAGTCGCCTACGTCAGTCTAGCTAAGACTTCCATCAGGTGCCACCTTTCTACGAGTATGAACGCAAAGATAAGGTCATCTCAGGCCGCGGATCAGTGGATGCGAAGGGCAGCGTCGCCACTCAGATCATTGCTGCCAACAGCCTTCTTGCCGCCAAGAAGATTCATCCCGACGATGTGTCGTTCCTCTATGTCGTGGGTGAGGAGGTTGGCGGTGAAGGTATGCGCAAGGCGAATGACTTGAAGCTCAAGCCAAAGACCATCATCTTTGGCGAACCTACCGAGGGCAAGCTGGCATCCGGCCACAAGGGCATGCTGGGATTCAAGCTTCACGCAAAGGGCAAGGCCGCTCACTCGGGATACCCATGGCTTGGATTGAGCGCCAACGAGGTTCTCGTGACTGCTCTCGCCGCTTTGATGGAGCTCGGCCAGAGCCTGCCCAAAGACGACAAGTTTGGCCTCACCACAATCAACTTGGGCAAGATCCAGGGTGGTGTCGCTCACAACGTGGTGGCTGAATCTGCCGAAGCGGGAATCGCTGTCCGCATTGCGCAGGGCACGCCCGCCTCCATGAAGAACGAGACCATCAACACTGTCAACACGGCTGTCGCAAAGTTCTTGAAAGACGGTCAGAACCCGGCTGACATCATCGACATTGAATGGACTGGTGAAGGCTACAGCCCGGTCGATATTGACGCTGATGTTCCTGGCTTCGAGACCATCATCGTGAATTACGGCACTGACATCCCCAACCTCAAGAAGATTGATGGCCAGAAGAGGTATCTCTATGGCCCGGGCTCTATCCTTGTCGCCCATAGTGATCACGAGGCGCTTACTGAGGACGAGCTCACCGGTGCTGTTGGTGACTACGAGAAGCTCATCTTGCATGCTCTGGGAAAGAAGGTCTCTTCCGGTGAGCACTCTCACAAGCAATCTCTGTAAATACTATGGGATTATTGGCTTAGTCTTAAAGTCTGGTGCGGCCAGTGTTCGGCAGGGCAATCTGACATATACAGGCATTATAGACACAATCTTGTAGATATGTACATACAGTCGTTATTCAAAAGTCTGCACACAGCGTTAACTGTACACATCCGCAGACTCGACTCGCTGCTTGAACAATAATTTCACTGTGCTCGTGTCGCCACGGCTGGCTACCTTAACATGTGAAAGGGTCGCGCAAAAGGGAGACTTTTGATAGGTCGCAGCACAGAAATGACGTGCGACGGCGGGCGTCGGTTGCACCACCATCATCCTCTCAACCCGCGCTCAAAACATTTCAACAACGTGACACCCGCCGTAAATTCAGACATCCTTGTTTGCCGTCCTCGACTGTCGCGAGAGAACCCTCACTTCTGTACTTAACTGCATACGGCAGCAACAAGTGAAACGCCGGCTGCGCTTTTGCTTAGAATCTTCGAGACTGCTGCATCAAGCGGGCACCTTCAACACAGAGCGCTTGTCTACACCGACCTTCTCACACTCACGACTCAATACCTGAAACTCTTACAGCCACCGCCACATTACTGCTCACGCGCGAACATCGCAACCCATTTCACCACGATGGACGACGAGGCGATCGGGACCTTCTGCTCCATCACAGGCACCACGCCACAGCAAGCACAGCAGTACCTGCAATTCAGCGATGGCAACGTAGAACAAGCCATCGAGCTTTTTTTCAACAACCCTGATCTGGCTGCTTCTGCTCCAGCACCACCTGCACAACCTGCTTCCACGAGAGACGCTCCCATCAACCTGGATGACGATGACGATGACGAGGTCGTGGAGGCCTCTGGTCCCTCAGTCGGTCACTCGACAGAAGATGACGAGGCCATGGCTCGTCGGTTACAGCAAGAGATGTACGGTGGAGGTGGAGGGGGAGGCGCTGGAGGAGCTGGCTTCGGCGATGTAGATGAAGAAGGTGTAAGAGCACCCATGGCACGCACAACAGAGACACTTGTGGGGCCGGGCAGTGACTGGCGAGACGACCCGAATGAGATGCAGGCTGCAATCGGTGAGCAGATGGAGGCACGTCTGAGACATCGTCAAGCTCGTGCTGGCATCTTCAACCAGCGCAATGAGGCTTCGATCTGGTCTGAGGACAACCCAAGTGACCCAGAGGCTCACCGTCGTGTTCTTTCACGGGCTACCGGAGGAGCTTCAGATGCGACCTCCAAGTCGACACTGCTCGCCGACCTGTTCCGTCCGCCTTTCGATCTCATCTCGTCCATTCCCATCTCGGTAGCCCGTGACGAGGGCAAGGAGAATGAGAAGTGGATCCTGGTCAATGTTCAAGATCCTTCTATCTTTGACTGTCAGGTGCTCAACCGCGACATCTGGAAAAACGAATCCATCAAAGACACCGTGAAAGAGCACTTCATCTTCCTGCAGTACAACAAGGACGACCCTCGCGGACAGGAATATGTCAACTATTACTTCAGCATGCACCGCGACAACGAAGACTCGTATCCCCATATCGCAATTGTTGATCCAAGGACTGGAGAACAAGTGAAGACATGGTCCGGCTCACCGGGTCCCAAGCCCGCCGACTTTCTCATGGACCTGCACGAATTTCTCGACCGCTACAGCTTAAACATGCAGTCCAAGAACCCCGTGCAGACACAGCGCAAAGAGCGCAAAAAGGACGTCGGCCAAATGAGCGAAGAGGAAATGCTCCAAATGGCCATGCAAAACAGCCTCGCCAACGGCAACAGCAGCAAAGACCGCGACGAGGACCCGGATGCACTCACAAAAGCCAACGATAAAGGCAAAGCTCCGGCCGCCGACCCTGAAGCGATGGACACAACAGACATGGGCCCAGTTGCTTCCAACGGCACCACGGAGCCAGCGACGGCCAGCGCCGATACACCCTTCAGCCGTATCTCATCAACTTCACCGCACGAAGAGCCCACTTCCACCGACCCTAAGGAAACCACCCGTATACAATTCCGCTACTCAGGCGGCCGCATTGTGCGTCGCTTCTCGCTGTCTGACCCTGTCTCTCGCATCTACGAGTGGCTGAAAGCAGCTCCCTTCGAAGGGAAAGAAAACACAGCCTTCGAGCTCATCAGCATGGGCAAGAACTTGATCGAAATGCTGGACGTCCCTATTTCGGAAGCGGGACTGAAGAACGGAACGGTCATGGTCGAGTTCATCGACGACGAGTAATGGGCTGGGTCTGGGCCGTCTTACGCATGAAGGACTGTAATGGCTGTTCGACACATGTCTATGAGTGCCGATAATTTCATTCAAAGGGAAGGACGATGGATGCATAATGAACAGAGGCTATCACTTGCTGGGATTGATTGGGCGTTTGTAACAAGCTGGTGTGTGACCTCTCTCGAGTCGAGTGGGATGAGGTCGCCCAGTGGGAAAAGGTAGATCGTTTGATATTTCCGAGCGGATAACATAAATTTGATCCGCCTCTCCACTTGCCAATTCTCCGTTGTCGCGCTGGGCATCTTACTTCCGCGGTGTGCATTGTAGTTGCAGTCGAACAGTACGATTTGTACGCATCAGCTGCTGCGCGAATGGTTTTCTTAGGATCTGGATTACTTGATCAATTATGTGTTGGAGCTTCAAATCCTGAGATGTCAAGCGATAAAGCCGCGTGCTACTTTGGCCGTTCAGACTCATTCCACGCACGATTGTGCATAAATTACTGTCTATGTAGCAAATCATTTCACATCCATCAAGGTCATATAGGATAGGAGAGTATAGTTACATGTATACATATGCTCCCCCAACGGAAGTACATGTAATTTCCAGTCTGTGAGGTCATATCGGCCCTAACCCTACGAACACCAAATTCTATATCCAAAGCAGAAGATGAACAATAACAAAAATGAAGTGAAGGCTTGGTGGACATGCATTCTCATCTTTCGTACATACGTGGGCGTGGTAGTCTCCTAGATGAATGCCGCAGCCTAGCCGATCCCATTGGGCAGCGCGCAGTCACATTCGTTCTTTCCTCGCGACTGGCGCTTGCCTGGTTTCAGTACGCGACCTCAACTTCCATCTTCAGACAACACTCTACCGTCATCGCCCTTCATTACCATTTCCGTTCGTAATATCGTGGTTGCTCCATCACGAGTCATTCAGTCGCATCACATCGGTGCCCAACTGACGCCCAACGCCTGGGCAACGAGGTCGTGTACCTTGCAGGGAGAAACGCCCACGACCTGAATGGCATATGGACTATCTCAGACAGCGCAAATGAACTCAAATAACTCTTGTAGTACCGAGTAGATGGTAACTGATCTGCAGGCGGAATCCTTCAAGCCAGGAGCCAAATATACACACGGCGCACAGCATAGACGAGCGCCAAAATGCCCAATACGGTGTATGCAATTAACGCCAGGGCCACACGACTTCGCATCTCAAAGGCGTCGCCGATCTCGAGTTTCGCGATGGCGCTTTTGTTTTTGCGAGCAAACCAGCCTTGGAAGGATGCTCTCTCGCGAAGTTCGGGCCGCTTAGATGAATTGTCGCTATTCTTGTGGCCCCATGCAGAGCTGTCCGCATCCTGATAAGGCTCTGCATGGAAATTGGGCCAAGGTGTCTTCCATATTGGCTCAGGACCAGAGGCGTGCTGTGACAGACGCCATTGGCGGTTCTGTCGATCAACCAGGAACAGGCTGACTATGAAGGTCACCATGTTTAGAGGCGCGAGCACAAGCTGCCGCTGTCAGCTACACATCCATGTCGGCACAGGCGAGAATGGCGTACGTCTACGAAAAGCGAATCGTCCTTGTCTACATCGCTGTCTTCGCCCTTCGGACTCCGCGGATTTGGCTGTTCGGCGGCAATGGGTTCGTTTGACAGCTCCAAGAATGGATCAGACTTCTTGTTCCTGGTGTGGCGCCGGGCGTTGTGCGACACTGCCGAGTGCTGGCTTGACGACGACGTATGTGATTTGTGTTTACCCATGGCTAGATCATGTGACTGGCTTCTCTTCAGGCTCTGGTTTGAGTATTGGCTTGCTGCGTCGAATTATTCTTGTCATCGATGCCGTCACCGTGAAGATGTGGGCTGCGGGCTGTCCGGCGGCATCGAGATCCGACGAAGCCGAGTGCGTCTGACTCTCAGCTGCCACGGCGCCTCAATTCTTCAGCCACTCTCTACACCAAGCAGCTCTCAGCCTATCCTGGACCAGCCTTCATCCTGAAGTGGCGCTGGCCACATCTGTCGTCCTGCCTTGCACGGCTGTGTGCGGTTGGGGTTTACTTGACATGTGCACAGCGGGTGAAGTGCGCTGCGGCCTTGCCATCATTGGTCTGCTTGGAAGGGGTTGCGCAATACTCGCAGCGTGCTGACTGCTGAGGCGGCAGTGCGCTAAGCTGAAAGCAGCGCCTCGAGAGTGTCGATCGTTCGACTGCCCTGTTCCGGTTAGATCCCGTTTTCATGAACGTCCACGGCGCGACTGTTGCTCGCGTGGATGCAAGGTCGTTGCACTACTTTTAACGCTGGCAGGATTTCCACGTTAACACAAGTAGCGGAGATGCCGAAAGAACTTGGACGATGGATTCCGAGTCTACGCAGCTATCTCTGTGGTAGTCAAACCATGCGACCTGTCGTCTCAGAAGGATCACGCCCAATGCATGGGACATGCGTGGATGTGCGTAGATCACGAAGCACGACCGCATCTTTAACCCAGCCGGGGTCGGCTCGCGCCTCACACCAGGTGCTCGGTACAGCTTTGTGCGACTCGATCTGCGGACATCCGCCCGTCGGTGTTGCCTTTTTGGCGTGGCTATGTGTATCGACATCTCCAATGCGTTCAGAGCGACAGCGAAACGAGCGAGAGCAACGGCACAAAACTCCGCTGGTGCACAGTGCACGCGTGCGCATCTCGTCGATGCACGAGTTCTGTTGAACAGCTGTGCAGCCAATGAAGACCTCATATCGCGCCAGAGGCTGAAAGGGTCGTGCGTCCAAGTAGTAGTCCGGGAGATTCAGAGCGGAGATCTGTTCAGCTCTTGATCACCGAGTACGAAGCGAGCACGCGAGGCGAAACCAGGGCACGTAAAGTAGTTGTCGCGGTAGTGTCAGGCTTAAGATCCCCAGACCCGTTCGCGGCTGACGGGTTCACAGTTTCGGTAGTACTCAGTGGCTCCAAAGGACAGTGGGCCGGGGTTCCTCAGCCCAAACCTCCGAGCAGACAGTTCGCTGGTGGCATCCACCGTTCGGCAGCTGATCTAGCTCGAGCCAATTCGTCCCGTTGTCCAATAGTAGTACGCAAGCACTGTCTCGGGGAGATGTCCTTGCAGATGGCTATTCCCTTCGCCGCATATCAACAGGTGCCATGGTCCCTGTGATTAGCCTGGGCGGTGGAGCGTAGGACACTGCTTGATCGCTTCTAATGCCTTGTGGCATCCACTCCTAACATTGACTGGTCGCCACCATTCTTCCAATAGAAGACGACAATTGCGCCTTTCAAGCACATTGCATTGCGCTACATTGAATGCCTGCACTGTGCATCGACGAAGCGAAAAGGACAAAGCCCCTGCCAAACCGTTTGCACTTTGCGAATATATAACACTGGGATGTCCTCACAGACTATGCTTTTAGCTAGACCATCTCCTGCGTTCTTCATCAACCACACGCCACACATCACAAAAAGAGAGACATCAAGCTCTCGAGTTCACAAGACAGCATACGGCCACACTCCAATAATGCCATCCGAAGGCAGCAGCAGTATGTCGTCGAATATGGTTCCTGACGCTGCGGAAGCTCGTTGCATCTCAGCAAGACTAACGAACCCTCAGGTAGCAAGCCTTCATCGCCGATTGAGACCTCGAAAGTCGACTGGCAGTTTCTCAATTTCACACATCCGTCGGAGGCCAAAACGTCACAACACCGCAAGAAAGTTCGCAGCCATGTTACAAAACAACAGCATCAGCGCGAACAGGCACTCACCGCGGCGAGGAGAACTCAGAGCCATCAACCGGAAACGGAATCCGAAGATCCGCCCCCACAGAGAGCACACGCAGCGACGACTCCCTCCAACCGACCATATCTTTCAGAGCTCACGGGAAGTTATACCCACAACACCATTCAAAGTCCGGGATCCAAGTCGCCTTCTGCCAGTCCTTCTCCAACATCATACAGCCCACAGAATCGTATTGATCTGAGCGATCTCTACCCTGAAGAATGGCATCCGTACGTGGATCGGATTTTGGTAAGAGACATGTTAAATTCCCCGATCTAAGCGATGGCAAGCTAACCAAGTGTAGAAACACTATTTCACAAACATGGCCCACGATAATCCAGACATCGATGGACCCGGAACGTCTGGACTGCTACGAACGCACTTTTTTCCATTCATCCTCACCGACCCTGCTTCTGTTCACGCGGTCATGCTCGTAGCGGCATCACATTTTGGCAGAGTGCGAGGCAACAAGTCCCATACCATTGACCTGCTGCAACTGCGAGGCATGGCGATCAGCGAAATCAACAGTGCACTCGCGGACGAAGGCAGGAACACTTCTGATCAACTGATTGCCGCTGTGGCCGAGATGGCATCTTACGAGGCTCTTTTCGGCGATCGCTCAATTTGCAACACTCACATGCAAGGACTCACGAGAATGGTCAGCTTACGAGGCGGCCTTCCAGCTCTGGGTCTCGACGGATTACTGGAGCGACTTATACTCTGGATCGATTCAAACACATCTCACATCACGGGTACCCGACTGTATTTCGACAAAAGCGCATTCCCGCCTTCATCCGCCCAAGTCACTCACCCACATCCCGACCCCGCCCGATTCACTGCAGGTGGCTTGTCGCGACACCTTTCGAGCTGAAAGCCCACTCGCATTCAACGGTTCAAAAGTTGCTGAGGACTGCATCATCGAGGCTGAGCACGTAGCGTCTACCTTCGATCATTGAGAGAAATGAATTAATGCACATATGTTATCGCCGGGCTAAGGGGCGGACACACGTGTTTGAGAGAGTCACGACACTTTTCGGGAAAACAGCGCTGGCGCTGTGTGTCGGGCCACGGACATACGCAAATAATTACCCTGGCAGGTGGAGACAAACCTGCCATTAATCTAATCCAAACAGTCATTGAATTACTGTTGGTTTCGTGTCATCAACTTTGTCATAATGCTGGCCTTTTGCTGGTCATGGTATCTCTCATAGTAAGAGGCTGATCGACGCACGCATGCCGCATGCTCTCGATAGGCGTCCAAACGCCAACGAGACGAATGCGGCTATGCGTATCGAGTTGCTTGCGATAAGGCGGAGGTTTCTTGGTCCTTTTGGGCCTCGAGCCCAGCTGCTGTGCCAATCTGGGATCGTCGTGCAGCGCGGCAAGACGGCTAAGAAACTCCCATCCTCCTTGACTCGCAGCTTCCACCTGGCTGGGACAAGAATACGTGCTGAAACTTTTCCAAACATGGCGCAGATCACAGGATCAGCTATCAGAGCTCTGCCCGGCCATGCTCGATCCTCGTGGGATCCGTTGGAATACCGAGGCTCGAACGAGGCTTACGTCGCTGTGTGGGCCTCTAATGAGCAAGGCTCCAAGACGAGTCAGGCGTCTTAGTATAGCATACCATTCTGTCGGGTTTTTTGAGCAGGGAGGTTACGCTCGCTTGCGTGGGATCGACTCGGGCTTGGTCCGTCACCAAGGGTGACCGCATCGTTGGAAATAGGACGAAAGGACCTTGTCGGTGACGTCCGCTTCTCTCACACCCCGGCTCTCTGTAGCGAAGCTGGCGGCGTGACAGGCACTACTCTGCGCCAGACGTGGACAGCTCTAGTGTGCACATCATTGTGGATCTGCACGGAAATTTGGGGGGAGGATTCAGCCTGCATTCGATCCCAGAAGCAATCAGTGTGCTGCAGCGCTCTCGGCCGGGATCCTTGGCCTTTCCACGACCCAACTGAGAAGTCCGATAAATCATGCGGGCCGAGCTCCTCTCACGCTGTCCACACGTGCTCCTCCCGGCCTCGACTCGAAGCCCTCCAACCTTCACACAAAGTTACACCTTTTGCGACGAGAGGGTCCATCTTCACACGACAGCAAGCTTTCAGGGCATGGAGACCTCTCTAGGGCAGGACGTATGTGGTTGTGAATATGCTTCCGGCGCAAGTTTCCCCTCGTCAACAAATAGAGGACGAAATTCGGTACGCTACGCTCTGTAAACTTCACGGCAAATCCGTCGCTCCTGAAACGATCCCGCAAAACCGCCCGAACGACGTTTCGTCCATACAACCATAGCCGACAGGCCCAAGGGGACAAAGCTCTAGCCACGTGGCCGTCAACGCTTGACAGGGAGTCCACAGAGTTGATCAGCGGTGAACAGCCGGCGTCGTCTCCGAATATTCATTTGCCTAACAGCGGAAAGAAGAGAACGACTGAAATCGACCACCGCTGGGCGGAAAACTGCAGGTGAGGTTTTCTGCTATATGATGCGAGGTGCTAGCCATGCACGGCGCCTTACCGCCGCTGCCACAGAGAGGTGGCTGCGGATGCAAGTCCCGTGCAGATCACGATCGGGTCGGGTTCAACCGTGCTCAGCTGAGCATTTTTGCTTTCCAATGGCCTGCTTAGTCAACAACCTTGCGTGATCCGCACGCGGAAGAAACACCGCATAGTCATGGTCAAACTTCACTGCTGATCGTCGGTCTCAAAGCTTTTCAGCTCAGACGAGCACAGCTCCTGGAAGCTGGCTCCATCCCACGCATTCTACCCATCACCTCCGTACTCACACGTGCGATGATGGCGCGACTCCACACGAAGGTCCTTTAGCCCGTCGTTAGACTTCGGGCAGTCCGAAAGTTCCGGAAGTCTCGGTAGTTCATTGCGTGTAAGGGTTCTGTGGAGTTAGGAAGACAAGGAGAAAAGGTCCGAGTGCGCTCCCTCCTTCAGGAAGTTCGCCAATCCTTCCCTCCCGCTGTCCATTCTCTCAAACGGGTTAGGCTGGCTGGCTGGATGTCAATACCAAGCGGACAGATATTGGACTTCGCTTGATTAAAGAAGAGGTGAACGCTGGCCAACGAAGCAATAAGAGCACAAATTCTCTGTCATCTACCGAGATTGTTGAGCGTTCCTGGTAGCGAATCGCTGACGCGCCGCGGCAAATGATGGCGCGTATCACTACGCAACACTCGCAGCGTCGCTTCGTCTTTCCTCCAGGAAAAGTTTTTTGATTTGCTTCGGAGGCCATTGCGAAGGAATTCGCAGAGGTCATTGGTGGAATGACTCCATTCTACCGACCTGTGATCCAAATCTACCATACCACTGGGAATTGTAACAATGGTTCGAAACACGAGCTGTCTGCTCAAATTTACCAGTCCGTCGGGACTCGCTAGCCAAACATACGAACATACGAACGTGCGAATCCAAAGCACCGCCCAATCAGATACCATAAGTAATCTATACCACTGTCGGCATACTCAGAAGCCGACAGCCGTGCACATCGCCAACGCTGCAGGGTCTGTTGTGTCTGTGTAGTGGTAGCTGGCATTCGCAACCCAAAGTATGACGAAACCCTTCTATCCAATGAACCGAAGCTCATCGCTTCTCTTTGCCCTAGCCCTGACAGCTGTGATCGTGAACTAGGCCAATTGCGCCTTTCAGAAAGCATGACGGGCAGAGGGCCAGATCTCGAGTCTGTCGCTCTAGCAGTAGTGGATAATCCGCTAAAACGCTTCCGCGGGAGGTCAATATGATAATGTCAGGTACCCGTTTCCTGTCACATTAATGTGATGATGCAAGCCAGTGTGGCTCAGCTCGTTCGCACACGCCGATAGATTGCACATCATTCTTTCGAGACAACTTCGATCAACAGACCCTTGCTGAACCAATCTCTCTTTCACTTTGTATTGCGGCTAAATGATGACTACTGCCCATCCAGCACACCGCTGCCGTCGAACTCTGAATTCTTTGGGCACGGTTGCTTCTTAGCTCTCCAGCCGCTCAATCGTATGATTTGCATGACCCCAACGCTCCGCGAAGGTTTGGCAACTTCGATGTGCTGGCAGGCCTGGTGCACTGCTACCTCCTACTGGCGGCATCACATGAGACTAAAGCATGTCACTGATATTGTGGCTGCGGTCCGGCTCATGCGCAATGCTCTTTGTGGCGCTGCCGTAGACTAAAGCGGTCGGCTCCTTCCGTGCCTCTTTGGTATGCTTTGGGATGGTTTGGACACCAGGCACGTTCCCCGGAGGGTGATGTTTAAGCTTTCATGGGTCCCGTCAATGGTCTGCATGATGCGGCGTGCCGTGGGAGACAGCCACACCATCATTATCGTTGACATGTTTCGGACCCGCAGTGCTTTGGACTCTGGAACGGACGAGCATCAGTGTCTTCGGACTGAGGTCCTGGTCTTGCTCCCGGTTTTCTTGATTCCCACTGCGCCGGTTTTGGTAGCTGGGGAACCAGTGTCGGAGACATCTCCGGGTGTGACTCTCATGGGTTTTGGCCCCAGATACGTCCAAGCCGCAAAGCTCACTGCACTGAGGATAAAGTCGTACCCTAATGCTGTGACAGCCGGATGGCTAGAGAGAGCCTTAAGGACTGCTTGCGGCGTGAAGTCTTCTTGGATCGCTTGGTAAGCTTTCATGCCTGTCATGATGAGTGATGTCTTCAGGATGATTCTCTGGAGCTCCTCTCCCGTTGCACGATCGATTGGAACTTTTTCGGCTGTCATGGCTGTTGCAAATCGGTCGGCTTTTAGGAGCAACGGGACCATCAAGACCGCGCGAGCTGCCAGTATGATCCAGACGAGTTTCTCTGTGCCTGCATACAGCTGCGCGCACGCCAGACACAAGCAGTAGAAAGCGGCTCCTAGCACTGCTCGAGATTTGTTGAAATGCAGCTGCCCGCTGGCCTCGGGTGCAAGAAGCAACGCCACGTAGAACAGATTCTGGGCGAACGATATCGGCAAAATCTGACTGAGGCAGAAGAACGACCAGAGCTGAGGGATGCCACGAAGTCTGCCTTCGGTGCCCATGTAGTGAAACACCGATAGTGTCGCCAGTAGAGCACTCTGTACCCAGAAGAAGCGAGCCGAATCCGCGACAATGGCTTCGCCGAAATCCTGGAAGAGACTTGACGTGATGGACCAGTGCCAGATGGCAAGTGGCAGGGTGGCAAGGTCTTGAGGTTCGCGAGTCGTCGACCAAGTATCGAATGATTGAATGAGAACATTGAGCATGTTCGTCGACAAAGTGGCGAAGCTGACGAGTGCCAGACCACTGAACAGCCATATCGCTCCAACATTACTCCTCTTCGACTTGGGCATTTGTTGCAGACGAAACAAGGTTTGCAGTGTGATTCCAGTGAATACCAACGCAAAGGCAATGTATAACCAGAAAATCGTCGCTCCAAGGTAATTCGTTGTTTCGTCCATGATGGCGAGCTTTCGGCCTGGTGATACCAGAGACCTTATCGTTGAGTTTCCCTTATAGTAGCGAATGTCAATTTTTCATACACTGTGTACCCAGTCTCGTTTGGGATAGTTTGTCGTTGCCGTGTAGCGTGAACACGTGAAGTACGAATCGACAGAAACTCTCGCCTAAACAGTTCGCGAATCTCGACAGAAATGACGTCACACATCCCATTGACACGACATGAGCCTCCAGGACACTGCATCGATCCTCCTTCTATGTACATGTACTAGACATCTTTTAAGCATTTGATGACATCTCATGGGATGACACGTCACGCCTGGACTTGAGAACACCAAGCTATCACATCTATCGATTTTCAGGCCTCTTTCACTGAGGAGCGTTCACTGTGTACACCCGAAGATACACATGCCGAGATTACTACGCGATGTCTACATCCAGCATGGAATTGTCTTGTCATGGATGCCAATCGATTGAACTCAGGCAATGGCGAGTTCAACATCTCCGAACGTGCATTTCATCAAGAAAACCTACTTCGGATCTCTCGACAGCCACAAAGAGGATTGGTTGGAAATAGATCGACTTTTGCCGGCCAGTCTACACCGTGTCTACTTCTCATGGCAGATCACCGGCATTGGAACAGCTACGATCTGACTTACGAGACCCACCATGAGCGAATTAAGAGGCATAGGGCAAGGAAGTAGAATCGTCGGACTCGGTTTATGCCGGCGACTCCGGCATTCATACCAAATGCAGATGCAATGGGCCGATCCGAGAAAGCTGTCTCGATACTGTCGTCTTCCCATTTGAACCACGAGCAGACATAGTCTTCATCGAACTCCATGAACGACTCAGAATAAGAAACCGAAACGGAAAAGCTCTGCCCGCGTTTTGTGAGAAACGCTAATTCACATACTTTTCCATGAGGTAGCTCACGACTCCGAGCACTGTGTGCTACGATATTAACATCAAAGCTCAGTGGCCTCTCCTAGGTGCGCTGCCGCGTCTAGCAGAGGCTCGAGTCGATCCCAATGCGCTGCGTCGGGAGTGCAAAAAGTGTTCCCTTTTTCGAGATCATACCAGACCGGGAAACAGCGGCTGTAATCAGGGCACGGCAAAGATCCTGTACAGTTGTTACCATTCTTTGCAAGAACCAGAGCTGGCCACGCTTCTTTGTCATGTGTGAGCCACTCGTCATCTTCAGTGAATGGTTTGGCCTCTCTGCGCCGCATTGGTCTTGGCTTTGCGCGAAAGACATGGTTGCGTTGGTCTCGATGAGTCCAAGTAACTGTGGAGCTTTCCCAACAATCGAACCGCTTCTGAGGTCAGACGCGCAGCGCGGCATGGATCTATATTCGCGTTCGAGCTGTTCATGCTGATGGTTAGGTAAGGCTTTGTAACGACGAGTCTGGCGACGAGCCGCGCCGATGTTAATGTTTCCTCGAGTCTTACATGAAGGAATTCCAAAATGATAGCTGGCGATTGCAAGTAATAAGCGTGGGCTTCGATGTATGGGATTGCGTCGATGATCCTACTGGAGCAAGTCGTTGCCGGTAACCTTCACACGGTTTATTTTGCTGGGCACTCGCTACCGAACTTGTGTTGCATTTGCTCATGTTCAGCATGCTGTTCCCCGATCACCGTGTATGGGATGACTTGGTCTAGAAATAACGGGAGGCGTATACTGTACCGCGACTATGATGGCAGAGCTTACTCAGAAACGTCGTGTTCTTGCTGCTCAGATGCATCTGACCAGGGCTGAAGGGGATGTTTACGGTATGAAGTTGCTGTTGACACTGTATAGCAAAGGTGCTGCCGCTGTCAGCATCAAATAACTTTGCAATAATCTGAAGGCGACGGGAGATAGGCAGAAAGCGGACAAACGAGCTAAGGCGATATTCGCTCCTCTTTGAGCGAGTCCATACTTTCGTACAGTTCCTATAGTACAGTATCCATATACACGGCAATCATGCTGCGCACCTCTCAAAATGCTCCCAGATTCCGGAAAACCAAAATTTAACGCCACGCCAAAGGATATCTTCAACACCCTCATTTGGGCCACTTCTTCCAGCCACGGCCGTGACCTCTCTCCTTCCATTGTCTGATCATCTCCGGCATGCCCTCCATGGCCTTCCTCCTCTCCTCGAGACGGCCCTTGAGCGTACGCTCCCAGAGCTTACCCTTGACCTTCTTGCCAACGCCCGTGCCCTGGACTCTGAGACCATTCTCGATGCGCTTCTGCTCCTTGACCTCAGGGTGCTTGGCGGAGCGAGGCATCAGTGGCAGGACATCGTGCTCGGCGGCCAGCTTGAAGAGTTCTGCTTGTCGGCGCAGGGAGTAGTGTGGTGCGTGCCAGTTGCCGGTGCGTGGGTTCTTGAAGGCCAGGAAAGGGTTGCGGTTGCGAGGGTATGTGGGCTCGCTTGAGGGTGCTTCGGTTGGTGTGGTGGCTGATGTGGCATTGGGGTCCACGGAGGATGTGTTTGATGCAATTTGCACGGGTTCGGCGGCGGGTTGCGAGGCGCCGGTGATTGTTGAGGGAGGGAAGCGCGTGAAGAATCGCAGCAGCCTGGGGTGCAGGTTCTGCGCCAGGCGGATGTGTGTTTGTACTGTGGATGCCATGTTGGCGTGGTGGTGTGTGTGTGAGGTTGTTCCTACACTTTCTAAAGATGTTGTAGCCCTGCCTGGAGGCATAGTCGGGAGTTTCGCTGGAGGCGGATAATTCCGCCGTGCTAGCGTCACCAGCTCCGCGTCAGTGATGAGCTGCCTATGGCTGTACTGTACTGACCAGAGCTACACCACCACCAAACAGAAACACCCCAGTCCCATTATACCACCACTTACCACTTCGTTACGCCAATCTCTGATCTTCCGGAACATACATCACGTGCTCGACTCATCAGCCCGAGCTTCACCGACCGTCCTCATCCCGCCCGTCTAACTGGACGTCGGCGACTACCTCCATTCAAACAACACATCACCTCCAACATGAGCTCACCTTTCTCCATAAGTACGTCCTACGAATACCAATCCAACCATGCACGCCAACTAATCTCTCCCCAGACGGCGGTGCCTGCGTCGCCATGGTCGGCAAAGACTGCGTGGCCATCGCCTGCGACCTGCGCCTCGGCCTGCAAGCCCTCACCGTCAGCAACGACTTCCCCAAGATCTTCCCCTACGGCTCGCAAGTACACCTGGGTCTTACCGGCCTCGCGACCGACGTTCAGACCGTCTCCGAGCTCTTCAGATACAAGCACAACATGTACCGGTTACGGGAGGAGCGCGACATCAGCCCGCAGACCTTCGCCAACCTGGTCAGCAGCAGTCTATACGAGAGGAGATTCGGCCCGTGGTTTGTGAGTCCCGTGGTGGCGGGCATCAATGCCACAGATGGAAAGCCGTTCATTTGCGGGTACGTATATCAAGAAGCGAGCGCAGCAAGCCTACAACCTACTCATACTGACACTACATCACCAGCTTCGACAGCATCGGCTGCATCGACTTCGCCAAAGACTTCATCGTCGCCGGCACCGCCTCAGACCAGCTCTTCGGAACCTGCGAAGGCCTGTGGGAGCCCGATCTCGCGCCCGAAGACCTCTTCGAAACCATCTCACAAGCTCTGCTGAACGCCGTGGACAGAGACGCTCTTTCAGGCTGGGGAGCACACGTGTACATCATCGAGAAGGACAAGGTCACCAAGAGGCTGTTGAAGGGCAGGCAGGATTAGATGGACATGAGAGTTGTCCGTCTGACGGGGCGGAGAAGTTCTGATCTGAATGACAAACAAGCTGCGCTGCGAATGATCGCGTGGCGAAAGCATGAGCGCTCGGCATGTATCATAGAAAAAGACCTGGCATGGGACGATGCGAAGCGCGGAGTCTACAGGCGTTCTTAAATTGCGCGTCGACAATAGCGACGAGGCGAAACGAATACAAGGCACTTGCAAAACATGATCGCGAGGACCAGACATTGTCGCCGATAGCAAGATCTACTGTTTTACAATAACATACCACTGCAAACTGTGGATCGGCACATACATTGTCAGCTGTGCTTTCCACTATGTGATGTTGTTTCCTAGTGATGAGTCTCGAATTGAAATGAATGCTAGTCTCGAGATACCAAGACTAAGGTAACGATGAAAGAGATCCACATATTACCTCCCATCAAACACGACATATGACCCCGAAAAGCATCGCACGAAACTACCAAGAAAATCGTAAACCCATACCGGAAGAAAAGCATATTCCTCCGAAGAAGACCAAAGAACCCCGTGGAAGGCTCCTGTCAGTCGTCCAGCCCAGCAACGAGTCCCCTCAGCATCTCATCAACCTCACTCCTCGCAGACGAAGCTTTCTTCCTCTCCGCTCTCGCCTTCTCCGCATCTCTGATGCTCTGCTTTACCTTCCTGCCATATGCAGTAAGCTCATCAACAGCCTGCTTTTTCAAGCCTTGCAAGCTCTGTGAGTGTTGCTGATATTCTCTAGCATGCTCGCGTTCGAGTTCAGTCACGATGATCTCGCCTCGGCGGCGGAAGTCGGCGACGATGGTGCGGTTCGCTGTCTCTTGATCGACCATGTGCCGCACGAGCTTGTGCGCAGCGATGACGAGCGCGTCGAAGAGATGGGTCTGGTAAGGCTTGAGGCTGTTGCGCCAGTCGCCGACATCTTCGAGAACTTTGGTGGCGGCGTCGACGGTGCTTGCGCGTGAGCTTTCGCTGGCGACGGGAGAGTTTGCGACGTGTTGAGCCGTCTTGCGGTGATTATTGACCGGCTCAACCAGTGTCATGTCGGTATCGTCGGCTTGCTCTTCTCTTTCGTCTAGACGTCTTGCGAATGGCTCGTCTTCGAGAACAATACCGTGCTGACGAAGTGCTTCTTTGTAGCGATTGACAGTCGGTTCGTTGAGCCTGCGCACGAGAGAGCTTGTGTTGAACGGATTGTCTGATGTATCCGCCGACTTCGCCATGAGTAGCTGCTCCGCGAGAGGACCGGATGCGATTCTCGTCACAGCTTTAGAACTTTCTTGAGGCGCTGCTGGGATAGGCTTGCCATTGCTCGACACAAGCCCCAGTCTTAGTTTAGGCTCCATCCTAGGAGCAGCCTTCAAGTCCAGACTCCTCTCCAAAGCTGTATTAGACGCGGTCATTTGATCTGACGATAGATCCGCCTGTTGTGAGTAAGTCTCCAATGCTGTTGTTTTGGTAGGCACGTCCAGATCCTTCGGGTAAGGGCTACCCAAAATATCAACACACTGAAAGCCTTGAGTTGTGCGGCGGCCTGCACGATTCTTTATGCGATCAGAACGCTTCACGGGATCTCCTGTTGGTACGTTGCGATCTTTGTCAGCCTTCCGCGCCCACTCATGGCCGTTCTTGAGGGTCTCAAGGAATTCGTTTTGAGGCACGATTTGACCTGCTGTGGACAGACCTTTGGTCTGTGCCGGCTTGGGACCCTTTGTGACTTCATGAGTGAAGTCCTTCGGAGGTGCTTTACGTTTCTTTGGCGGCGAGCCGGTATGTGGGACAGTTTGTCCACGTTTTCGTGTGCCTTGACCAATTGGTGCTACAGACTGAGGCTCCGAAGAGTAGGCCTTGACAGTGTTGGTTGCAGACTTGGCAGCAGCTGCAGAAGGCATACGACCTGTCGCCTCGATTGGGTTCACTGGAGGTTTGTTAGATTTAGGCACAAGTTGGTTCCTGATCGATGAAGCGCCAATGTCCTGCCGAGTGGAAGCAGGTCGAGGTGTGTCTTTTGCCCTCACTGACTTGTCTGTCTTCTTTGGAATGCGTGCAGAAGCATCGACTGCCTTCAGTGTAGATCCGTCCTTAGAAGCAGCTTTTGGTGGTGGCATGGCGAGCTGGGACGCCGATAGTTGCTCGATCGATTGCGAATAGGTAGGTGGATCATAGTCATTGACGAGTGTCGTATCGTCAAAATCATCGATCAAAGCGAATCCGTCATTCTGGTTGTCCTGATCAGATACAGTGCCAGCCTTAGCCGGTGGCGTACCCTTGTTATCTAGGCCTTTATTCTTTCGGTTCTTGCTAAAAGCACCAAATATATCTTCGTTGTCCGCAGCTACGTTGCTTGGTTCTGCTGCAGGTATAGTCTGCTTGCGTGATTGGAGACCGGGTTGTGAGAGTCGCAGAGGGTGCTCACTGGGGAATTTGGCTTTTCTACCATGGCTAAAAGGGGTACTCTGCTTCGACAGAATAGAACCGGATAGCATCTTAGCGGATGAAGCAGATCGTGGTTCCCTGGTTGCAGATGCAGTGCCCTGGTTTCGAGGACCGTGCCGCCCAAAGGCGATGATGGTAGGCTTGTCCTTGACATGCGTATATGTAGATCCTGTTCCAGTGCCAGGAGGAGAAGAGCGGACCACTGCTGGCGTCCGCGGCCTCAGAATGTCGTTGTGCTTCGTCGAAGCTTGAGCGGTGGTTTTCAGCTGCGTAGTCGTACGCTGACGTGGGCTGGGCGAGCTACTTGAGCTGGAGTTGGACGCTTGCTCAATCGTTATGGCATTCGCTTGCGAGGATCCAGGTTTCTGCTGTGATGTGACAGTTAGATCTCTCCTACGACCGCGCGATTCAAGAGGGGTAGGTGGCTGGGACGGCTTCTTGGTGCGCACAGCTGCAATTGGCCTCGAATCCTTTAATGGAGGTTTCGAGTCTCCAGTATGTGATTGCCGTGGCACCGAGGGTTGTCGCGAGTCTGTATGAGTACGATCGAGACGCCCCTTGACTGATTCTGACTGCATTCTCTGTCTAGTTGGACCCGGCTTCACAGTCGACGCCTTTGACGCCTTCGAGACACTTCGACCTTTTCGTTTGGTACCCGGGGTGTTTTCTGGGAATGCGTAACGGTCCTCTACCTGTGGTCGTCTACCTCGAGACAAGGCCCTTGTCGGACGCTTCAATGCACCATGCCGTCTCGGTGGCGACTCATCTCGAGACGTCTGTTGCATCTTCTGGCGGACTGTCAACACTCCCGCGGAGATCGCTGGCGTGGCTGACCGAGTGTTCTTCTCTTGATTCATGGTGGTCTCAACACCAACAGATACTCTTCTTGATCGTGCGAAATCATCACCGGCGGCGATTTTCTTCTTCAATTGCTTCGCGCTTATTGCAGTCGCTTGTTGCTGTGGCTTCACGGATTTCAGCTTACCATGTTGCCTCGGTTCAGTCGTTTCCTTTGGAGCATTGCCATGCGTGACAGGGGTCGGAAGTTGTTTGCCTCCTTGTTTGCCATCTCCGCCAGGGAAGTGAAACTCGGAGCCGTCGTCTGCAGAGTCGCTAGCAGTATTATCAGCAGTTTCGCCATCCTGTTTGTTGTTCTTGGCCCTCAACTTCTCCAGAGCGCTTTGTTTCGCTTGCCGCCGCGGTCGACTTTTCTCAACAGTCTCTTCTTGTGCACCCGATTTGTCTCGGGCAACTTTCGCAGGCTGAACGAGCTCAGTTCCAAATTTCAACTTTGCCTTTGCTACGTGGTCATGTTTTTGGCCCTTGGACTGACTCATGCTGACGCTCACTTCGTCATTGCTCGCGACAAGTCCGCTAGCATCGGTCTTCGTCATTTCAGCCATACGCGTTGATTGATTGCGAGAAAGGGTGTTGACCTTCTCCGAAACCCTTTCAGCCTGTTCAAAGCGACTAGATAGTCTTCTTGCTGCCGCCTGACTTTTCTCGCCGGCTTGATCTTGACCATAGTAGCGTTCCGAGCTGCCGTTCTTGATGCCGGCCTCTCGAGGCTCGCGGTCAATCTCTGTTCCATGCTCTTGAGCCGTCACGGCTAAATTGGCATCACTGACGTTGGCGTTCGCATTCAGAGCAACACCATCGTCGATCGGCTGTGCAATCGCTGGCTCTTTTGAAGTCGCGGACGCATTCTTTTCACTCGACGGGACGGTCGCTCCAGCTGAGAGGAATGCATCGATAGCATTGCGTTTCGGCAGAGCCGTGGGCTTATCAAAGTCAACACAACCCAAATATCGGTCACACAATCACCCTTACCTGCTCCTTCGGTGCGCTCCTCCGAGATGCCACTGCCGCGTCCAGACTTGCTCTGCCGTTCGGACTCACGCCATATAAGTCCTCTTCATCGTCTCGGTCGTCCGCAGGCTCAGATCGCAACCTCTTGGGCAAAGAGTCTTGATACGAGTCTTCGACTCGCTCGACGGATTCAGGGACCCGAGCATCGCTTTGACTGGCATCGTGAACGGGTGAATGTGCTACCGCCGGCTGTTCGCTTGGTTTCGCTCGAGGTGAGCATTCGCTGGATGCGTGGTCGGCACTGACGTCCAGTATGATCTCGCTGTGCTGCGATTGGAAATGAGGCGATTCCATCGTGATGTCGCATGCTCGTGATGATGCTTTGCTTCACAAACGAGAGAATCTGGTGAGGGTCAAATGGGAGGTGCCGGCGACTTGAGGCAGGAGCGATGGCGCGAACGCGTCGCGCTCATACTTCGACTTTGCCACAAGTGCACAAGTCCACCTAGAAAGAAAGTTCATGTTCAATTGAAAGTACCTTATAGATTGCCCATATTATACGTCATCACCTCGCGACATTCGCAACCCGCTCAATCTCTTCTGTTGGCTGTTTCGCATCATCTCCCAATCTAATGCCTCCTTGCTGGGCCTCCTCGTCTGGTGCCTCGTCACCACCATCAGGTATAGACCTCTCGCCATCACCGAAAAGTGGCTTGAAGAGGTTGTCGTAGCTGACCCAAACAGCCTTGAATATGGCAGCAGTCAACATTTTCAGCCATGATGGCAGGATTCCATTTCTATCCGCAAATTGTCTCCCAAGAGCAAAGATCAGAATGATGAAAGGTTGCCAAAAGCTCGTGAAGATGAATTGTCCCAGGCGCTGTTTCTGCGTCGTGACTGTGTAGGCATGGATGGCGTGCAGGTAGTCTTGGTATTCGTAAGGCAGTCCACATTCGGCTGCACCGTCTGTGATAAGCTTGAGATATCGTGCAGAGGCTTGTGCATAGCTGGTGTCAGGACGCTGGAATCGACCGCCATCTTTCGGCGGCTCTTCACCTGGCAGGGTTGCCGGCGCGAAGAGGGTATGCGCTTTGAAAGATGGAGTCGATGGGTTTTGAGGCACAGGTTGCGCAGGATCCGAAGAGGCGAAAGGATGGCATTCTACAAGGATGTCGTGGTATGAAGATCCACCGCCTTCGGTTGCGATGATGTGTGCATAGTCCTCTGGCGTGACCTCGTACACTACACCGATTAAGCCTTTGTGCCATCGGTTCTTGCGGTACTTCTCCTGGGCAGGACCCAGAGGTTCGTGTTTCTCGTCGGACGCCGCACTGTGTTTGTTCCGAGGTGGATCGTTCTCCGGATCTCTCCGTCCTGTGTTCGCGAAACAAGGCTCTGCATAAGGTAGTCCAGGTAGATCGAATGTCAGACGTAACGAAGGTATCTGAACGTTGATCTGAGAAAGTGGCTTGATTCCGCGATTGCCTCTAAAGGTCTCATTCGAAAGATTAGACCCATATGCTAGGTAGAGCATAGTTCCTCTTTCCGACTCGGATCGGCAGAGGTGCTCATGGAGCTCTTGTGGCGTTGACATTGTAGCTGCAGCTGATTTGGGAATGTAATCTTGTGATTGTTGGGTGACCATTGCCCGTGTCGATTGCTCCAAACGACGCGCCGATGCCAATGCTCGGTCAGGCGTAGTCCTCGTGTTTACAAGGGGGAGCTCCATTGTGGCGATATGTGGCTTTCACGTCTATAAGAAAGGCAGAGCACTCTGGGCCCCAGCACTGACGATGACTCTTCTCGAGCAAGTTTGAGTTGGGTTGTATACTAAGCAAGGCAGTAAATAGTCCAAGCACAATTGTAGACACGGGAGATACCAGACGATTACGAAAGCATCATTGAAGTCCGGTCCGGGCTTTGCTTGGAAGCGGAAGCGGAAGTGAACGCCAGCCGAACACCGACAAGACGGACGATGAACTACTGACTACCGTCTCTCTTGCAACGACCAGCACCTCATAGACAAAATGTCAGCGGACAAGCCAGAAGCAAGCGCTGACGCCAACGGCACCGATGCAACGGATTTGGCGAGGGTATGTGCTAGTTGAGGTCCAATACTCGAATGACCAAGCTGACACCAACAGGCCTTCCAAGAGCTAGCTAAGGGCGAGCAGACCGCAACAGCCCTCGAGAACCAGCTCTCAGCCATGGAGGCAAAAATTGAAGAACTTCTGGCGCAGGCCGAGAGGGATCAGGCGAATGCACAGGCGGGACAAGAGACATCTGGTTCGAAAGGAGCGGATAGCTCGTAAGGAGCATGCGGTCTACCACGATCCTGGACGAGCGTCGCGATCACGAACTGGCATAACACGAGTATACGAAGAAACACAATGAGATTGGAGAGCGGAGAAGCAATATTGGAGAGAGCGAGCTTCGATCAACATCACCCTGCTATGCGATACTCCATACGGTCGCTCTACAATCCACCAACAGTGGTCGGCTTGATACCCTCGTTCTTCGCTTCCATCGCGAGCGTCAAGTCAAACTTGCCATCCTGGCCCTTCTCCACCACACCAACCTCCGTGATGATACCATCAATCAACTCTGCGGGAGTCACATCGAAGGACGGGTTCCAAACACCAATACCGTTAGCGGCAATGCTCACGGTCTCTACTTGGGAAAGGTCGAGGTCCACGCCATCGAACCTCGGTCCCTTGACGAAAGTCATCTCCTTTCCTGGGCGTTCCTCGATCACAATGTCGGCGCCGGACGCAGTGCCCAAGTCAATGGTGGTGCGAGGCGCGGCAACGAGGAACTTGACACCGTGGTGCTTGGCGGTGATAGCAAGCTGGTACGTGCCGATCTTGTTGGCAGTGTCGCCGTTGGATGCCACGCGGTCTGCACCTACGACGATTGCGGCAATGTGTTCTGAGGGACCTCTGAGACGGAGGAGCGCGGATGCCATGGAGTCTGTGATCAAAGTCGATGGGATCTTATCGTGCACCAGCTCAAAGGCAGTCAAGCGGGAGCCCTGGTTGTAGGGCCTGGTTTCAGTGCAGAAAGCATGTTTCAAGGAACCGTTGGCGTGGAGAGAGCGAACGACGCCGAGAGCTGTACCATAACCTGCGGTGGCGAGCGAGCTGGACAGTCTCAGTAAAGATACAATACAATTAAATATCAGGTCACATTCTACATACCCAGTATTGCAGTGCGTCACAACGCTCACCTGGCTCACGCCAGCCTTCTTCACAATCCATTCCGCGCCGTGCTTTCCAATTGCCTCGTTGTCAGAGACGTCGTCGACAAGCATGCGAGCCGCAGCATCGCAGTAAGCCTTCGAGACAGAAGCACCGTCACTTCCCTCCTTGGCAGCAGCGCTGGTAACAATCTTCTCCAACTTGCCAGCAGCATCTGCAAGGTTGACAGCAGTTGGGCGGCTAGTAACGAGATACCTCAGCTTCTCAATCACGAAAACCTTGACCTCTTCCGCGATATCAGAGGTCTTGTTGTTCTGCAATTCGACAGCCAAAGCTAGAGCGGCAACAATGGCAATCGCAGGCGCACCACGAGTGCGCATATCCTTGATAGCGTGCCAGCCATCTTCTGAGCCGCGGACCTCGTCGTACTCCTCCTGGTGAGGCAGCTTAAGCTGATTCAGGATCTGGAGGCTACCAGGCTGGTAGCGAATTGCTTCGAGCACCATGGCTAAATTTTGGTATTGCCGTTTCTGTATATTCGACTCACTCAACCTTGAACGTTTCTTTAGCCGCCTTGTGCTTCTGCAGGCTCTCTAAGCTTTTCTCCGAGCTGTTCTCTCGGGACTGCGGTGCGAGCCGATTTTTAGTTCGTGCCCGGTGACGCGATGATTAGGTGGGGCAGTGGTGAGATCAGATCTGAAGGTTGTAGATGTTTATATCTTCGATAGGAATATCTAGTAATGGCTGTCGTGTCGTATGCTGCTCAATGTATCGTTGATAGTAGCGGTAACCCCCATTCAACTCTGAGAACAAACTTCAATTGCGTCTGGGTCGTACGAGGACTAAATAATATGCATACATCTGGACTCAAATGGCGGGGCTGTCAAGATCCAGCACAGACGAAAACAGTTGAGATGGGTCAAATATCCAGATGTACATGACGTTGGGTGGCATTATGTGGGGTGTTGCATGGGGAAACATTTCAGTCTTTTGCGAGAGAAAAGACAACACCTCACGTACACACAAATACGATACAAAAATGGCCTCTTCACTCTCCCTCCAGTCCACCCTCAAGCTCAAATCGGGCACCACCATCCCACGCCTCGGCTTTGGTGTCTGGGATTCACCCGCCCACCTCACCACACAATCATGCCTGTCCGCTCTGAAGAATGGCTACCGTCACATTGACACTGCCCAAGTGTATGGCAACGAAGCCGAAGTCGGCAAAGCCGTCCGCGAGTCTGGCCTGAAGCGTGAGGACATCTTCGTGACCAGCAAGGTCCTCACACCTGGTGACGACGACGAGTCCACTTACCAGAAGGTGCTCGAGAGCGTCAAGAAGATCGACGGCGATAACGGATACCTCGACCTCATGCTCATTCACAACAACACTTCCGGCCCCGAGGGCGTCAAGAAGATGTGGCAGGCCATGGAGAAGCTGCAGTCGGAAGGCAAGCTGAAGGCTATCGGCGTCAGCAACTTCGGTGTCGGCACGATCGATCGCATGAAGGAGTACGCTCAAGCCTGGCCACCTGCTGTGAACCAGCTTGAATTGCACCCATGGCTGCAGCAGCGCGAGGTCGTTTCATACTGCCAGAAGAACGGCGTGGTCATTGAAGCCTATTGCCCGTTGGTGCGCAACCAGAAGGCCGATGACCCAGTGCTGTCTGGTATTGCGAAGAAGCACGACAAGACCACTGCGCAGGTTCTGTTGAGGTACTGTCTTCAGAAGGAGTGGGTGCCGCTTCCCAAGAGTGACAATTCAGAGCGCATTGCGCAGAACGCAGATGTGTACGGCTTTGAGCTTAGCCAGGAAGACATGTCGAGGCTCGATGAGCAGAACACCGAGGGAAGCGGCTCGCTTGTGCTGGCGGTTTCGAATGAGTAGATCTCGAGAGATAGTCGATTATACATGAATGGCTGTTCAACGCAGTCCAGAAACCCCAATCCAAGATAATTTTTCGTGAGGGCGAATGCGCCCAGCAATGGCATGCCAACTCCAATATAATTGCAATTTGTTCCGCCATGGGTATCTTTCTATTCGCGCAATTTCTCTACTCTCTCCTCCATTCCCTGCTTCTTTAAGCAGACTGCTTCACAGGTGAAGCCTGCTCTCTCTTGCGCGCAGCGCATCTTGCACGTCTGCGTGCGCGCTTAGACTTCTGTGCCATCCTCGCTTCTCTGTTTAATTGTTCGTCTGCGTTGATGACATCTGCCTCCTCTCTTGAGACTTTCTTGCCGTCGATCACTCTGAAACCGGGAGTTGCTGGGACATTGAGAGCAGCTGCAGCCGCGGCGGCGGAGCGGCGGGTAACTCGGGGTGTTGACAAAGGTGTTGATTTGATACTTGCACGCTGTGTCAGGGAAAGTATTGCTACAGGTTGGTATTAATGAGGCTTACTCGGCAGGCATGGTTTCGGCAGGAGAAGAAAAAAGTCGTTGGCTGATTTGTGATAGCGCAGCGTTTCGTGAGATGATCGGATTGGCTTATGGATTAACACACTGTTATGTATGCTCAGTGGCTGTTGTATAAGAATAAAATGTTGTGGTAATAATATGTTGTCACTAATAGAGGGCAAATATGTTGATTGGTCCCTGTAAACATCACTTTTTCGAAAGTCTGCGGCGAACGACCGGCCTCGGCCCGGCGATTGAAGATGCTTGCGCTTGAAGATTGGACATCGCGTTTCAAACTATTCCTTGCCCTCCCACTGACTGAAACCCTTACACGATATACACCAAGTGCTGTAGATGAGATGGCTCCGGCGGCTGTTGAATAACCTGCCCTGCACTGGACGCAATTCACGGTATCCTCGATGTCCGACTTGATAGTGATAAGGTATGAATTTGCGGAGTTTATGTCATGCAGACCACATTACCACAACCGATGGATTAAGCAAGAGTCAATTGCACATCTTCAGGCGATATTGACAGTCCCAAGTCCATAACTCCGTCCAGATAACACTCGCCGCGCAAAATGTTGTTCTCGCTTCTCTCGTCAACGACAAAAGGGGTCTTGAGCCCATGTATTGCATAAATGGAAGATCCTATGGGGACATGAGCAGATCCGAGTCCGAGGCGTCCCTTTTGTGTGATGAAGAGCGAACGATAACGGCAGACCTCCTCAGCATATGCCACGAAGCCGAGAGCGTCTTCGAATGCTGCCTCAATATCGTCTCCACTAGGCTCTGTGAAATTTTTGAAGTGCCGCGTCTTGAGGCGCTCAAAGCAGGATACTGCTTGATCGGGACTTATGGTCAAATCGGGTTGCTCGATGAGACTCATTCTTCCTTCCATGATCAAATTCGAGCTGAAAGCTTCGTCGACACCATGGCATGGCAGGTGCTTCTGCACCTCTGTGTACCACAGTGAAACCCACTGAGCGAATGAGGGTGAACCATATTCACCGAAGGAGGGTAGGTAAACTGGACAGAGATGCTCGATGCTATCTATCTTAACAGCGCTGACTTCAAGCAGTGCTGGCGAGTTCGGGTGATGTTCGTCGCCGATGAACCTGAAATGGGCTTTTGAAGTTGTACAGTTGTATGGCCGTAGATCTCCGGTGAGCCTCAAGGAGTGCACTGGGCGAGATTTCAATCGCCAGTCTGCAGCCCACGATGGCATATCGCCGGTCAAGTCTTGTAATCGTATTTTAATCTCATCGCCATCTATCAATACCTCGCTGAATCCTGCAAAGTGGAGTATTCCTAAATCGCTGCTGGTGAGGATACTCTGAACGGCGAAATCTTTGAAGAACGTGGCTGGTGAAGAGGCAGGCGATGGTGCGATGATAGCGTCGTTTCGATTGTGCCGATATGCCAATCCGAACAGCGAGTTCAAATATTCCACTGCTTCTGTGCAATTCCAACGACTAAACGTATGCGCAAGGTGGGCAAGAGGAAGGTCAATTCCTGAGCAAACTGCCTCTCTTACCAGACCTATGTAGTACGCGTTGCGATAAGGTGCTTGCAAGAAAGGCATCGGAGGATCTGCGAGATATTCAAACCCACGAATCTTGACCGCGGTGAAGAACTCGTCTCCTGTCAGCTCGTCAGAGCCACACCGCAACACAAGATGACATGCAAGAGCAGCTTCTTGGACGACCCAGAGCCGATGGAACCAATCTCGCTCAAGCAAAGATTCCAGGGCTCGCGCAGGTCTTCCGAAGGGACCAAAGAACCTCGTTAGGCTTTCGTAGTCTGTAAAATAGCCCTTGTTTGCCATCTCCATTGTAAGAGAATGCCTCTTAATTTGATTAGGCATAGATTGGTCTTCAGGGCCAAAAGTACTGTAGAGGCGAAGAACATCAAACGCGAAAGCACTATCGTCGTTCGGCAGGCCTAGCCACCCGATGACTTTCGTTGCTCGGCCGTAGATTACCGACATGAGACTCATCTGCTCCCTCATTTCTTCATCGTCTTTTTAGTTGATGCAAACCTCGTCTGCCCAGAGACTGAGCGTGCTCGCCTTCGTGCAGAATACAACGCTCCTTAGGGCATCGTGGAGCGTCCTACGTATGATAACTTCTTGGCCGTTGAGTAGGATTACCCTGGTCGAAGTCATGTTTCCACATGCATAGGAAAGCGCAGTGTATTCGGTTCCCAGCAAATTGGCCACATGGACGCTCTCTAGGGTGCCATGTAGTCTTCCTTGGTTCGACCTGCGGAAACGAGCTATCCTAATGTGATCTGGGGTCAAGCCATCGTAAAGACGCGCTCGTTGCATCATTGGTTCCTGGGAGGTCATGTGAGACCGTGACACGGGCAACTGATTGAGGGAGGGAGGGATGAGACCACAGAGCATGGCAGGTAGCTTCTGCTTTATTATATGTGGTAGATGCATGACAAGGCTTATCCGCAGATACTGAGGTGAACGCGCATATTCGTCACCGGTCAAGGATTGATTGGCCTTCGATGCGCTTCGCCTCGCCTGGGCTGTGTATCTGCACGCGCCAGGGCTATGCTCTGGTTTCGACTTTGAAGATCGATGTGTATTCATTCGAAAACTGCAATGTCTTTACTTATTATCTCGTATTCGTGCAGCTGTACTTGGTAGTTGCGAGTGCTAATAGACTGCGAGCATTCAGAACAACATTATACCAACAAATGTACTTCCCAAGTGGACGGAGATCATGAGCGACCCGTGTCTTTAAGCCACAATTCTCGCTCCGTCAGACCTAAGTGTCACTTTAATACGATATCCATAGAGATGGACCGTTACACTGAGGATATACTCATGATCAATTTTCGATGCGGCTGACATCTCAGCGTAAAGTACTTATATGACCCTGTGCCGTCACAACTGACAGAACCATAGACATGAAAGTATCAATTGCAAAACACAACAATCGCCGCACTACTCCTCGGAACATCCAATCGAATCTGTCCACTCCTCTCAATATTCACCTTCTCCCCAGTTGTCACATTGCTCTGCCGGACCGGCAATCCATCGTCAAGCTCATAATTATAGCTCCACCCATCAAACGTTACACCAGTAATAGCATCGCTCCCATTAGCCGACAAACGCTGCACATCATACTGTCCTTCATATCCCTTCGGAAGCTGGAACGCATATTTCTCAACCGGTCGCTCATAGTCATTGACGAACTCATTACCAGCAGTAGCATTATACTCATCCATATTGATCACAATCAACTTCGACAGCTTTCCCTGAACATAGCTTGCGTAAGCGGCTTCCCTCTCGCGCGGCAGCGGAAGGTTGACGATTTGAGGTAATTTGTCTTCCGTCGTGAGGTCGCCTAGGAAAGCCGCAACTGCAACATTGCCGTAGTATGGTGCTTTTGTCCCTTTGCTCGTGATGTTTGTATCGATCGGCTGCCAGCTCTGGTAACGATAGTTGGTGCCTTGGTGCATGTGTACTCTCTGGATGTTGTTGGCGGCACACCACAAGTTGAAGTCAACGCCCCAGAGCGTTGCGCCGAAGGTGTTGGATAGGCCGGGCCGGCCTTGGTTGTAGAGTGAGTTGCTTTCGCCTAGGATGAAAGGGAGGTTGGGTTGCAATTCCGTGGAGAGAGCGGCCAAGTGGCGAGAAGAGTTGAGCTGCTTTGCGATCGATGCGACGGTGCTGGAGTGGTTCATCAAAGTGCCTTGCAGAGTCACACCAGCAACGTTGGCGCCGCTGATGTAGTTGTGGGAGGAGATGAGGGCGATGTCTTTGTCGGTGTCGAGACCTGCTTCCCAGGTGATGGTTGGGTCAAGAAAGTTGCCACCGGTGCCGGCGAAGGAAGGTGCGTAGTATTTGTAGTTCTCGTCAGTGGCAAGCTCCGGGCACGACTGCTTCATCGCCTCTCTGATCTTTCTCGACCACATCAACCACTCGTCGACATAGGCCTGTTCGTTCCATGTCGACGGACGCACAGCTCGCTTGAACAGGTCCGGCTCATTTCCCAGTTCCCAATACGCCAGCTTGCCGTCACTCAGTGCCTTACACGCAAAAGGCACAGAATCCAGAAGTCCTTGCCGGGCAATCGTGCTGTTCTCGCTTAAATCGAAACCGTGGATGAAGTGTGTATCTGGCCAAGTGTGGTAGGATTCAAAGTAAGCCGGACCAATAGTGATAGTGGTAGGGTAATCAGGAGATTTGGCGGGATCAACGATTCCCACGATCGCTGTATCGAGCGACTCATTGAATATGGCGAAGTCCTGTGTGTTGCCGCCAACGCGGATGAGTGGTTTGATGCCAGTGTACTTGGCCAAGTTATCAAGCAGGTTATTGGAGAACGTGTTTGGGTGAGAGAGATTTCCAGCAAAATCCGGGAAGGACGAGAACTCGATTGAGTACGAGACAAAGGGTTGCAATGGCACTCCTGCACCTGCCGGAGGAGTTTCCTGGACATCAACCAGGGATTGTGAGTCGTTCGACGGAGTTGATGGTAGCGCTGCGCATAGCACAGCTCGGATGGCCGACAACCCAAGAATCAATAAGCACAGCATGGCGGGTGATACAAGCGCCTTTCTTGATGAGAACCACCACTATCAGTACTTAAAACCCTCGACAACTCATATTTATATCAGGTCGGCGAACCTCAGGATGAATGCAACCTTCCCCGCTCTGGCGATCGCAGGGCATGCTCGAGGACACGGATAGAGCGGATGTTGATCACCGCGCGAGCAAAGACATCGCATCGACTGACACACAAACGACTTGTTCTACATTGGACGCAGGCTGTCCGGTTTGATTTGATGCCATGGACAATTCATGTCGCTTCCGCAGTTTGCCTTGGGCGATGTGTTGTATCGTTGCTCGGCTCGCCATAGTATCGTCCTTGTCCACTGCGTGCAACAGGGCGTTCCCATCCTCAGATAGCCATGCTACGGTAGAAGGCAATGCAAGTGTTCCGTTCTCAAGGGCGTCGCGGGTGTTCAATCACGATAGGCATCCCTCGAAAGGACGCGCTACTTCAAGGTAAGAGGCGAGGGCACATGTTTATAGTGTTGTTGATCCGCGTATGGCCAGACTCAAACAGGCTGGGCCATGTCTCATTGATGTATGCAGTCGAGTCGGTGTGAAGAGGTCGACTCCAGTACATGTAGTAGTAGTGGCGTCTAGCCTTCAACGCAGACCCTAGCGCGCACCAAGCTGCTGCAGCTTGCCGTCGATCCCGCCACGTAAAGAAGCAATTAAACCATCACGACTCCACCCCACCATTCACCACAATCATGTTGCCCATCCGCGCCCTGAACACCGCCCTGCGCTCGCCCTTCCTCTCCGCCACCGCCCCCACCACCCGTACCTTCACCACCTTCCGCCACCTCCTCCAAGACCCAGCAAAGACCAAGGTCTCTAGCAACTACAACCGCCCGCCCGTCCCACGTTCTCGCGCAACCAACAGCCAGCTCCCTGTTGCACCTCTCGTCTTCATCTTTATCTTCGGCAGCGGCTGCTTCTACTACATCACCAAGTCCCGTGACGGCCTAGGCAGACCCGGCGGACACCAGCCCATCCCCGACCACACCCCCGAGTCCAAGAAGGACTGGCCTAGAAACACTGCAAGCGACCAAACACTTTCCCGCCGCTAAACAATCACAACAATCACAATGGCCCAGCCAATCCTCGAGAGTCCTGCCCTTCAGGCTCCCAAGCGCGTCCAGCCGCTCTTCGCACCCGGCACTGGCGAGAACCAAGCCCTCGTCATCTTCGTCCTCGGCGGTCCCGGTGCTGGCAAGGGCACGCAATGCGCCAACCTTGTCCGCGACTACGGTTTCAAGCACTTGTCTGCCGGCGACCTTCTGCGCGAGGAGCAAGAGCGTCCCGGCAGCGAGTTCGGCGAGATGATCAAGACCTACATCAAGGAGGGCAAGATCGTGCCCATGGAAGTCACCATCCAGCTGCTGGAGAACGCTATGAAAGCCACCATCGAGGAGAACGGCAATCGCAAGTTCCTCATCGACGGTTTCCCCAGGAAGATGGACCAGGCGATCAAGTTCGAAGAGGCCGTTGTGCCCAGCAAGTTCACTCTCTTCTTCGACTGCCCTGAGGCGACGATGCGGGAGAGGCTGCTCAACAGAGGAAAGACTAGCGGAAGAGCCGACGACAACGAGGAGAGCATCAAGAAGAGGTTCACCACTTTCGTCGAGACGAGCATGCCCGTGGTCAACATGTTCGACCGCGAGTCGCGCGTCATCAAGGTCGATGCCGCCAGGGATCCTACAACAGTCTACGAAGATGTCGTGAAGCAGTTCGCCTCCAAGGGTCTGGAGTTCATGCAGAAATAAATAAGATAAATTGCTGTTGAATGGCAAGGCCACTCCTCTCATACCGAGGCTAGCGTATATAAACCCCATCACAATACATGTTCAATCACCGTCTACTTCGCCTCTTCCCCCTCCTTCACCTTCTGATAAGCCCTCTTCACCTCACTCAATCCCTGCGCTCTCTCCACCCACCCCTTCAAACTCGGATACTTCTCGAGACTCAGTCCCGCGAACTCCGTCTGCCTCATCCAAGGCTCAAAGTGGAAGTCCACAGCTGTCGGTCCCTTTCCAGCAAGCACCCACTCGCCACCATGGCCCTTAAGCTGAGTCTCCAAAACGTCAAAGCACCTATAAGCTTGTGCTTCGTAGCGCTTATAAGCATCGTCATTCTTCTCCGCATGATAATGGCGGAACCAATTGCACTGACCCATCATCGGGCCCAAAGTAGAGATGAGGAAACTCGTCCAAGCATCGAAGTCGGCTTTGCCTTGCTCGCCCTTCGCCTCCTGCGGGCCAAACTTGTTGCTCGAATCGTAGACGCGGAGGACGTAGTTGGTGCACGCCAGCGATTCCCAGGATGTCACGCCCGTGTTTGGGTCTTCGAGAGCCGGAACGCGGCCATTGGGGTTTATGGCTGTGAACTTGGGGCCCTTGACGCCGGCGGAGGTGGAAGAGAAGTCCCAGAGTTTGACGGTGTATGCTATGTCGAGGGCTTCGAGCAGGATGGCGACTTTGTAGGGGTTTGGGCCGGTGGAGTGGGCGTGCAGGGTGAGGGGTTTCAAGGAGTTGGTGGCCATGTTGGGTGGTGTTCAATCAGAGGTTTAGTTGTGTTTGGTATATATTGTTTTTAGGGATTGTTTGGTGGTAGTGATGATGATGGTGGAGAAAAGAGACGAGCTTGTTGGGATGGTTGGAACGGTGTTATATCTTAGAATAAAAGACACCTAAGGTACCTACTTTTTAGTTAAGGTACCTACTTTCTTTGAGGCACGTATTGTTTTAGCTATTACCCCACGTAGATTTGTAAGATCCATTGGAAGCATGATGGAGCATGACGTTGCTTTTATGTAGCTCGGACCCACTTACGAGTAGCGGAAAGGCCAGGGACGGCTCTCCCAAAGAGAACCTTGATGGACGAAGGGAAATGTGCATGGATATCGTTATTGGAGATAGCTGATTCAACGACTTGTGATTCTTTCCTTTTCAATTCACGAGGCGATATGACGACGAGCTCTCTGTGTCGTATTGTGTTTGTTCATTGATCTGGCGACATTTGGTCGCCAATGTTTCGCTGTTCGCGTTCTTCTACAAAGCTAGTTTACAGTATCAGGCGCAACAGCTGCAGTTGATTTTGCAACGGCCTCACTCGGCTCCGACGAAGATGCCTGTCCATCGAGCTGTTCGGCAGCAGCGACAACAGGCTCCTCCTCGAGCTTCACCACTTTCCCAGTATCGCCTTCTACGACCGGGATGATATTGACAGCAGCCGCATCCTCTTGGCTAGCGGATCCACCAACAGCGCCATTCTCCTTCTCCTCTTCAGCGATCTCTGCGGCCTCCCAATCGTCGACAACAACCTCCTTCTTGGCCTTAGGCTTCACCATTGGTGTCTTCTTGGCGAACGTCACTTTGCCTCCCGTCAAAGCGGCAAATGAATTGAGGCCGCTACTGCTTGAGGTACTAGCTATGGGCAGTCTGGGCGCGGCCTTCTTCGCTGCTACCCTCGACCATCCGTCGCCGCCTGAGGTTTCAGACTCGCGACGACGAACATTCAAGGAGCTGTCCGTACAGCAGAGTTGGACGCTACCATAGCCCTTGGACGAGATGGCTGTGGCAAGAGGCTCTTTCAGGTTTTTGAGGAATTGCTGGACATCTTCGGCTGAAAGCGAACGAGTCATGGCTTTGAGAACAATCTCCTCGTTTGGAAGGAACTCAATATCGAAAGTCAAGGGCGAGCTTGACGGTACCAAGGCAATGACTTCGGGGCGCAACTCTTCGACAGTCAAGCCGAATCTTGGGTTGCTGATGATGAAGCTGTTGAACGGCTCAGCGGCTTCGTTGCTGGCTTTGATCTTCTTTGCGCCCTCTGCATCCGAGTTGTACGCGCTTCCTGCAGCGGAGCGCTGTGCTTGTCTGATGCGAAGACATTCCGCAAGAGTCTTATTCGGCGCTGAGACGAAACGCGGCGTCTTCCACACCATGACATGGCGGTGAGGTTCAGGGTCCATGCCTTCTGAATCCATGCCAAAGTCTTCGGCAAGGTGGTGAATAAACATGCGTTCGCGTGACTTCATCGGCTTGAAGCGGAGACGCTTTTCATCGTCGGATGTAGCGAAGACACGGAACTCTCGCTCCTGCGTTTGAGCCCACTTGGGACTCTCGCCAAAAAGATTCAATGTCTCAGTCGAGTAAGGTACATGGTCACCTCCTTCTGTGTGCAATGACTTGTCGATGTTGAGGGCGACAGCTAGCTTGCGGTTGCGCTCTAGTCGTGCGCATTCGTCGTTGCAGGGCAAGCTCTTGCCGTTGTTGCCTTCGTTGTCCTTGGAAGCGTTGCATTTCATTTCCTGCTTTTGGGCCTGGCATTCGCAAGTAATGAAGATCTTGCTCTGACACGGCTTATCTTCCTTGCAGGGGAATGGTGCATGACACATGTTCTCATCAGGATGTCCACAGCTCTTCTTGGGCTTACCGCAGGGCTGCTGGCAAGCTTGGCCATTGGCATCTTCGCATTCGCCTGGTCGATGGCAGGGTTTACGACAGAAGTGCGATCCGCAACGGAGCTTGTGACCGCAGACATCGCCACAGCGGACATCTTGCAGCCAGCACTGTTGATTTTTGAGGGTCTTTTTCCCGCACATGCACCGCTTCTCCATAAGGAACGGACATTTGGGACAAGCCTCATCGTCTTGATGGCAGTTGTGAGGTACTTGCGGGTGGCCGCATGCTTTGGCGCGCTCGCAGGGGTATCGACAGGGTGGAGACTTGGTACCGCACGGAAGAGGCGGATGCAAGACTGTGCGACCACATCGGCAGCTGATTTCGTCAAAGATGGCTTCACGACACGTGCCGCATGGACCCTTGTGGCAGAGTTCTTCACATATGTGTGTACCGCACTTGAGTAAGCGCCCGCATTGTCGTGTACAAATGTGCTCGGCTTCAAACATGTCGTCGACTGGTCTCGGTGCAGAGTGCAAAGGTCGTTGCTTGCGCTTGGTGCTCTGGCGCTCGGCAGCCTTGCGTTCGCCGGTACAACAACGCTCATCACAGCCATGGCGGCCACAATTCAACAAAGTCCTGCAAACGCGCATGCATTGAGGTGCTTCAGTCTTGCCCTGATGGCAGACTGAATTAGAAGAAGTGCGACCACACCTGCACTGGATGACGACTGTCTGCTTGCAGTTGCCGCAATCTCCTGTATGGCAAATTTGCTCACACGCATGACCACATGGTAGTGTCTTTCCACATGGCAGTGCACAGCTGGGTATGTGATCCTGGCAAGTTTCTCTGATCTTGTCTGAGATCTGCACCAGAGGTGTCTTGCCACAAGGACAGTGTGTAACAACGTCAGGCGATCGTGGGCAATGCGATGCCTGTATTTCTTGTGTGTGGCACTCCTTCTGACACTTGTGCACTCCGCAATCGAATTCTCGTTCGCAAGTATTACCGCACTCGAACATGCCAGTCCAGCTTTCTACGAGAGGCTCGTCACCATCGACGGTGTGAGTGCGTTGGCTTTCCTTCTCGTCTCCACGATCAGCGCACAGTAAGTCCTTCTCCACCTGTCCACAGTAGCATTTGGCCGGAACTCGCTCTTCGCAGGCCCCACAGAAGCCTTCGTGGCAAGATCTGGGACAAGTGTGCTCTCCACATGGCATCATTTCGTCGCACATCTCACCACAACTCCATCCAGAATCGTAATCAGTGTCCGAGCATCGTTTGGTCACTTCATGCTTTCCACAGAAGCAGATTTGAGTAGGGCCCATGTGTGTACAGGGAGGACACGGTCCAGCGTGGCAAGTAAGCTGACAGGGGTGGGGGCACTTCCTTGCCCTCTCCCTGCCACAAGTCTGACCACATGAGTGAGGTTGAATTCCGGTCAAGGATTTAGGATCTTCTTCTTTCTCGCACCAACATGTGTACTTCTTCGGTAGGTCATCTTTTGGTAAATTACAACCAGGGCAACGCCACTGCCTCGGCGGCGGCACTTCGCCTTGTGCGTTTGGTACTGCCACGGTCGAACCTTGATTGGTCGACCACTTCTTGATGCAGGTCAAGTGGAACGCAGTCCAGCATGTGTGACAAGCCCACACCTTGGAGTTCCTCTGCACTTCGCTAGTGCAGATCGGGCATTCGTAATGGCCATTGTCGATGTCCTCATGAGTCCGGGTGGCGATATCTGGTGCTTGAGATTTTGACATGCGTCGCTTCTGCTGCCGAGGTTGCTTAGGAAGTTGTTTCGCTTTTGCTTTCGATGCAGTTTGCTGTCCTGGTACGAATTCTGCGGCTCCTGCTTGTAGTTGCGCTTGTGCTACAGCCGAGTCCGCTTGTGTTAGTTGTCCACCAAATTGCCTTCCGTCGACCGTCCGTCGCTCAGGCTGAGTCTGATTACCACGTCCACCGCGACCTCTACCTCGAGATGACCTGTTACGTGGTGCATTCTCTGATGCAGATGCTTCTGGTGTGGTCTGATTTGCTGTAGTATTGGCGGGCTGAGCAGAAGGCGCGACAGAAGCAGGCCTGAAGCTCAATGACTCTGAGGCACTGGCACCTCCTCTGCCTCTTTTCGCGCCTCTAGGTCGACGAGGTCTGGATCTTGGCGCGGACTGTGTTTGTGTAGCAGGCTGGGCCTGAGCTTCTGCTTGCATGGCTGTAGCGGCCAGTGTAGAAGAACGAGAACCTCCGAGTAAAGCCGTCGTGCTGTTTCTGTTGGTATGGAGGATGCAGTTGTATAGCACAGAGAAGTAGTTTAAAGTTAAGATCCCAGGGTATCAGGAACTTTTGAGCGCCTTGACTTCGAAGTGAATATGTAACGCCGAATCTGCTGTAAAGCCGGAAGAATGTCGCTCGCTAGGGCAATCAACGCAAGACTTTTGCGAGAAGATGAGAGCCTGATAAGTGGCGAAGACAAGTGCACCACCCGCGGAGGAGTATTTGACAGTGTCTGTTAGTCAGAGGCGAGCTGGAAGGTGGCGAGGTTATATTCAGAATTGCTCATCCAGAATCGAAGTCCGTGGCCAATAATGACGTCCGCTGGAGTCTCAAAAAGTCACTGCTGTCGCAGAATTGCCCTGAGACCGGCTCAGCCTTAACGGAAGCGCGCAACGACACGAACCCTTCGCGACGCCATACTTCACTGCCCGCCTCTTACTACAGGCCATAGTAGGTCGGAAATACACCATGGCCTCCATGGAACAAGCGCCGCCAACTCAAGGGACCAAGCGGCCTCATGACGAGGTCGACAATGCCGCTACACACGATGGCGCAAAGGTCGACGAAAGCGAATCAGAGAGCGACGACGATTTTGGACCGGCCCTGCCATCTGCCGACCAGCCTAAGAAGAAGAAGAGGAGGAGGTTGCCATATGAGAAGCAATACATAGCTGCTTTGCCATCGGCGCCTCGATACTCCAAGTCCTTGATGCACAAAGAGCAGCTGGCGTTCTGCAACTTCACACCTCATACCGACTTCCTGATTACAAGCTCTGTAGATGGCTTTGTGAAGTTTTGGAAAAAGGTCACGGGAGGGATTGAGTTCGTCAAAGAGTTCAAGGCACATGATGGCGAGATCAAGAGCGTGTCGGTCAGTGCAGATGGCCGAGCATACGCGACGGCGGGTACAGATGGCACTGTCAAGATCTTTGACGTGGTCAACTTTGACCTCCTCGCCATGTTGGAGCCAGAACTTCCGCCAAAGTGTGTCTGCTTCGTCAGCGGTAATGCTTCCTCCGACGTCACGCTCGCTGTGTCGAACGAGACTGATGGGCGTATCATGATGTACGATGGACGCGGTGAGATTCAGCCGCCTCTACACACCATAAGTGGTCTGCACCGTAAGCCTGTAAACTTGATGGTCTACAACAATGCCTTTGACTGTGTCATCTCTACTGACGACAGCGGCATGGTCGAGTACTGGCGCCCTTCGGGCAGCTATGAGAAGCCAGACAACGTATTCGACATGAAGAGCTCCACGTCTCTTTTCGAATTCAAAAAGGCCAAGTCTGTGCCCTCAGCGATCACCATCTCCCCTACAGGCTCACAGTTTGCCACTTTCTCTTTCCCCGATCGCAAAGTCAGAGTGTTTGATTTCGCTACAGGAAAGTTGTACCGCACATACGACGAGAGCATCCAGACTGTCACCGAGATGCAGCAAGCCGGAACACTTAGCAGTGAGCCATTTGAAGCAGTTGAATTTGGTCGACGGATAGCGGTAGAGCGCGAGTTGGAAAATCCCGCTGTACGCAGTCGCGTCAATGTCATCTTCGACGAGAGCGGCCACTTCATCCTTTACGGCAGTATCCTGGGTACAAAGGTCATCAACACATTATCAAACCGTGTGGTAAAGATCTATGGTCGCCAAGAGACCTTCCGACCTATCAACCTCACCCTCTACCAAGGTCAACCAGACAAGAAAGGCGTCGTCACCGTCCAAATGGCCGCATCTGACAATCCTCTCCTCCAAGAAGCCGAAGCCCGCGACTCAATGCTTACCACCACAGCCGCCAACAAACCTCGCTTCTACATGTTCACGGCCGACAATGACGTGCCCAAATCCGACCGCGACATCCACAACGAAAAGCCCAAGAACATCCTCGCGCAGAAGCAAGCCGAAGACAAGGCCGCTGCCGAAGCTCGCATGGCTTCTTCCGCCACCATCCACACCACCATGGGCGACATCCACGTGCGTCTGTTTCCCCAGCACGCACCCAAAGCCGTCGAGAACTTCACCCAGCACTCCAAGAACGACTATTACAACGGCATCATCTTCCACCGCGTCATCCGCAAATTTATGATCCAAACCGGCGATCCGCTTGGAGATGGTACGGGTGGCGAGAGCATCTGGGGCAAAGAGTTTGCGGACGAGTTCACCCCTGCGCTGAGGCACGATAAGCCTTATATTCTCTCTATGGCTAATGCGGGGCCTGGGACGAATGCTAGTCAGTTTTTTATCACGACTGATAAGGCTCCTTGGTTGGACGATAAGCACACCATCTTTGGAAGATGTGTGAAGGGAATGGACGTGGTGCATATGATTGAGAATGCGAGGGTGTTCAAGGAGAAGCCTGTGGATGATATTAAGATTATCAATATTAGCGTTGATTAGGAGTGGCTTGTAGATAGAATCCGTACGTTGAACGAACCGAACCACTAAATATGTGCTTTCTACAGATGCCGGAATATGCAAATCATGGCAGGACCATCTCCATCGTCTTGCTAGCAATTCTTCAGGTCACTGTGTAAGAAAGCATGATGCTACAAAACTTGAACAATGTCTCGTTGTCGGCGTTTGATGTAAGCACTTCCAGATTGTTTCATTGCTGATGTCACGTGGAACTAACGTGAACAGGCTGACTATGATACCAGGTGCTATGGTCGGCTATGCGATCCATCTCATCCATGTTGTGGTTTGCGTGAGAGCGTATGTTGAGACCATCCTTCGAACAATAATGCATGCACACGTGAACCGACATCGCGATTCAAATGCCGAAACAGAACATTAAAAGTCGGCATTATTTGGGGTCTAGGCCAATACCCCTACGTCATTGGTGCCCGAGCCCCAGATGCCGGGTTCGAGGTTCGAAGCAGAAATTGAGTCGAGACGGGACGACCTGCAAACCAAAACAAGGATTATGCGATTCATTCAACGCTCAATCGCACCATGTGACTACGTTTGAACAGATATACTCATCAGAATGAAATTAAAACAGTTCGCAAAGTCTCGTGGCAGGTACCATGCACGTCAAAAAGTACCACCGACAACGCTAGTCATGTCAAGAATTTCGCCCCAGTCCAGTATGGCGTACTAAACCGACCCTTAGTCCAGCCACTGGAACTTTTTGCTTGAGTTACATCACCATTGAGTCGCTCGTGAGTCCAACAGCTTAACCGCACATTACGTGTTCCCGTTGCCGACGGCATTCGCACCTTCCGGAAGACAGGAGCTCCTTCACACATGTATACAATCAGCGAGGACGCAGAGAGAAAGGACCAGCACAAGGTCCCCAAACGTTTGCAGCCCAAAGGCTCCGGCCTCAACATCCGGATGACTACCCTCACCTTGTTTGGACCCATCGCGAGGCAACGAGTCAACGAAAAGCAGCCACCCAAAGCCGGTGGTGATCTTGACGTGACGCGATGTGCGGCTCTGCACAACACATTACTGCTCTATGGATGGGTATGCAGTGGCAAACGAATCCCTCAGATGGAAAAGAAGTCATGGTGGAGCAGGCATGGCAATGATGAGATGAAGAAGTACTTCAAACCTTCGGTGGTCACCTACCTGTCGAAAGTGTTTGACGTCCCTGGTCACAATTTCTTCTACCACGTCTCCGGACTCGCTGGCCCAAAGGACGTCTGGCAACTATCGGAGGCACTAGACGACGCAGAACGCAAACCACTCTCCAAGGAGGAGAAGTACCGCTACATCGTCCTCTACAACACAGCGAGAGAGCACGTCACAAACCCATGTGGAATCGTCTACGATCAACAAGAACACCGCGCGATTTTCATGCCGACCTACAACCACATCTTCAATTTCAAGGATCCCTCACTGCCATGGCAACCACTGGAAAGCATCTTGAGTGCATACATCGACATGGTCGAGGCCGAGAAAGCCGTGGCCCTCCACGACAGCGTCGGCCAAGCCGCCGAAGGACCCGCCACAGAAATCAAAATGGGCAACGACCGCGTCCAGTTCAAAACCAGACCTTGGGTACTACAGGCCTACACGAAAGGCGACCTGGAAGCCTGCCTCAACACCTGGCTCAAATTAGTAGAAGCCATCGAAAAGCGCGCCGATCCCACAGGCTCCAAGCGCAACGAGGAAGACGACGCCGAACCTCTCGCCTCGCGAACTGCTCTCAACGTCGCCGGCATCCCCAAAGGTTTCGCCTACGACTTGTTATCGCACGCAAACTACTCGCACGTGTGGTACGTCGCGCCTGGCGTGCGCTTGCCCAAAGTCGAAGAGTTCCTCAACCAGCCTTTCCGCAAAGTCCTGAAAGACTACCCGAAAGAAACCGAGGGCATGAAAATGCCCTTCTTGTTCTTGCGCACCGAGGGTACTATTTCAGCGAAAGAAGCAAAGTTCCGCTGGCCTTTCTCGACCGTCGAAGCCGTTCCTTGCGGCCTTTACATCGACGCTTTCCCCAACGCGCAGAATCCTTTCGAGGACGCGTGTAGGTTTGTTTTGCCGATTAAGCTTGGCGCTAATAGGTATGCGAGAACGGCGGATTTCAAACCTATCATTCGCTCGCACAGCGATTTGTATCAGACTGGTATTAATCCGTTTGTGATGAGGCATGGGCCGAAGTTGGTCGCGATTCTGGAGAATTGGCTGGAGAATATTGAGAAGGGGCATTGGAGCGTGGATGAGAGGGGTGTTACGGGTGGTATTGATGGTGAGTTTGGACTTTTTCTCCTTGCTGTGGTTATGAGATGTTCAGCGGCTAACTTTTATTGCAGTGTGGAAAGAGGCAGATACCCGACAGAATTGGTGGCGATACCAGGGAAAGCACCTACTTATCTAGAGGCATGGGCTTTCGAGCGCGTGGAAGTGAGGTCTTTCATTACTTTCAGCATAGCATGTGGAAGGAATAGCGTTAACAGGAGTCGGGTGTGGGTATCGATTCGCTCGATAAGCTACAAAGACATGCATGGGTTCCGCAGGCACTCACGCAATGAAAAAGAACTGTACATATCGTACACCAAAGCCGTCAAGGCAATGTAATTGTAATGATTCGCATCACTGCTACAGTATCAGGAAGCAGTATCAGTACCTCCATCAGTATCAATATCAGTATCAATATCAGCACAGTAACGTCATATGCTGTAACATTGCAGCCTCCAGGTCCTCATGTTCTAGACTCCCTGCGAGCCTGCCCACACCAGCAAGTTGAAACACCATTCGGAGACCCGCGCACGCCGCGGCAAGTCTCTAGGCCATTTCTTGAGTGAGGGCAGGGCATTCGGAGTCGCCGTCCGACCCCAAGGAGCATTCTCAGGTACGCCATCTTCTCCGGCATGGCATTCGACTACGGTACGTAAGGACGCAAGAAGCACTAAAGCCTTGGCTCGAAGTCTGCTGGAGAAAATATCGAGCATCTCCGGCCGCAGGCAGTTCCCCTCCAGTTCGTCGGGCTCGGTCGTCTGAGTCACAGCCAGTAGCATGTATCTGCCTCCAGTGCTGGCATCAGCCCTGCCAGTGGAGGCCAAGGCCAAGGAGGTGTCTCCGATCCCCGAGGCTCGAGTGGCTGTGCTAGGGTTTTTCGGCTTGCGACACCGCGGGGCAAGTTCACGTGTTTGATACATGAAGACGCGTCACGATAGCGGCTATCGATCTTCATGCTTCTCCTGCTGATACTGTCGTCCTTGATCGAGTCCGGACTGTTGCTCGCGTAACGATGCGTAACACTGGCCTGATATCGAACACGTGTCGACAAGCAGTTTGTTCATGTTGCAGGGCTGCGGCTCACAATACACAGGTACACCCAGGCATCCAGATCATATCTCGCACGGATGTGACACGATCCTGGCCGCCTGGCGTAGGAGGCGCAGTACCACTGGTACAAACAGCTAGCAACGCCTGCTATCGCTGATAAACCTCGACACTGCATGGCTGCTGGTAGACGGAGCCAGAGCTGGCATTGGCTGGCTTGTCCACGGGACGCATGAGCTTGGGCATGAGCTATTGAGCAGAATTTTCATGATCATGATTGAGGCCTGAGTGATCGTAGAAGGGCATCGGCCATGCAAGTCTCCTGCTTGCGGGATATCGTGGTGCTTACGAGCAACACCATGGTCGTGAGGTAGATCTGTTGGTTAGTAGACGGCACACGGGCAGATCTTGATCTTGTGGACGAGGCTGCGACGTGGCTGCAGCGGCTCGGGCTCGTCGGGTTCGCAAACGAGGCCCGTGACAGGCAGGTTTTGGTTGTCGATGCCCACTTTCTGCCGCCTGATTCCCATGATCGCAGTGGCGCCACGCGCCCAGTTGCTGAGACACGACGGGCCGCTCCCGATCGCAGTCGCGCTCGATATCCTGCTGCGATCCCGATCCTGACCACTGTACAAGACGAGCCAGTTGGTGGCGAGATCGGTTTTCTTGCTGCCCATCGCGTAAAATTCCCATCTTCTCTACAATGTCGAGGGTATCTACTTCCTCCCGCCTGACGTACTTTAATCATCATTCTCTCCTGTGCCATCCCACGCCTGCCGGCATGCCCTATACCACGAACACTGGTGACCTCTCCTCGCTGCCTTGCTACTTCACCTACAATCCACCAGTATATGATCTCTTCTCCGTGGAAACGCCACCAGCTTCCCCAGTTCATAGTCCCGGGGACCCCGACTGCAACGCGCAACATCCACTACTAGCATATCGACCGTCTCAAGCCACCAACGCCCGCAACACGGCAACAATCGACTTCTTCAAAATGCAGACCGCCGCCGCCCACGGATCGCCGATCAGACCTCGACCGGTCCCGCAACAGAACTTGTTGCAGGTCACCAGCGACGACTCTAGCTCCTCGTCTTCAAGCATTTCGAGCGGTTCCAGCTCGAGGTCGTCACTCGACATGTTCTCTGCGCCGGAGATTGCAAGGTGCTCGAGATGCCAACGTACGCCTAGCACAGATGTTAGGACGGGCAAGACCAACATGGTCCAGTACGGCTTGAACTTGTGGTACTGCTCGCGATGTGCCAGCATGGTTGGCTTGACCCAAGGCTGAGAGACGACCACGACACACTGTGAGGAACGCTCGATCACAGTATGATGACAACAACTTTTCAATGTGTTGGTATTGCATACCGACTATGGCTTGCAACGACAACGACAACGCCACACCCAACTGCAGTCTTACGGCTCCTATCCCTTCGACCAGGCTGCAAGGAAGGAAGACACTGGTATCTCGACACCCATCGATTGGCATCTTTCAATCACTCCAAGTGCAGTCTCATTGAGATGTACCTCTATCTGCGAAGAGGTCACTGGCGTTTCTCTCTTCCTAACGTCGACCGCCATCACGAGATCCAGCCTACAGAATCACAATACCACCATATCGCCACAAGAACAGCATTGGTGGTTTAGGGTAAAATTAGCCGTTGCCATTCGAGATCTATCATCTCAAAATGATTCGGCTAGCTGCATCAACAAGCTCAGTAGAGCATTATCTTTTGCATTTCTTTTGCCCCATTTGCCGGAAATATGCTGGATATCAGGGGGATCTCATAATTGCAACCGCGCTTTGAGAATCACGATGCGGAAGTGACGGGGGAGGACAATGCTTCGATGTGGAAGCAATTGGATGAGACGGTGGAACGGAATACTAAGACGATTATTACGACAGCAACTTCTAACGAGAAATACGTATTTACGACGATACCCTACTATATGTAAACATTATGATCAAACCTGTGTATCACATATATGAAAAAGAACCCCAACTATCCCTGCATAATGAGCTCATCTCCGCGAGTTCCTGCAACGGATCGATGCGCGACCGTTGTCTGGAGCGTTTTCTACATCGGCACGATCGGATGTAATAGCGATCGTAGATATGTTGCGATCATGGGGAAAGGAAGATAGCATATTGATGCTTGATTCTCGACTCCCCCTGGATATAACTCAACCAGTAGCTAAGATCATGGTCGCAGGCTGTTGGTGAATGCATATAGCTATAGGCCCCGGAAAGTTACCTAGTTGTCTTGCGTGCACGGAGAATCCTTCCAGCGTGTGGCGAGATTCGCGAGGATACGAAAAATCGTATTTAGGAATTCAGCTTGGTGATTGTCATGAATTGATTCATTTTGGTCGAGTGAAGTCGATATCGTAGTGTTTAGGCGGGAATTTTGAACATCTCAATCTGGTGCAAGAGACAAGATCAACCGCCGCATTTCGTTGTTAAACTCCGTTTGTCGATTAGCCAAGGACAGAACAGACAAGGCATGTGTGACAAAATAGATTCAGGAGCCAATTTACACATATAGCACCAGCATTTCAGTGTCAACAGGCTTATTTCGCCGCACTCGTACCAACCCTCGTAGCCACAAACCCTGAAAGATCACGAACTCGGCACATGCGAGCAGCAGCCCCACTCTTGTACCTCGGCTCGGTTCAGAGGGAACAAACATACCTCATCCAAGCTCGAGTGAGCAGAGGGGAAGAGCTCTTGCTGTCTTGTCAAAACATCGCACAATCGTGGTATCTAGCTATTGGACCATTCCAACAAATCTCAAAGGACCAAACAACATGTCTGACCCAGTGGCTGAGCCCGGTGTCCCAGCAGAGGAGCACCCGTCATCGATCCCTCCAGCAGCTGAGAAGAGTGTCTCTGCTGAGGTACAGAAGAGAGCACCTTCGCTCGTCAATCTTGCGAAAACACCAGACAGGATCATCCTTCGTCTGAATAAGTACGTAAAGCAACAAAAGATCCATTTCATTTCTGACACCAGACCACTAACCTCACATCTCCACAGGCTCCTAGCAGCTCCCGGCGGCCCCAGCACCTTCCTCTCCACCTTCAACTACACCCTCTACCTCCTCACCTTCCTCGAAGCCAAATCCCTCCCGTTGCAAGCAAAACTCTTCCAACGTCTCGGAAAAGCCGCCTATCCCACGACCGCAACGCCAGGCCCATCTTCAATCGCCGCCCTCGCCACCCTCCTCTCAAGCTGCCGCACGACCCTCCGTCTCCTCGGCGTCCCACCTCTCTACGCCTGGCTGCGCCAACTCCTCCAGGGACCTAAGCAAGGCCAGGATGGCGTGCTCTACGCCACAGCGCTCACGCAGTGCATCTTCTACTTGATCTTCCAGTCTTTCGAGAACATCGCGCTTCTCACTGACCACAAAGTCCTCTCGCCCTCGCTGACGTCCCGCTTCAACAAATCCGGCAACACTGCACGAATCTACATCTGGTCGTACCGCGCGTGGTTCGCCGGTGTGGTTTGCGATTTCGTACGCCTGGCCCGCGAAGCGCAGCTGGAGAAGCAGAGGCGCGCGAGCAGGTCGGAGAGTGAGAAGCAGGGCGTCAACACGCTGGAGGAGGATCAGAAGGCGGATACTAAGTGGTGGGCGGACGCGGTGGTGCCGGCGGCTTGGTTCCCGTTCGCGCTGCACTGTGCGTTGGAGAATGGCCTGCCGGGCTTCAATTTGGGGTATATGGGCTTGTCGGGTGGCATTGCTGGGTTGGGCAAGTTTGCGAGTCTGTGGCAGGCGACTGCCTGAGGGAGTTGAAGAAGTGAGGGAGTGTGATGAGGACTGGATGGTCACGATGAGAGATCCCTTTTTCGTGTTTAGCAGTAATCGAGGAAACCACGATGCTAAGACGCCAAAATTTGATATCGGGAGCGGATGCTTATTAGTTGCACTTTTGTTCCGTTTTGTACATTTACTCATATTCACATCCCCGTTTCCATTGATAGTGCCGTTCAAGTCTCAAGACTCTGCCCATTGCCCAGCTTCCCACTGGCGGCCTTCGTCCTCGGCACCACCTTGAGCGAGAAATCGACATGCTTCGTGCCCTGGTGGATGCTCGACGAACTAATCACATCAATATCGTCGCAGACATAATCCTGCACATTCTCCGCCGTGAGCCCACCAGAGACCTCAATAAGAGCCCTGGCCTGGTTGCCTCTCCCCCACTTGTCCTTCAAATTCTTCGAAGCGACCTTCACACCATCGCCCGTGAAGTTGTCCAGCATGACCACGTCCGCGCCAGCTTCGATGGCTGTGTTGGCTTCTTCCTCGGTCTGACATTCAACTTCAACCTTGATCGCGAACCCACCCGAAGCCTTCGCCGCTGCGACTGCAGACGGTATCGACCCGCCGCAAGCCCAGATGTGATTATCTTTCAGCATAGTCATGGCACTTAGATCTTGCCTGTGAGGGTCGCAGCCTCCGACCAGCATGCCGTACTTCTCCACAAGTCTGAAGCCGGGTGTCGTCTTCCTCGTTCCCGCAAGCGTGTTCTTGTACCCAGCTTCTCTCAGCAGAGTAAGCATCTCATAACTCTTCGTCGCAATTCCCGAACATCTCGCCAGCAAATTCAGCGCAACTCTCTCTCCCAACAGCAAATTCCTAACCGGTCCTTTCACAATCGCACAGCACTGCTTCTTCTCTTCCACTCCCACTTCGTCGCCTTCTTTCACTTGCCATTCCACCGTGCAGTCGAGTTGCTTGAACACCTCGTCGAAGAACGGCACGCCGGCGACGATTCCGCGCGATTTTGCTAGTAGCCGTGCTTCAGCCGGCTCATCGCCAACCACGAAGCCGCCATAGTCGAAGCTGGGCGTGTCTTCTTCGAGCCAGAGAGTGATGTGTTTGCGCCAGGACGGTGGGAGGAGGTGCGCGGGGTTGCCGTGATAGGGGGCGCCTTCGGTGATGGGCATTTTGGTTGATGAGGTTGTGGGATATTGGGTGAGTGACTGTGTTTTGAAGTGATGTAGTCATGGATTCAGTATATTTATTTAGTCAGCGCTGCGTTTATGCGATCACACCCGAGTTCGGCGTGGGGCCCCACCGCGGGGTGGCCTGGATTGTCGGGTATTGCACTCTTTCGGCACAGTACCTCTTCTTCGCAACACCTCGACGAGGACAGAGACATCCAACTTGCTGGGCATGAGAATATCGGTATGACCGCTGACTCCACAGGATAAGAGGTGCTGCAAGAGATCCCATCTTTTTCGCAGGCGGACAAAGTGAGTTGGTCTTGCTATTGTGCCTCGCCGTAAACCCCCGAAGAGTCGACAGATGACTATCTTGAGTGATATCTGTCCGATCTTTGTCAACTCACACCCACGACTATCGTGCATTCTTCCACTCCTAACATGCCATCACACGTTTCAGAGTCTTCATTGTGTTCACCAAACACCTAAAAGTAAATCCACGCTGCCTCTGCTTCAGCTTCCATCTCGGCTTTCGTCGCCGTCGAGCTCCAAGCTCGTATCAGCAATATACACATGACGAACCATCACCGAACAATCAACACAATCAGCCGTAGCAGTGCCAGGTACACTACTCTCGCTCCTCGCTGCAGGCACACTTCGGAGCACCGGACACCTGTCAATCACTTTTACACTTTCCGAACCTCCTCCGATGCCCTATACCGCGTGATCCTGCCAACCACACAGTCCATTGAGGTTTAAAAGCTTAATACCTGCAGCAATTCGTGCCCGCATGATACTATAATACTCCGGCCACTAGGATGACTAGCCAGCACATCGCGAGACCAATCGGTACGCTTGGCCTCGGCTGCGGCTCTATCTTTTTGTACTGTTGATGGGCTGAAAGGCGGGGTCATGGGGTCAAGGGTGTTGTTTGAGGCATTGTCTGGATTGGGAGGGCTGTGCCTTGCAGATAGAGGAAGTGATATGTATATAGGGCCGCGTAGCCTGTCATTTCAATCTTTGGCTCAATTGTTTCCGAGCAGTTCGACCTTGACCACTGCGAGCTCAACGATAGTCCTTTGAAGAGATGACCACTCATGTCGAAGGTCGCGAGTATGATGTTGTCTTTGCTGGGTACGAGTTACATGGACGGAGACAGCATACTTGTATCACTAACAATTCACAGCGGAGGCACAGCAGCCTGCGTCGCCGCCGGCCGTCTCGCTCGAGCCGATCCAAACCTATCCATCCTCCTCGTAGAAGGCGGCAAGAACAATTACAATGACCCAACGGTCACGAACCCGGCAATGTACTTAGTACACTTGGCTCCTGGCTCGCAGACAGCATTGTTCTACGAAGCGAATGCAGAGGAAGCTCTGAATGGCCGTAAAGCAATTGTTCCAGCCGGCGGTATGCTGGGCGGCGGAAGCTCGATCAATTTTATGATGTATACCCGTGCACAGGGTGTTGATTTTGACGATTGGGAGACGAAGGGTTGGTCGGCTGATGACCTTTTGCCTTTGATGAAGAGGGTATGGTGGTTTGACTCTAATGTTTGCTTCGTGAAGAGTCGCTGACGAAAGTTAGCTTGAGAACTACCACTTGAAAGATCCTGAGATAGACCAGTCCCTCCATGGCCACGATGGGCCGATCAACATCTCGGACGGCACCTACTTCCAGGACGGGCCGGCTGAAGATGTGTTGAAAGCAGCCATCGCCACGGGTCATGATATTACTGCCGACGCACAGGATCTCAACAAAGACATTAGAGGTCTGCAAGGCGTTGGTGTCTTCTCTGTATGTTGTCTGCCTCTCGGATTGCAAGCTGTATGCTCTCTTTGCTGACTTAGCTGCAGAGATGGACGAAATACATCTCTCCGGACGGCAAACGCCAAGATGCCGCCCATACATATATCCACCCTCTCATGCAATCTGGAGACTACCCGAACCTGCATCTGCTCGTTGACAGCAAGGTGACGCGAGTGCTGTTTGACGACAACAAGCGAGCCACTGGTCTCGAGTATATCCCTGCGCCATCTACCCAACCCATAACGGGAGTGAACGGTAGCCCGGTCTCCACAGTCACAGCGAAGAGGATGGTAGTAGTCTCGGCTGGCGCGCTAAGTACTCCATCCATCCTCGAGAGATCCGGTGTCGGAAACAAAGACATCCTTACGAAGCTGGACATTCCTGTCGTTAGCGATTTACCTGACGTGGGAGAACATTACCAAGATCACCACTTGGTCCTTTACCCTTATAAAACATCCTTGAAACCGGAACACACCATCGATGCTTTCCTAGCCGGACGAAAGGACTTTGGCGAAGCAATCCAGAACAACGACCCAATGCTCGGCTGGAACGCAATCGACGTCTGCTCCAAGATCAGGCCAACAGACAAGGAGATCGACGCGATGGGACCAGAATTCAAGGAACACTGGGACAAAGACTTCAAAGACCGACCGACTCGCCCAGTAATGCTGACCGGTGTCGTGCAAGCTTTCCTCGGCGACCATAAGACTCTACCTCAACGCGAAGACGGTGTTCCAGAGCAATACTGTACCGTGGGAGCGTACACAGCGTACCCGTACTCCCGCGGAGACATCCACATCACGTCGAAAGACGTCAAGACGCCTGCGAGCTTCAACACCGGATTCTTCAAAGCCGAAGCAGACGTGAAGAAGCAGATCTGGGCGTACAAGAAACAGCGCGAGGTCTATCGTAGGACTAACGCGTACAGCGGCGAACTGGCAGCTGGACACCCGGTATTCCCAGAAGGCAGCAAAGCCGCTCTGCAAGATGGTCCTGTCGCCAAGTTCTCGTCGCAAGAAGACCGTAACAACCTGCCTGAGATCGAGTACAGCGCCGAAGACGACAAGGCGATTGAGAAACACGTCCGCGACAACGTCAACACGACGTGGCACTCGCTGGGTACTTGTCGCATGGCTCCTCGCGAGAGGGGTGGTGTGGTTGATGCTGATTTGAACGTCTATGGCGTGACTGGTCTGAAGCTGTGCGATCTGTCCATTTGCCCTGGCAACGTGGGCGCCAACACCAACAACACGGCTTTGCTCGTTGGCGAGAAGGCGGCGGATATCTTCATTAGAGATCTGGGGCTGAGTGGGGAGGGCGAGGCGATTGAGCGAATTGATTCGGCGATGGAGAGTCTGGAAGTCAAGTAGCTGGGGACCGCAGGTCCTATTTTTGATGACACGCATGAGTTCTGCTGGATGACGACTTGACATAGTATCCCTAACGAACGACTTCCCTTGAGTAGCTCCGCCATCCGTACAACTCGGCCGCCATGACCTGTGATTCGTCGATGTCTTACGCGACCTACTTGATTCTTTTGATGAATCTCAGTATCCTCCAATACAACATGCCTGCTCGGGGTCGTCCAATATGGAGATTTCTCCGTTGTGGACGCTACAGAGCGATCAACACATGCTCTGGCACAAGTCTACATTGCCGTCGCATTGGATAGGTGACCAGCGCTAAGCAAGGTTCCTGGGTGTTCGTACATATGTCCATGTCCGCGTCTGTGCTAGCAACCAGTATGTATTGCGCGATTGTAGAGATAGACTTGGACCTGGTTGTCAACTCTGGCAATTTCACCAAACGGTACTGTAGTAGATTTGCAGCCCATGCTCAAAGCACAGCGACCAGGGTCAATGCTAGTCGTGAAAGCACACAGAGCCTCGGCATGAACCCAGTGACATGCTGTGGCTGCAGGCTTTGTCTGTGCGAAAGAGTAAAAGTGCGAACGTTGGCTTACGCAGCAAGTCTGCTCTGCTCCGTGCGTTTTGGGTCATTTCCTATTTCGGTACCTTTTCTGGTCAACGGTCCGAGGAGTACTCCTGGAAAGCTAGTTGATGTTTCGAGGTAGGAAAGTATTTGGTGAAGTACTTTTACTTACAGTTGGCATGTGTGTTGGTTTGGACGACGTTGTTGTTCGGTTTAAGTTTCAGAAGTGTCCGAACGGCGTTCTGTTCGTGCCTCCAGCGCAAGAACTCCAATGCTATGCGATCCGGTTAATTGCTTCTGTATGCGCGCCGATCAGATTCGTTTTCAGCAACATGCACCGTGATATGCTGCCATACCCCTTTACTCATAGCCGTAGGCGAAGTATGGCGGCAAGTTTGTGAGCACTATTCAATGTAGCTGCCATCACCCGTAGCAGCCAGAGGCCTAGATGGTACTACTGCCGGATGACCGTCTCTAGACCCTATCTCACCAACCGCCTCAAAACTAGTTCAGCGATCTATTAACGCTGCCGTTGAACCCGCCGCGGCCACGTGCCTGGACGCCGTCCCTGTGTACAGCGCTCTTGTGACCGTCTGCAAGTGTCAAAATGAGAAAGTCAGAAGCGGTGAAAGATATCGCAACCGTGAAAGATGTTCGTAGTTCGGGAGTGGTTTGATGTTCTCAGAATACTCTTTCCAGGAAACGATATGTGGCTGGACGCTTGTAGGGAATCCGAGCCGTGTGATCCGACGCGCCCGAAGGGCATTCTTTTCTGCTGTACCTCCGTATGCTTTGGTGCCTCATACATACATCAACAAAGAGCAACACGTGGGCAATCTTTTCAATTGATCGACTATCTCTGTGAGTACGCACAGCACTCACGGCTCATCCGGGAAATGGGGCGGCAATTGTTGCTTTGAGGAGAAGTTGTCACGTGCTGCTGCGCTAGAACACATCGAGAAGGAGATGGACGCCGTCGTGACAGCTTGGCAACATGACTTGTTTCATCCTGGAGGAAGCCCCCTGCTGGAGGCAACACGGCAACGACGTCTCCACTCTTCACGGCCCCAGTCTGCTGATGCCGTCCTCGCCTCGAGTCTGTATGGACCGACTGCAATCAGTGCGTACAGTAGACTAACGTGCAGAGTCTAGTCTCGCCTGGGGACTTTCCAAGAGCTCGATGATCACCACGTGGATTCTTTCACAAGTTACACGGTGACCCCAACACTTTTAATATGGGCAGATTCCAGTCCGACGGCAATGAGTCGCTATCAAGATCAGTCATGAAGATGGAGATGTACCTGCTGGCTGACTCGACATTCGGCATTGACGGACTGTGCATGGTCATGCCTGTGCAACCGGACTGGTCCACTCACCGACTTAGCAACGTGCAGCGGCACGTTGGCTCGCTCGTAGCTGGTTTCAAAGTGCCAAATCAACGGGAATCTCCTCACAGGTGGGTAGCCTCACCGGCATTTGCGAATGAACCTCTCTCAGACCGCGGGACTGTAGTGGCGACCGTTGCAGCCCTGTTTTAAGCTTCCGTTGACTCTACTACACAAATGTAATACAATGATGCCTTCATCAAAGGGGTGTCCCAAACGCGAAATGCTTCACTGGTAGCTGGCCGAGATCTGTTCATGGGTGTCCGGTTCCCTAGCTCAGCCATGGAGACGACTCATGCAGCCTCCGTTTTCCTCATATCCTTGCTCTGATCACCGCTTGCGGCCAACTACCCTTGCCTACTCTCTCCATCGGGTCGAGTAGCGTTCAGGCAAGCCTATAATCCAGGTTGCCCATGCATCAGACCCGATCACCTGTCTTCTTCATCACTCTTTTGATCCTCGATCCTTCCATCCTTACATCCCCAGCACCAGGATGACGACCATGAATGACAGAAGTGCACCAATCTGGGGTGTCGGCATTGCCTTCTTCATCATATCATGGCTCGCCGTTGGTCTGCGGGTATGGGTCAGAGCAGGCATGATCAAGTCTTTCGGCGCCGATGACTGGACTATGCTCGGAACTCAACTTCTCAACACAGCGTATCTGGCTTGTCAACTCGGAGGTCTCGTCTATGGCACAGGAAAGCATCTCGAAGACCTTGAACCATGGCGAGCCGAGAGAGCATTAAGTGTACGCATGCGCAATGAGTTAGACACTCTTAACATTTGCTGATTGCTCTCACAGTTCTGGCTCTTTTGTGAAGTCTTCTATGTGCTCACAACTTCGCTCCTTAAAGTCAGCATTGGCTTCTTCCTTCTTAGAGTGGCCACCAACAGACTCCACATATGGATCATCCGCCTGACAATGAGCCTAACCATTCTTTTTGGGCCCATTCTCTTTTTCGTTTTCCTCTTCCAGTGCAGCCCAGTGCGCGCTTTTTGGACTCTGGACCCACACGATGGAAAATGCCTGGACACCACTGTACTCGTCGGCTTAGTCTTCGCCATTTCTGGTCTCAACGTCATTGCTGACTGGACATTTGGTCTGTTACCATTCTGGATCGTCAAAGACCTACAGATCCCCCAACGTCAAAAGCGCCTGGTGATTGGACTCCTTGCATTCGCTGCTATTGGTTGTACTGCGACAGTTGTGCGCCTACCTTATGTTCTCAATCTTGACCAAAGTGCGAAGGGCTGGGATGGTGACTTCCTATGTAAGGCTTACCTCATATCTGAATGCTGTCTGCGATAGATGCTAATTCTGTGACAGACAAAACCACAGACATTGCCATATGGTCGACCGTCGAGAACGGCGTCGGCGTCGTAGCAGGCTGCGTAGCAACTCTTCGGCCACTCGTCTCATCTGTACTTAAGAAGTGCGGACTCCGCAGCGGACTGGACACAAAAGGTACAAGAGGCACGGACATCCCAAAAGCTATGTCCCGCGGCAACCGAATGTCACTCAACGCAATGCAGTTCGGACACAACCCTACTCACGGAACCGTGACGACAATCACGGGAAAGGGAGGCCGCAGTAACCACTCAAGAGGCAGCAGTGAGGAGCCACTGGCAAATTATCCTGGAAAGATCGGGAAGACGTTCTACGTTGAGACGGAGGAGTCAAGTATTGGACATGGGAATGTTCCAAGGGTTTCCGACGACCCTTACTACCCTGGGCGGTAGCTATGAAGTGAACGCACTCCTTGTCTAGCAGAGACGTGTACGACGATCCAGCTTAATAATAATAATTACCACTTAGCCTCTTCTACACGAACAGAATCTTGATTCACCTCCTCAAGGCTCATCAGGCATCGGCATATCGAAATCTGCGATTGCCTCCAAGTCAAAGTTCAGGCGCAATTGTAACGCAGTCCCTATCATTATTGCAATGTAACATTAGCGATAGCACGATACAACAAGCCTGATACCGCATTGTAACGCAAATTGCAAGCATGTCTCCGTATCAACACTCTCTTGGCTGCAACGGGCGAAGATCTGCAAAACCATCGTGTCCCCGCAACATGGAACTGTTATCATCACTTTGGGGTGGAGCCGGGTGTTAGCCAATGCGTGCAACGTCACATCGTCCCCCGCAGTCGTACTGTAACAATGCGATATCGAATATCTATATGACAGCACAGCAATCCTGAACTCCTGTGTCATCAAGGAACGGAGTCTCTTACCACAATGGCTATTCTTCTTGCCTCGCTTCTCCTTTGCTCGTCGTTAGTCGGCGGCGATCTACTCGGTCTCCCGACAGTGCCATTCGTCGAGCATGGTGGTATCAACAGTATCTCATCCTTACATCGCATTGTTGTTGATGCCAAATATTGCGACACCACTGATACTGCTGGCCACACTTTGATCCCGCCGACTTTACTCGAGTTTGCAAACACTTTCGCTTCGGATCTGGATACGACAGGACATTTCGTCGAAGTCGTTGCTGGTCACGAAGCTGAACGTGGTAGCATCTTTTTGACTATCGGAAATTCCAGCGAATATGTTGACGTTGCTGGAAGATGGACCTCTGAAGCCTACAGCCTGAACGTCAGCGACGATCGGATCATCGTTACAGGAGCCTCTCCCCTTGGAGCTTGGTGGGCTACGCGATCGATATTGCAACAAAGTGCTCTGCAGAATGGTACCATTGCGACTGGGTATGGAGTCGATGCGCCGGGCTGGGGCACGAGAGGAATTATGGTAAGCATCTGATCAACACAAAACCATTGTGTTACCCAACAGCATGTATTCCTGCGTCGATTGCTGACCGATACAGCTCGACTGTGGCCGCCACTTCTATCCGGCGGAATTCATCATCGAGCTTTGTACATGGCAGTCGTACTGGAAGCAAAACATCTTCCACATGCACCTGTCCGACAATCTCTACAACAATCCTAACTACACCTACGAGCAGCAAATGGAGCTATACGCTCGCTTCCGATTATGGTCTGATGATCCTAGAGTCGCTGGACTGAACAAGTACGCGAACGAATCTTACACTCGCGAAGACTTCGATCGTATTCAGTCCGCCTGTGCTGCACGCGGTGTCACAGTGATACCGGAGATCGAGTCGCCGGGCCATGCTCTTGTCATCTCGCAGTGGAAACCGGAACTTGGTTTGGAGGGCTCGCTCGATCAACTCAACATTTCCTATCCTACGACAATTTCGACTGTCCAGACGATCTGGGATGTCTTTGCGCCATGGTTCAAGAGCAAAGTTTTCGAGATCGGTGCTGATGAGTATTCTGACGATTCGCTTTCTGCCTAGTAAGTTGTTATCTGTCTTTGCTCGATCTCGGTCAGGCACTAACATCTTGCAGCGAAACTGGCGAGGCCTACAACTACTTCGTCAAGAGCATGAACGACTACATTCGATCGACCTTTGGCCGCTCAATGCGTATCGTGAGTCGAGAGTTCCCACCATAATAAATGCAGCACTCAATGCTAACCTGGGTTTCATTCTAGTGGGGAACTTTCCCGCCTCAATCCAACTATACAGACAACGTCGACACGGACGTCTCTATCCAGCACTGGGAGTACTTTGAAGACAATCCTTACTACGACTACATCCTTAACAACTACTCCGTCGTCAACTCTGACGACCGTGTCTACATCGTCACCAAGTACTCAACGTCGTATCCGCAGGTCTTGAACCAGACGTTCATCTTCAACGGCAATCCCGATGGTGGAGCCTGGTCGCCGTATATCTTTGACTCAACAAACTCAACGAACAATCCGCAGCGGGACAACCCATATGTGCTGGGCCACATCGCACCCCAGTGGAACGATTATGGAGCCAACGCATCGACCTACCTGGAAGGCTACTACTCATGGCGCGACGGCTTGCCGGCGTTGGCCGACAAGCAATGGGGAGGCAATATCACGCAGGCGGAGTACAGCGCTTATCTCGCAGTTCTGCACGCCAGTGCACCTGCGCAGAATCTCGATCGCAGGATCAAGTCATCATCATCTACGATATTGAGATATGATTTCAATGCATCGTCAGCGTACACCAAACACGACGTACGTGACTTCTCTGGTAATAGCTACGACGGCAAAACCAATTGTAGCATATCGTCTGCAGCTCTCCAAGTCCGGAACGGCTGTTCTCTGATCACCCCGCTCACTTCAAAGGGCGAAGATTACACTTTGTCGTTCTCCGTCAAACCGTCATCTGGAAGCCGCGGACCAATCTTCAGCGGCCAAGACAGCGTACTACAGTCTTCAGAGACGAGCCTCGACCTCGTGACTGGTGGCTACGCTTTTGCTCTCAACTACTCGCTGCCTATTGGAGAGTGGACGCAGGCGCAACTCATTAGGGAGGGCAATCGAACATTCTTCAGCGCCAACGAGGAACCGAGGATGGAGTTTTTGACGCGGATCGGCATCAACGGCGAGAGGTTCGTGTGGGATACCATGGCTATCAATGCGCCGGTGCATAGCATTGGAGGAGGTGCTTGGGAAGGTGATATTACCGGAGTTGAGCTCGTGGACTTTGCTCGAGAGTAGATAGTCCGAAACGAAGGATTCCGCTACGAGGGTTGAGTAAGTATAGATAGTCAAAGACTCGTGTTTCGCAAGATGATATCAATTCTCATTAGCAAGTAGCTATGAGGCTTTGCATATATGTTCGACACTATCACCTATTCCTTTATGGACAGAACTCTCCGCTGAAGGACACAAGCACAGCCTCACTTCCGCGAACCTGAACAATCTGGTCCTTGCCAACTTGCTCGATCTCGACTTCACCGACAGCAGTACCGTTCTCGAAAGATTGGCCAGCCCAAGTAGCCTTCGAAGTATCCTTCTCGTCCACATGCGGGGCCGTCATTCTTTTGAGCGAGACAGACTTCTGGCCATGTCCTTTGCGGTCTTTGCCGCCTGGCAGCTTGAACGAGACGGTGTAGTCTTCTGTCGAATTTGCATAGTATGGCTGCATGTTGATCAGAGCGAGTTTCTCGATCTGGTCGTTGACATAGAAGGCGTAGGCTGAGAATCGCTCGCTGTTGACACCTTCGGGCAAGTCCAACGCGCGCACTCTTGTGTCTTGAGTGCTGAATGCTTCGGCCATGAAAAGCTGCGCGACGAAGCTAGGGAGAGCACGCGCCTTGCCTCTTCGTGAGCTGTTGCGCGGGTAGACGAAAGAGTACGTGGAATAACCTGGTCCGCCATCCTCGCCTGCCTCGTTGGACTGTTGGTTGCTCTGGAAGACGAGCGTAGCGCCTTGGTGGAGGTGCACACTGCTTGCGTTGAGCGAAGCATAGATCAGATCCGCATCGAGCACCCAAAGTGCTTGAGCAAAAGTATCGGTGACGTTGGGCTGACCAGAGCAGGAGATGGAGTTGAACTCGCCAATCACCCACGGCTTGCCACTGTCCAGTGCAGCCTGAGCAGAGGGGTAAATCTCCTCGACTGCATAGCGCACGAGCTCAGTGTGATTGAGGATGTTGCTCGTGGTCGCAAGGCGCTGCCGTGCTGGGTCGCAGGTCGAGAATGGGTAAGAGTGGATAGAGTATTCAGCCACTTCTCCGGTGCTGTCAATTCCTGCTGGAATGAGATCCGCGGGTCGAACCTTCAGACCCGTTACGTCGGTCGTTGCAGAAGAGGCCCACCAACGGTCTTTCGGGAGATCAATTTTCCCGGTGGCATCTACCGCAACGTCGATTGCGTTTGTCCAGTTTTGCCACTGAGCAATGTACGCCTCGGTGCTGTTCTCCCATCTCGTGTCAGGGTAGTTTGTAGGCTCATTGCCGAGCTCAAAGTAATCGATCTTTTCGCCCTGATACTTTGCAGATGCAACTGCCATGTCTCTCGCTATATTGAGGCTGTCATTGCCGAAGTTGAGCGTGGACACAAACTTGGTTCCATTGGGGAAGTTGTTCCAGCTTTCGTAATATGCCGGTCCCACGGTAGTACGGTATACACCACCAGACGGACTCGTGGTTCTAACGGGGTTACCAGCAGATTCGCTGAAGATCTGGGAAATAGTAGTCAGCATCGCGATGGTGGTTTACAGCTCAAATACACTGACCATGCTGTCCATTGTGATTCCTCCCGGGCGAATGATAGGTTTGCCGCCATGCTCGACGATCAGGTCGAGAAGACCAAATGTCAATGCGTTCGGGTCGCTAGCATTGCCAAAAAATTCCACCCAAAAGGCTGGCTCGAATGAGAAAGATGCAAAAGAATTCGCATGCTGGATCGAAGCGTTTTCTGCTGTTCGCGGAATCGTGAGACTGTAGGATTTAGCATGACCCGGCTTGGGGTGAGCTTGCACAGAGGATGCTAGAAACAGGCCGGAGCCAATAAGTTGCTTTGCTTGACGCATGTTCACGGTTGTGTGTATATTATCGGACGAGTGCTTCAACAGAACAACTCAGGACTACAGGCATAGCGAACACGATGTTATTATAGCTACAGACATCCTACCGACAGTCTACAGCTCGCGTAAATGGTGACCGAGGATACTTCAGCTTTCGGAACAATTGAGGGGTTCGTGACGGACGACCAAGAGAAATTTGTTGCGCGTGGTAACAAGGTTGTCGATCGGAAGAGGAGGCACAAAGGCAAAGTGCATCTCAAGTGCGGAGGGACACGATGTGGAGCCGAGATGCCGATGTTGACATGGACTGGCTGTGGCAATCATCTTTGCAGGGTTAGAACAAACATTTCGATGAGTTGATACGTTCCGGTGATGTGAAAGAAGTCATGAGTGCAATGCAAGGGAATAATTCATATACTTTATCGGCAACAATCAGAGGACACTCAAAGACCAGAATATCTTATGTTATGTCATTTCCATCTGCGGATTTCGACGTAAAGGGCAAAGATCATCGTACTTTGTGCACGCTCCGTTCCTTCTTTGAGGACGATATTAGTGCTCTTCCATCTGCCAAGATGTCTGTCGTGCCCTTTCTCCATGTGCTGTTGCGGACTTCTCTACTGTAAACGCACGCCATGCGTTTCATTCTCCTTCATCGACAATGTACACGAAGCTGGGTGTGTTGAAATCGGACAGTATAGATGGCGACGCCTCTCGCTCGCACCACTTGAACATCTTCAGACAAATGAGCGGTAATGCCCAATATACAGCCGTGTCAAAGGAGTAGACGAGATTTGTACTGCTAGGTGTCTACTTACTCTGGTAGTTGTGGTATACGAGTACTGAGGCTTTGCTTGCGCCGACGATCATCCTATGACCTAATGCTGCATATCGGGTGGAGCCTCCGCAACGGTCTGAGGGTCTGATATCGAAGACGACATTTGATGATATCGGTCTGATGTAAGTTGAAGCTGGCGCTATCACTTGTTGCTCTGCTCTCTGCCATGTGTTTGAACACGGGATCATAAATTCAGCACACACATATCGTCATCGTCAACAGTGATCGAAGATGGTAGTCGGCGACTTTCCACTTTCCGGCAAGATAGCAGTTGTGACTGGGGGTGGCTCAGGTGAGTGAAATTCAATGAATAAATTAAGTGTCTCTCTGACCACTTCCAGGCATCAACCTTTCTTTTGTGAAACTCGCACTAGCATCCCAAGCCAAAGTCCTCATAGCAGACATCCAGCTTCTCGAAGAAGCACAAGCCCTCATTCGAGGTCCTGAAACGGCCGGCAGAGTCGCATATGCCAAATGCGATGTCTGCAAGTGGGACCAGCTCGAACGGCTACCTTCAGAAGTCGAGAACGCTTTCGGCCCAGGAGCAGTGGCTGACGTCTGGGTTGCGGGAGCTGGAGTCTTCGAGCCGAATGTTAGCTCTTTCTTCCAAGACAAGGAGGACGATGGCTACAAAGCTATGCGAATCAATGCAGAACATCCAATCAAGCTCACGAGAATCGCGATACGTTCCTGTCTGAAAGCGAACAAGCCGGGCGTGGTATTGATCGTAGCTTCTGGCGCGGGTGTCACTGGGTTCTACGGCTCGCCACTCTACTGCGCTACCAAACATGCCGTCGTCGGCTTCACCAAATCGATGGCACAAGCCGACAAAGACGAGAATGTCAAGGTTGTGAGCGTGTGTCCTGGCATAGTGGCTACGCCAATGTGGACAGGGGCAGCTGCCCAAGATGTCGCAAAGCAGTATGCGTACAGCGATGAAATGGCGATCACAGCGGAAGACGTCGCTGCGGCTATGAAAACTCTGATCGAGCAGGGCAAGTTTCCAGGCGGCAGCCTGCTCGAGGTGTCCAAGAGTCGAGGACGAAATTTGTTGGAAAGCAGTGAGCTTTCTCAGAAACTCGGACCGGAGGGTCAGACGTGGATTAACGGGTGCTATGCGCCAGTAAGAGAGATTCTTATAAAAGAGAGAGTGGCAGAAGAAGGTGCTCAATGAACGTGGAGGAACGTTGTTCTTGCCATTTTGTACACTTTTCTTTGATGGGCCACAACAGCTTTCGATACACAGCAATGCGACAGAAACGACGCATCTTCATGTGATAGCATCCAGACACCTGCCTCGAAAGCGACTCGCATCTATCGTCCGGCTATTGATAGCATTAGCAAATCCTGGTCTTCTGTTTTGCTCTCAGTCGTCCATCGTCCTGAGTGAGATGAGATGGAATGGTCAAAGCTTCATAATTGTTGCATCTGGAAACAACTCATCGAATCAACATGATTCAATCCGGTGAGATGGCCGAGCGGTCTAAGGCGCTAGCTTAAGGTTTGACGGTTGTTCTGTGACAATATCACGGTTCATACCTCACTCTTGATCGCTAGTCCGAAAGGGCGTGGGTTCAAATCCCACTCTCATCAACATTTCTTTTGCTTTTTCAGCCTTCCATAAGCCCATTTCTCGATGGAACTGATAGAGACGTGGACAATTGAACATTTCGACTTTTTAGATCTGAGGTGTGAATTTTCGTCTGACCTCGTACGAGACGTTGCCACCTCTTTGCTGTCTAGACGAGGCTCAGATGGTTGAGGTTCCTTCGTTGGATTTGCATTGCATGTTGACGGTCACGTCTGACAAGTAATTGACAGCTTCAACTGCATTAGAATGAGGGCGTTTGTGTGTTACGGTGCTCTGTCGGGTCGACGTTAGCCCCGTTGATCACGTCAATTGCACGTGCAACAAAGTAAATGCAAACCAGGACTGGATAGATTTAACGTACTCCTTTCGTTCATGTGATCAGCGATGGGATACAGCGTCTCATGCTACAATCCTGTTGCATTAAGCCTCGTGGCACAGGATAGCAGATTTTATGATGATCAATGCTCTCTCACAACTCCCACTCATCCCTCAGCACCTGGACAATTTGCTCGCAAACGCCCTCATCCACCAGGAACCCATGCCCACCATCGACCGTCTCGAAAACGTAGTTTTCTCGCCCCATCATCCCATCAAGGTCTTCCTTGACATGTTCAGCCCTCACCACCGAGTCATTCTTGCCACCAATAACGACCATCCTCTCCTTCCCTAGCCGCGCCTGCTGCTTGGCGAGGAGATTCCGGCAAGCCTGCTGCCAGATTTGCCCCTGGTTCTGGACTGGACCGTTGATCAAGGTGGACACGAAACTGGTCAAGTGGCCCTGGTGCTTCTCATACTGCCAGCGGACCATGGCGGCGATGTTAGCCACAACCGGATTCTCCGAGTCTTCATCCTCACCGACGCCTAGCACGCCAGCAAGCATCTCGTTCAGCTCCACATCACTCTTCTTCCCCTCCCTCGCCGCTTGAGCAAACTCCACATACACGCCCGGCAACTCCCTGATCAACCCGGCGGGTGCTAACAGTGCAACCGACCGGACGAGGTGAGGGAATGTAGCGGCGAAGTCCATGGTTATGCCGCCGCCGAGGGAGAAGCCGATGATGCTGAAGGTGTCTGCACACCATGGCAATGGCGAGGAGGAGGCTGCGAAGAGGAGTTGCAGAGCTAGGAGCCGAGGCTCGTGGGGTGTGAGGGGAGTGTCGGTGTACCCGCGGCCCCAGAGATCTATGATGAGGTGTTGTCAGTGGTTTTGTCACAGCAGCATTCATCGCAGTGGCGGACGAGCAAGACTGAGATTGTTGGAGATGACAGTTCAAGTAGTAGCGACGACCGCACTCTGCATCTTCCAGCCCAGTGCACGCGTGCCACTTTGACTTCAAAGTCGAGCAACGGCCACGGCAGAGAAGCCAAAAGGAAATAAGAAAAATCAATCACCTACCGAGTACAATCACCCTACACCCCTCCGCCACCAATCCCTCTGCTACGCGCTTCCACACCGGCGCGCACGTCGCGTCTCCATGCACCATCATCACTTTTCGTCCATTCTCGTTTCCCCACTCGTAGACCCGCATGACACCATAGGAGGTCTGCACATCTCTGGCTCCAGGATACAAATCCGGCGGGTAGGGCAAAGCAGCAATCTGAGCAGGGGTGAGGTTGGGGAGTTGGGTGGTTCGAGGAGAAGGGATTGAGGAGCGCGAGAGGGAAGATAGTTGAGACATTTCTTTTCAAATTGGGGAGGGAGAAGGATATGGTGGTAGATAGATTTGGGTTGAGCTCTTGTTGTGTTGTGTTGGCATGTTGTTTATGTTCATGAATCCCACGTGGCTTCAATGTTGATTAGTAACTCCTAGCTGATAAGCCGGGGATTAGCGGCGTGAGGCTGAAGCTGACTCGGAGGATTTCAAGGTCTAGGCTGATTTCGAATGTTGCTGTATTGTCAGATAGTGTCAGAAGAGGTCAATAAGGCGGACTGGAGAAGAAGTAATGGCCACTGTTGCAAATTGATTGTGAGTATCCGCTTGAGCTGGCCACTGTTCGGAAAAATAAGCTGCAGGCTGGAATGTCTCTGAAAATTTCTCTATTCAGTGTGTTGTCGCTGAGGGCATGAAGAGCCTGATGATGGTCGACATCGTGTAGGCCATTCTAAGGACGGGTCGCTCCGGCAGATCATTCTCAAGCAACTTCCTGAACCATCCTTCCACCATTTGACGAAGTGTTTGCGCCTTTGAATACTTCACCAAGAGGGCTCTCGAGCCACTCATCAGGTACTGCCACTATGCTGCCTTCTTTGTTGTTGACCCAGCGAGAGTAAAGCGGGTTCGCTCGAGGTCCACCCTCCTCATCTTCTCCAGGTGTCATATCGGCAGCCTGTTGTGCGGCTATCATCTCAGCCCTGGTGCGCCTTTTAGGAGCAGGCTTGCTGAGCAGTTTGTTGATAGTTTCCATCTGCGCATATGTGTTAGTCTCTGGCGTAGCGGGAGTAAACAGTCAATATGAACCGACCTTCTCCTCCTCATTACGCTTCTCACTCAGGTTTTTGCGTCGACGAGCCATCTCTTGTCGCCGCATGGCATGCTCCTCCACAGACAGCATTTTCTTCTTTTGCGCTTCGTTGGATAGTGCAAGCAGGCCGACGTTCTCTTCTTCATAGACACCACGCTGTCTTCGAGTGAGCTTGGTGATATCTGGTGTTCCCGAGCGGGAGTTGTCGATATCTGAGCCGGAAAGATCGTCGTCTTCGTCTCCAATGTCTTCCTCTTCGTCGCCTTCGCCGAGCTCGATCTCGTCGCCGGACTCAAGATCGGAAAGCTCATCATCGTCGGCGTCTTCGAGCTCTTTGGCCTCGACAGACTTGAGAGGACCGGCTGCTGGTGCTGAGACTGTGACGTTGGCTTTTGATTTGCCAGGGACTTTTTGTTGCTTGATCACAGGTGGTGGAGGGTGACTGTCGATGTCATCCATATCGTCGTCTTCACCCTCTGCATCGTCTTGGCTGTCTTCGTTCGCCAGTAGCTCCTGATCCACTTCCTCGCCATCTGCATCCTCATCGTCATCTTCACCTTCGGCGTCTTCGTCTTCGTCATCTTCGTCGCTGTCTTGTTCAACTACAGTTCTTGGATTACGCGTTGCTCGTGCTGAGCGTGCTGCTGGTTTGGGTGTGGCATCGCTTTCACTTGCATCGTCGGTATAAGGGTTCGGAGGCAGTTGCGAGCCAGAAACGGCTTGTCGGAGCTTTGAGGGTGCAGCTTTGACGGTCAGCTTGAGTGAATTCTTGCCGCCAGCAGGGGATGTACGAGACAACGAGGCGGATGGGGTTTGGTTGGAGGGACTACCACTGCGGCGCGTGTTAGTCCTTGTGTATGGTTTGGTAGACTCGCGGGCGGCCGAGGTGGGCGGCGCGCGGGTGGAGCGGCGGGTTGGAGGCATGGCGAGGGCGGTGGAGGACTGGTCGGTAGTATGCGAGCGGGCTGGTGTTTGGTGTTGGCGCGGTGGTGGTCGAGGGCAAGCAGGGCTGCCAATGCTAAGCTCTTAAGCTCTCTCGGTAACGTTGGCGGTCGCGCAAACAGCTGCTTGCATCGCCCCTTCCTTCCCACTGCGCCGGATCGACATCGCTTCAGCCCGTCGTTGTCTCCAGTCTCGCGCACCTGCATCTGTCCGTCTACGCATGCCCACCGTCACACCGCGCGACACTCCATCATCGCATCGCTTGGCGGCGCGTATGCACGTGATGTGGCGTTGGCAGCGTCTTCACCAAGCATTCATGTTAGGGCGGAATGGTGTTAGTAATCATTCTGCACCTACCGAGCGGGAGGAGGCTGATACTGTGGCAGCGCGGTTGCTGCACTGCGCTTGACGCTAATTGGCGAGCCTGACGACGACTTGAGTCGTTTGGCGTTATTGTAATCCATCACAGCGGAGATGGCGTATGTAAATGGCCGAATATGGCAATAGTATGTGCGGGAGTAGATCGATGTTCGTGTCGAAGCAGCAATAAAGTTACTCCCAGCGAATGGCGTATTGAAGCTCGTCCTTGGTCGCCGCTGCCCCGACGTTGATCACATGACTCGAGCGCGATTCCAAAAGCCGAGGCACCCTTCACATGCGAGCGAGGTCGCACGACTTCACGTAGCCGACACTCGCGACCAATCTGCAACCTGTGCTATCTCTCACACAACTTTCATTCTTACTACATCGTGATCGCTGAGCTGTAGTCATGTCGCAGAACTCACCAAAGCCAGCTATACCGGCGTGGCAGCGCGCCCAACAACCGCTCCAGCCAACCTCGGACTCGCCATCTGCTCAGCCCGCCCAGGTCGCCGACGCGAGTGATAACGACACAACTGCCGAGAACGGAACTCAAGAGCCTACATCTCAACAGCAATCCGAATCAGATGTCCCTTTGTCTCCAGAGGAACGAGCACAGCAGCTAGAACTGGTTAGATCGTTCTTGGAAGACCCTGGTGTCAAAGATGAGCCTATAGAAAGGAAACGGGAGTTCCTGGAAAGTAAAGGCATAGCACAAGATATGATCGATCAAGAGCTTGGCACATCAACGACAGCAACATCGGCACCCGCAACCTCAATCACGGCAGCCGACTTCGCCAGCTTCAAGCAGACCTCACAGACACCATCAGCATCTCCAAGAATGCAGACAACCGCACCACCCATCATCACCTACCCTGAATTCCTTGAGGACGCCAGGAAACCAGCACCCTTGATCACGCCCATGCGTGTCCTCAATGCCACCTATGTTGCTTCGGCAATCGCTGCTCTTGCCTACGGCGCCAGTACATTCCTTTTCAAGCCTATGGCTGTGAACCTCGCAGACGCTCGACACGACTTCGCCACACATGGGCAGTCGAAAATTGAAGAGTTCAATGATCGTCTCTCAACTCTCGTGAGCAAGATTCCAGAACCGAAGTCCACTGCACAAGGATCAGAGTCAGATGACGTCGAGAGCGTGGCCAGCGATCCATCTGAGCTGTTCCATCGCGACATTGGTACTCAGACCTCTCCGGCGATCTCGCCACCACCTTCGACTGTCAATGCTCAATCGGAAAGCAAGACTACTGCAGACAAGCAGAACGACCGGCTCTCGATCATCAAGTCACACTTGGACGAAATGCTGGCTGGTGTACAATCAGGTGAACAACCGGCCAAGGATCGTCTGGAGGAGACAAATAAATTACGACACCATCTGGACAACATGATGTACCGTGTACAGACAGCAGGTGTGTGGAACGGTGGCTTTGGTGCGGAACCAAAGGCTGGTGCGGATTCTTATGACGCTATCGAAGAAGTGAAGAAGGAGATCAGAGGTGTCAAGGGCGTCCTGCTCAGTGCGAAAAGATTCGCACCTGTTGGATCCGTGCAGGGTAGAGTGGCGAGCTGAGGATGTGGTGGAACAAATTGAAATGCAGTATTTATATCTAAAGTGCAGACTGCGAAGCAGTGCGAATTGCACCGTGTCTCCCTGGATATGCCTAACCACCAGTGTACCAGTGGGAAAGTCGCTGCGCGCTGCATGATGCGGGGCGAAAGGGCAACGTATGTCTCCCCGGACACCCTCAGGGATCAATCCATGGGTGAGAAGGGCGCCGCACGATGCAAACGGGATAAGCAGCATGGATAATGCCAATCTCCCGGACGCAGCCTCTGCGCAACGCTCTCGGTCCCAAGGCTCTTGAAAGTCCTTCGATCTGCCGTCATGGTCCGAGGAATCATCATGCTCTCCAACGAGGTGATGCCTGTGCCCTCGGCGAAATGACTGAGTGCACATGCTCTTCTCTTCTCTCTTGGGCTCAATGCGGAATTCTCGCACTCCAGCCTTGGGTTCAAACCGGACTCCGAGTAGCCTGGACCACAAAATCATAGACAGTGAATGTGATCGAACTGCTCAACGTCAACCTCACCAGCCTCGGAGTCGTGGCTTTCCAGAACACCCGTACGCCCTCATTTGCCAACATCGTCCGCGCGCACGCAAGCATGCTACTCCCTCCTACGCTCTGCGTCTGCACGCGAGTCTTGATGTTGTCGAACGGCATGCTTGCATACACGGTGATAACACCGCTACCAGCGCCTGCCGCGAATGTCACCACAGAAGGAGCTGCGTTCGCTCTAATGGTGTCTGATTTCCTCAAAAGATCGCCTATGGCGCCGAATGTCGAGAAGCGGACGGCGCTGTTGGTGCCTTGCTTGCAGACGACGGGTGCCACGCCGCGCCAGAAGGAGAGGATGCCTTCCTGCCGTAACATGCGCGACACGAGCTGTGGAGTCGACAATTGCGCGCTCTTCGTCTGCGCCGTCGCAGCGGCATTAACGATCCTGGTCTTGACGGCTTCGCCTGGCGTCACGACGAGAATACTTTCTGCGATTCCAGCGCAAAGACCGGAGTAGACGCTCAGCAGCGGGCTTGTCTTGAGATTTGGAAACAGGAGCGGTAACTTCGATCGAGCCGTCTCAAAGCTCAAGAAGCGAATGCCCGATTTAGCCATGTTGCTCGCCGCCAGCGCTCCGCAGCCGGAATACAGTCCCTTGAAACCTGACGAGGCGAGAGTATCGCGCACGATGGATATTGAGGAGAGGTTCTTGGCTAAGGGGAGTTGGCGGCGGGTTTTGATGTATTCGACGGGATACTGTGATTTGTGGTTAGTTTTGTGTGGAGGGCGAGATGATCCAGAGCGAGAAGACAGGCAGGACATACTGTAACCATAGTCTCACATCCTCCTGCCGCTGCGCCGGCGGCGATGCTGATTGCGGTGGAGGGTTTATTGCTCATTCTTGAGATTATATTATGGTGTGCAGGAAACTGTTCAACGACTACAAGCCGAGTCGCTATGATATGGAAATCGTGTATTCAAATCTTCAATGTAACAAATTGAAAACGTAAGACACCCAATATTGTCGAACAAAAAAACACCAGCTCGATCTATCTTTGTACCTACTGCTGCCAACCTTCAACCTCCGACTCCGCCTCGTGCACTCCCAACGAACGCATCACCAACATCTTGGTGACCAAGGCTCTTGGGTATCGGCTTGCAGATTGCGCATATACCAGCCCACACGGACGATGGCCGAGCTTGCTATCCGGGCCTGTTGTGGAGCCGGATAAACGAAGCCACGTCGGCGTTGAGATTACGGATATTTGTGGGGCGGAGGATATTGAGACCGCGTTGCGTGGCGGATGGGAGTTGGAGAGGTTGGGCGATACGGCTATGAGATGAGAATGATGAGTTACGGGATTACTGGGTAGATGGGTTTGGCAGGGTGTTCTTAGTGAGAAGGAACGGTTGGAGAAATTTGTCTATAAATCTATCTTGATTCTTTGATATTTGGGTATTAAAGCAAAACCATCACGAAGGATGATGGGTGCAATAGAGAGCAGTACGTAAGCTGGAGCATGATAACCAATGACGGAAATTGCCATTCAGTAGCCGCAGAAAACGCTTCTGGTACTCACGACTAATTCTGAATATTCCACAAGGTCTTCGCATTGGTGGAAAAGATTCTGTCAACACAGCGTGCCTCCTCCGCCCATTCCAAACAACGTTCCTCGAAAGGCTTGATATCAAGGCCTTCAAATCGCGTGTGCGGCCAATCTGTAGCAAAGACTACGCGATCGTCCTGGACGCGGAGGACTTCCTTTGCCAGGGCGTCGAGTTGATCGCTGTCCAATTCTACGCGATAGGGCGCCGAGAACTTGATGAAGACATTGCCGTGTTGGAGGAGTCGGACCAGTGATGAGAATCCAGTGACTGTGTAAGGATCAAATGGCGAGTCTGAGGTTTGCGATGGTTTCGCAGGTTGCGCAAAGTGATCAAAGCAGACTCGCACGTCGAGTGCTTTGATGGTCGCTTCGAGCTCGGGCAGCAGATCCATCGACATGTAGATCTGCACCATCCAGCCGAAGGGCTTGACGAGTTCTGCATATCTCTCGATAGTTGCTTTGAAAGCGGCGATGTCAGGAGTCTGGCTGGTGCTGGCCAGATTCAAACGCACACCACGAACGCCGAGCGCGTGCCACTCTTCTAGGGTCTTGCTGTCGATTGTCGATTCATCGAAGACGACTACTCCTCGTGAACGGTCGGGACCAAGTGCTTTCATGGCGTCGAGCATTGCACTGTTATCATTGCCGTAAATTGAAGGTTGGACGGCGACAATATTCTTCATGCTGACGGTGTTTTCGAATGAGACTGCATCCCAGACCGAATGTGTTGATGGGACGTACACGGCGCTTGATGCTAAGGGGTATCGCTTTGGGTCAATAACGTGCATGTGGCCATCCCAGGTATCGGCCGGTAGTCTGTCGGCGATTGATCGTTTTGTCGCCGTGCGAACCTGTTCTTTCGAAGTCTTGACATTGTCTGATTTTCTTGCCTTCGCGGGCAGAAACACGGCAGCGCGTGTCTCGATCTTGGCCAGGCATAGCACGGCGTAGAACGAGTGGAACATGCTCTCCATAAGGCGACCAAAGGCTGTGGTCAACATATTGGACAGAGGTTGAGGAGCGAATCAAGCTGTTACCGAGAGGCGTTCATGTAGGTGAAGGTAACGCGGATAAGCCTTTGGAAATGGCTTGGGAGCGAGTCTATACCTTTAAAGCCGCTTTACCCGGTCGGAATGTGCTATCAGGAGTGATGGTTGCGAGACGGTGATCTTGACACGCTATGGCGGTGGGGCTCGACCTCGCACAACGTCCGTCATTCGTGTGGGCCCACGTCTGTTGCAAGGGAGCTTGATGCGAAGACATTCCTCTCCACAGCAGCTACGGCAGTTGACATGTACACACGTGGAACATCGCCGAACAGCCTCATCTGGCATGAGGGCACGCAGCCGTGAGCCGAATAGTCATGGACACAGGTGAACGGACATCGTCCGACGATGAATCCAGTTGAGGTGGATCAACTCCAGCAAAGCGCAGACAGGCTGTCACCGCCAAGCGCTCGGCCATCGTCCGTCTCACAGACCTCTCGCCCCCAGGCTCCCCGCAAGACTTCTCCAACGCTGTGGGGAATGGCTGAAGGCTTGAATGAACAGGTCTTTCCGGGGTCACTGTGACACCGAAACATCCAGTCTCCTATAAGTAAGAGGAGATCGCCATGACCATCGACCGTTGATCATCAAGCACGTTCAACAGCTGCAATGGGCCGACCAACTCTGTACTACTACCTTGCTCTGGCATGCATTGCCTGCGCGGGTATCCCCAAAGGCGAGCCTTCTCAACATATTGCATTGGCATGCGCGCCCAGACTAATACCCAAGACCAGGCTACGATGAAGGTGGATTCTCAGCAAGCACCAAGCTCACCTCTTTCGTCGATGACTTCAACTTGGGCAAATCACACTGGGAAGGTCGCGCATCCGCTCTCGCAGATCGCAAAGCGAACATCTCGTCCTTTGGTGTTCTCGGCGCAGCCTTTGGCTCGCTCATCGCCATCTTCCTCAATGATCGCATCGGTCGGTTGAGGACTTATCAGCTCGCCATCGTTGTTTGGGGCATTGGCATCTTGATGCAGATCTTCTCTTCTGGCATCTATGGATTCATGCTCTTTGCACGAATCTTCGGTGGCCTGGGAGCGGGTTGCTTGACTGTAACTGCGCCTCTATTCTTGTCCGAGATCGCGACGGCTAAGAGGCGTGGATTGATGGTCAGTCTGTACATGGTCGTGCTGTTGACATTCTTGACGCTCGGTAAGTTCAAACGAAATCGCACCCATCACTTCTTCCAACTAACACATCACAAGGTTTCTTCATCAACTACGGCGCCGAAGCACACATGGCACCAACTCGCACCCAATACCGCCTCGTGCAAGCCATCCCATTAATCCCAACCGGAATCGCCTTCATCTTCTCCTGGTGGATGGACGACACGCCTCGCTGGCTCGCGTCTCAAGACCGCTACGACGAAGCGCTGGCAGCGCTCGCGCGGCTCCGCGGCTCGGACCCAAGCGATGTCACCGTTCGGGAAGAATTCGAGAACATCGAAGCACAGAGGCGTGAGAAGGCTGCCGACATGGCCGCGACGTCTGTGTGGAACATCGTCAAAGAAATCGCTACTGTTCCAACTTATCGCAGCCGCTTCTTGCTCGTTATGACCATGCAGACTGTGGCCCAATGGTCGGGCGGCAACGGAATAACTTATTACATACCTCAAATTTTTGAGTACGCAGGAGTGAAGGGTGAGCAGACCTCACTCATCTCCTCAGGCGCCTACGGCATAGTGAAGCTTGTATTCACCATGGTCTTCGCCTGGGGCCTAATCGACGTGATCGGCCGTCGCCGCTGCTTCCTCACTGGTCTAGGTCTACAGCTCGCAGCACACATCTACATGGCCGTCTACATGAGCCTGCAACCCGCCGTGGCAGGGAACAAATCCGCCTCCGACGCCGCCATCGCTTCCGTCTTCATCTACGCCGTCGGCTGGAGCATAGGCCTCTGCACCGTGCAATACCTGTACGGAACAGAAATCTTCCCTACGCGTATTCGCAGCGTCAGCTACGCTTCTAGCATGGCGCTGCACTGGTTCTTCCAATTTGCTGTCGTGCGTGTGACGCCGAACATGTTCGTAAGCCTCAATGTGTGGGGCGCGTACGTCTTCTGGGCCCTCATCTGCGGCGGTGGCTTTGTCATTCTCGGCCTATGGGCGCCCGAGACCAAAGGTGTACCGATGGAGAGGATGGGCGAGCTGTTCCAGGGCCACTGGTGGATGGGCTGGAGGGCGAAGCTGGGACCGCAAAGGATCGAAGACGAAGATGGAAAAGAAGGTAGCATTCGCGACGAGAAAGAGGCGGCTGATGCGCGGGTGGAGCGGGTTTAACGACTATAACTACGAATATGACTTTTAGTATTTCCATCGCAAGATCTGTGCCACTGTCAAGAGCTCTTCCAGATCTGGTTTCGCCGGTGTCGTCCGCGGGCCCGTCGTCATGTGCCATGTACATGCTGTTGGCAAACATGTAAGGCCCGCATGTGCTGAGAGCCGTCCAGTATCTCAGCGGCAAATGGTTCATGCCCATGCTTACGTGTCGGTCGGCAGCAGCATTTTGGTGGCCAGACTCCTGACCTGTACGGCAACATGCGACGTAGAGCAGTGATCAAGAAAGGTACTCGGCCAACACAATCAACAATCAATACCAAGGCTTGTCCAAATCAATGTCAAAGCCCGCGCCGACATTCGCAGAGATCGGCTCGAGTTCCGGCAGCATGCTGAAGAAGTCTGAGGGAATGTCGAAGTCTCCAAAGTCGGGGACGGCGAAAGCTGTGTCTTGGCTGCTATTGTTGATCCACTCAGACTCGACGCGGCGAAGACCGTTGGCTTTGTTCTCGCCTGAAGTCTGCCAAGCGGTCGCGTGTGAGCTGGACATGTGGTATGAGCCGTTCATGTCTCTGGCGATCAGGTTGGAATCGAGACGCTGGAGTTCGCGGTAGATTAGTGTGAGGGCTGAGCCGATGACTGGGTAATGTCGTTAGTTTACGATCGGTGCATATTGCAGCGCAGTATGTTTGTGCTTACCTTGACTTGTCGTCTTGATCCGCTCCAAGGCATCGACGCAATATCTGAGATGTTCCATAGCTTGCGACGCAAAGTCCTTCGTGGCTTGGACTTGCAGCAAGAAGACCGAGGCTGCGATATAGACCGTGTAGGCTTGTGATGTTATCACGTGACCGTCGCCGAAAGATCGCGTGAAAAAGCTGAATATTATGAGTGTAGAGTTGGCGGCTTCCAGACATTGCCGCAAGTGATGGCTGTTCTGGGGGTCGTCGACGTCGTCTTGCTTGCCGTATGTCGTGAGTAAAGGTCGGTGGAGGAGTATCCTGGTCGTGTGATATAAGAGGCTGGACTTGTTAGAAAGCGTGCTTGGTTGTTGATCAGTAAGATGTGAGAGTGGACCTACTTTAATGTAATAATGTGGCTAGGAGGGCACTGTTCTGGTAAGGCCTGGACAGATATCCTCAAGTGTGCAGGTAGCTTCTCGTGCCAAGTTGCGAGTTTCTGCTCCTCTTCAAGAGCGCATTTGGCAACTTCGGAGATGGTCCCTTCTTTTACTGGATTGTACATTGCGACCAATATGGCGTTTAAGATCTTCGACAAAGCGCATGTGTTGATGAAGCAAGAAGTTGTGTGTGCTTGAGCTGGAGGATAGTGCTGTGTCTGATCGAGACCTTGCGGCACCCAAGTGTCGATCTCGCCAGTATCGTCCAAGACCTGCAGTGAGGGGCTCACAGACGTCTCCTGCAAGACCGGAAGTCTTCCAAGGTATAGAGATATGAGCTTGTCCCAAAAGTAGCATGACCAGAACAGCCTGCTGCGAATCTCGATATCCTCGACCGATAAGCGTACCGTTCTCGCGTAACGTCGACCATCAAAGACTATGCCCAGATCAACGATTAGTCTGAAAGCCATTCCGCTATACAGCCATGCTTGTGTTAAATTGCCTTGGCCACATTCCTGGGCGCTCAGCAGTAATAGAGCTTGCACAGTCGGGATGCTAGGAGCACCGCTTTGTAGAGCATCCATCAGGCTTGCCCGTGCTTGACGACCGAAGTAAGCGCCACCTTCGAAGGGCTCTAAGAGTCGAACCATCCTAACATCGGCTTTGGCCCATCGTACAGAATGTGCCAACACTGCATTGAGTAAAAGCACTGAGCAGTACGGGCCGTTGCTCTGCAGATCTCGAGTGAAGGTTGGCCGGTACACGAAGTTGAAAACTGGCTGTACCCAACACCAGTGTAGATCTAGCAACAATTGAATAGCTTCGGGCAAGTTCGACAGTTTCTCGAGAGCACGTTCGGTCCACGCGCTGTTAATGAGTTCTTGTTTTGCTTGCTCGGGGTCTTGTTGCGTCCGAGACGTTGGGTCGTGTTGCTCGTCCGAGCCTGCCACACCCAGGTTCATGAAGCTCGTCCGGCCATGGAATGAGATGTGTCCGGTGTTTTGTCTAATCAGACTAGGTAAATTCGCAGTTGCCTCTCCAAGCAGATCTGCTGATATTTGTGATCCTGTGTTTGAAGCAATGGAAGTCGACTTTGACGCGCCATTGCCTCCTTGTGCACGCGTTTGGGCCAGCTCTGCTTCGAGAGCAGCTATACGGTTCTCCAACCTCTTTGTGTGGGAGATGGACGGCGCTCTAAACGCAGATTGTCAGAGCATGCGCTAGGAATGTATCAAGTGTTTAGGTTCATTCTTACAATTTGAAGACACAGCCTTGATCGCCTCGCGCGGCACAACGCGCGCAGACGGGATGTGCGCCATCACACTTCACTTTGCGTCGACGACATGGCTCGCACGAAAACGCGCTCTTCTTCCGTATACCATCGGGTGCCGGACTGCTTTCAGGTGGCGACGGCATTGCAGCTGTGATGCGCGTGCAGCATTGTGTGGAAACGACAGGAGATCTCTGATCGATCGCGCACTACTTTACGCGTTGAATACACGAGTGTTGTACATTAAATATATGTTTGTATTTACATCATTTATCTTGTGGTCGGAGAGTGCTTCTTTCGCCCACGTGCAGTGTTGGTCGCGTTCTCGGAAGCCGCCGCAGCACCTCCGAGCTCTCTCGCTGGGCGTCACATGTCGTGTGCTGGTGCTGGTGTAGGAGCTTGCGCAACACGAGCCGACGACTGCCCACGCCAACAACACATCCACCATGGCCGCTCCCTCGATCGCTCGAAGCAGCTGCTTCCGCGCAGCCTCTCACTTCAGCCGCTTCCTCGCGGCGCCGGCAGCCTCCAAGGCGACCTTCACCACCGCCTCTGCACCATTGAAACAGCTCCGTGCGACCAGCGCTGCCCTTCCTTCGATCGCATCCAGACTCCCGACCAGCAGGATTGTTGCCCAATGCAAGCCTCAATCCATCAGACATGCCTCGACCACCAGCCAGCCCGCGGCCTCCTCCACAGCACCCGAGATTCTGACCTGGGACCGTTTCTTCGACCTTAGGAGGAAGCGCCGCTTCATCAACCTTGGAGCATCGATTGTCACAGCGGCTATCACTGTTGGCGTTGCCGCGCCCATCATCGCAAACAAGGACATCGACACCTGGGGTGCCCAAATTTCTGGCATGGACCCGTTCATTGTCCTGGGTGTGACCACTATGACGGTAGCCCTCGCTGGTTGGATGTGCGGTCCCACGTTTGGCACAGCTGGATTCAAGCTGTGGGCCGGCAGGAGAGGATGGAACACCGCGATTGCACAGGTAGGGTGGACCTAGGAGCAGGATGTGTTTTGGAAGGACAGCTCACTAACACAACAAGCAGAAAGAGAAGAGCTTCTACGCACGCATCAAGCGCTACCGCGCCGACCCCTCTTCGAGCAGCCCTCAGAACCCGATCCCTGACTACTACGGAGAGAAGATCGCGAGCGTGAAAGACTACAGGCGTTGGCTGAAGGATCAGCGTGCCTTCAACCGCAAAAAGAACAGGGCTTTTGTCATCTAGTAGCTGACATTAAAGTATCTGACATGAAGGCGGTTTAGGGAAGGATATTGAAGTTGCATTACAGACAGGTCTGTTGGAGCATGGCGAACTAGGCGTTTTGTTACGGTCTTGGGACTTACCTTGATGATGGCCCAGTCCACATACCGAGCTCGAGTGCTTGCTGGAAATCATCTTGGGGTGGGTACAAGAACAACGTTCTTGGACAGACGGTGTCTCGTTGGACTCCGAGTTTACGGGAGCACTTGGGTGGCATTGCGCACTTGTAAAAGGTATATAACCAAATCTCACATTTAAATCACAGGCACTCAATATCGCTACTCTGATCAGAACTTAGCACCCAGCTCCTTCTCCCGCTTAATCTGCTCATCATCCACAACGATAATCGCCTTGCCCTGGATCTTGCCTCCGTGCACCATGTTGACCAGATCCTCAATCTTGTCCAGCCCATAGAACGGGTTGGTCTTGACCGTCACGCCATGCTCTGCTATGCACTTCAGCATACTCTTCGATTCTTCAGGCGAGCAAATCAGCGAGCCTCTGATCCTGATGTCCCGGAAAATGATCTCAGGGAAAGGAATCTCAACTGTGTCCGGCTGCGCAATTTGTACCATCAGACCATGCATCTTCGTAACCGCACAAGCAAGGCCAGCCGCACTAGGAGCGTCGCTCAGATTGACCGTCGCGTCCGCTCCCATGCCTCCAGTGACGGCCTGAATAGCTTTGACAGCTTCCTCTTTCCCTTTCCTCGCGTCAACAACAACATCAGCGCCATGCTCTTTCGTCAAAGAAATCCCCTCATCCCTCGCATCAATCCCAATGATTTTCAAACCCAGCGCTTTCGCAAATTGAATGCCCAAATGGCCCAACCCACCTCCACTGCCCACGAAACAAATCCACTCGCCGGCTTTCAGCTCCGTCTCAAGAACAGACCGCCACACCGTCCTTCCCGCGCATGCCAGCGGCGCTGCACTCATGAAACTGACCTCATTCGGCAGAACGGTCGTGCTCCGAGAATCAACCTTAGCGTACTCCGCGAAACATCCGTCAACAGTAACGCCAACATGTCCTGCGATGTTACCGCAATACTGCAACTGCTTCTCCGGGCCCAAGCAATCGTGACAACTGCCGCACGGGTGTAATGGCAGCCCACACATCACTCTGTCGCCTGCTTTGAAATTTTTCACCGAGGAGCCGATTGCTGCGACTGTTCCGGCTCCTTCGTGAGAAGCTGTTACTGGTAGCTTGGTTCCGAAGACGCCGTTTTGCACCATGCTGTCTGTGTGGCAATTGGATGCCACGGCGATCTTTACTAGCAGGTCGTGAGGGCCGAGATCAGAGGGGACTGGGATGGTGTTGATTTTGTAGGGTTTTTGGAAGGCTGTTACTTGGATGGCGCGCATTTCTTGGGGGATGGAGGGGGAGGCCATGGTGATTGGTGATGTAGGGTTTGTATTGATGGGTTGGTTGATCGATTGGGAGTGGTCGATCGATTAGATCTGTGAATTGATTTAGAGGAGCAATGTTTGAGTGTCGAAATTGATTATAACGAAAGATGTTGTCACGACGGGCCAGGTCCAATTGCTCGCGGGAATAAACATCATCATAGATAGAGTTTGGGGTGGGGTTGCATCTGGACGATCTTTGATGTGAGGGTTGTCGTCATAACAGACCGATTGCTTCTCAGGGTTCACCTGCGCGTACATGTAGAGAACGGGCTTATGCTTCACAGACACAGCGATAATCCGTCACATTGCCCCGCGTGATCGCATGCGATGTCAAAGGAATACTGTATTGCAAGCCAACATGTCTGTTTCTCAGTTAATTCGACCGTCCTTCGGCGCACGAGCCTCACGATTATGAGGGTGTCTATCACGGTGCCTTTGCAAGACTTTGAGCTGTCTCAAAAGACTGATGAAGTCAGCAATGTTCCAGGCCTCGAGCAGTCAAACTTACGGATTTACAACACAACGCATGTACGCATCTATATCCTCTGCACATATCTCGTCGTGGACGAGTCCTGGATTCCTGGAATTGAAACAGTGCGCGACAGCTGATCGAAAAGGTTGGAGTGAACGTGGGAGGCCACCCAGTAGGCGCAGCAGATCGTTCGTGTCGACGTGTGCACTCCTGTTGGTGATCATTCCATTGGAATCATGGATCCCAAATTCCCACCCAAGCTCGTTATTGCGGTAGACCTGGATGGGACGAGCCAATGCTATCTCTGTGAGGAGTGTTCCTAGAAGCATGAACTTCCCAAACTCTGATGGTGGGAAACGGTGTCCAGGGCACTCCTCATCCTCGTGACAGGTGACTTTCTGGAATACAGGGAACTTGTCGGCATCGACCAGAACTGCGTAGCGGATGCCACAACTACACATACGATCCACCCAAGCAGTAGGCCACGCATATATGACCCATGTCGCAATCGCTACGGCAGCACGCAGGCGGGCAAAGTCTGTACTTTTTTCGAACCTTCTCCGATTCTCTGGACTCAGCTTGAGTGCGTTTCTGAAGACAGACTTCAATGTATCCTGTAGTGTCACTTTTTCGCCACCTGTTTCCATACGAGAAAGTTCGAACTTGATACCTGTCGTCAAGTCTGATTTCTGCTGTTGCTGGAACTGGTAGAACGTGGATATCCAGTAACATTCGGACACCGCCAAGAAATGACCATCCGTGCAAATGAGATCAATCTGGAGAGGCTGGTCTTCATCAGCGGCCCAAAGCTCGGTTGTGCTTGGTGGTTGGAAAAGCATGGCCAAAGCATTAGACTCGAGACACAGGGCTGCATGAGCTTCTCTTAAATCACACCACAAGGGGCGTGCTCTCCTAACGAAGTTCTGTACTGTTTCTGTCCTTTCAAAGGGTGCACCGTTGCCGTGTTTCCTTACAACTTCTGCTTCCATGAGCTTCGAGTCCTCTTCAATATCGCCGACAAGACTCTTGATATTTGACACTATCTCGCTTAGCTCGGTGCTCCGATAAACTGCAAACGCAATCTTGCTTCCAATATGAAGGTGCCTCTGCCCCACGGGTGGGCGGCCTGCTGCAGCATGTTTGACTGCTCGCTTCCAGTTTCGTTCCTCAGAATTGCCGGATGCTTCCGGAAGAAGTATTCGCTGGGCGCGACCAATCTCTTTCACAATTTGGTCAATACGCTCTTGCAGCAATGACCATCCCTCAGTGCCCCATACCCAGATATAGGTACTTTCTGGAAAACATGACCCATTGTCGGACCATCTCAGTAGCCAATCGTCTAGCTTGCGTTGACAGAACCTCAAGTGGATATGGAGCTGAGTGATTTGCTCTTTACACTCTTTGAGCTTGTTTGTCGTTTGGACAAGCTTTTCGATACTTGTCAGCAGTAATCCGAGCGAACCGGTTACGAGGCCAAAAACTCCGGTCACGATCGAGAATGGTTCAGGCATGTCTGGTGACTTGCAGCGCGATTCGAAGTATTTTGGTATGATGTTCGAGGTGTAGTGTGTGGTGGAGTCCAGCGGACCTTGTCTCAGCCTCGCGGCATCCGAACTATCGAACGTCTCATCATGCATGCATGCATGTATGCGTTGTACACCTGCAGCCTTCCCATAATGGACCGACCCCGCTCTTCGCCACCGTCATTCTGTCAGCACGGTCGTCAGACTTGTCATATGATACCATGCGCAACATACCCTGATCATCGAGTTTCACTCCAGGCTGAGAACATACTTGATTTCAATATTTCCGGTACACTGCATCATCTTCAGCACGCTCAGCTGAACAATACCATGTCCCTCGACGCTTCCTACACGCTGCTCTCAAGGGTGCTGGATCGCCTGCTCTCGAGAGATCATGAGTCGACTGGCGATCTGCAAGGCGCTCTTGATCTAGATGATGCTTTGCTCGAGCTTGAGACTTGTCATGACCTGCTCACTGACAGCTCGAAAAATACCTTGGACGAGAGACTGCGAGGAGATTCAGAACTGTTTGAGCTTGCTCGATCTTCACTCGACGCAGCTCTCGTTGTGTCGAGCAAATTGGAAGAAGGTCTTGAGCAGGGGTCTCCCACAGCTTTTGATGTCGGCGACTTTGACAGGTGAGTAGGAGTCAGCTGTTCATCGGGATGCTCATATGCGAGAGCGGATGACACAATCTAGCCTCCCATAAAATATCATTTGAGGCTTCAATACTAAACATAATGATCTGATTCGTATGACAGCGCCGCTGCAACGACTCTGGATCTCATACGCACTTTTTCTGGAGTGGTTGACATGCTGGCGCTCTCACAAGGCGAAGAATGGCGTGATAGTGAATTGAAGAAGATTTTGAACGCCTACTCGGAGACGCCGTCGCAGCCAAATCAACAAGATCGGCAACAGCAAGACCTCATGGAAGATGATGTTGGGGAAGCCAGGCAAACTCTCGAAGAAAGCAGTTTCATAAAGCGTATCGTCGTCGAAGCTGAAAAAGCGATGCAGAGTCTCAAAGAGGACCTCGCGGAGAGCCTTGTACTAGGATATCCGGGGGAAAGATATTATATTCCTCGCAGCTGTCTTGAAAGGCTAGTTGGGCGACCTACGATCAAGCTTTGTCTTCCAGAAGCTTCCGACGAGCTACTTGATTTCATTGCGAGTAATGCTTTGAAGATCTTCGCTATCTTGGTATACAGTTGCTGTCTCCCCACGGGAGTCGACCTCAAATCCACGCTACAGACTTTCAAGGATATGCACTTCGTGGATGCCAAACTACCGTTTTCGAGACGCAATGAACAGTGCAACTGTCATGAAGATGAAGTTTCGTGTCGACACAAGATGACCAGCAGCATCTTAGGCAAATTGGGTACCCATTGCTGGGACCTATTCTACACAAACCAGTGGAAATTCCTTGGGCTCGAATTTGAAGCTGATGTCTTCGACTACACGCTCGACGAACAGTGCATATTACCCATTCAGGTAGATGAAGGCTATAACGAAGGATTTTTCGATGAGGTCAAAGAAGGCGAGCTGAACCAAGACAATGTGAGAGGATTCAGACAGGTAAGTCTAGCATTCTCCAAACCATCGATATTCGCTAACGGCCTTATCTATAGCGTGTTGAGCCTCGTCGCGTCGCAATCGAGATGGTTGAGATGTCAATCGAAAGAGAGTACAACGGCTTGACTGCGCACCAGGCATGGGAATTGGAGGCACAGAACCTGCGCGAGCTGTCACATCGTAACCATAACCATCTTGTACGTCGCATCGCCAACGTGACGCATGGCGAACGACTTTACAGACTTTACGATTGGACGAGCAAGGGCGATTTGAAGAACATTTGGGAACAGCAACCTGAACCTCTTTTCAGTCCGAAACTGGTCTCTGAAGTCATTGCGCAACTGCGTGGCCTCGCCAGCGCTATAAAACTGTTGCACGACGGCTATCACATAGGAACTTTGCCGCGCAGAGTTGCAGACTCGTCTTTACCGCCTCATTCTCCTACATCAGCCATCATTGATCCCGATGTCGAATTCGATCGCATACTTGAGCTGGACACTGAGGTCGAGAACTCGAATTGGCGACATGGAGATCTGAAGCCAGAGAACATTCTCCGCTTCTTGGATGCTGGTGAGCTGATAGGTACTCTTCGCATATCAGACCTTGGGTTGGCGAAGCGGCACATCGTATCGACTGGTCTTCGAAAGCTACCTTCACTATCACGGTCAAGAAGTCAGGCATATGAACCGCCAGAGGCAGTGACAATGCCAAAGTCGCCCAGCTCCAGACTCTACGACATATGGTCATTCGGATGTATCATGCTAGAATTCGTCGTATGGTTGCTGTATGGTCATGAGGGCCTAAAGGAGTTCTGGAACCTTCCCATAGAGCCCGGCGGGACTCGCTTCTGGACCAGATTACCGGTCGGCGAGCAGCCGGGCGCAGAAGTGAACCATGCTGTGACGAAAGTAATGGAGAGGATCCTCGCGACTCACGTGGCGTGTCAGTCACCGAGTGCTCTCCACGATCTTCTGTTGCTGATCAGGGATAGAGTTCTCGTGCCCGCTCTGCCTAATGTACACGAATTGGATCCATCAAAGAGTCGACGTATCCACGCTGGTACATTACTGAAATCGCTCGAGGAGATTGAGAACAAGTGTAAGAGCCCTCGGTACTGTTGTCCTAGTCAACCCGAGCTCGGCGCACGCTTGCCCACCGCCTCTCGAAACGCATCCGACTCTCTCATTCCTCCGGTGACGCACGGCAACGAATTATCGGCTCTTCCAATTTCCTCGGGTCCTGCGAGAGTACAACGAGTGAATCTCCCTGAGTAGTGCAACATCCAATATGATTTCGCTAACCTTGTCATTTAGGAGGTAAGCCATGTCCTACATGCTGCATAATATGCCTAATTTGTTGCCAAGTCCTGATCATGGCGTTAGCTCGATCGCGACGCCTGGATATTCCATACTGATACTAAATTCACCAACGGCCTCTTCAACGCCAAGTTTGTTCTGACGAACCCTTCACTTCAACCGACCAGCAAGCATTGCTGTCAGATGTGCTCACTCGAAATGCAGAAGGGCGTGCTCGATTTCAAGACGACTGCCAACGAGCTTCGCATCAAATCTTTGCAATGCGACTTTTGCCGGTTTCTGCTCGCAGTCATCTGCAAAAAGGTTTCAGAGGAAATGATGAAAGAAACTTTGTGGATTCGGAGGAAAGCCTCCAAACTTATTATGGAGCAAGGATCAAAAACCCACAGGCTACTCACAGTCAGGCAGTTCTCGGGTGTCAGAACACCCACAGGCCAGACCATCAACTCACAGAGACTGACGTCCAACCTGGAATCACCAACCAAAAGACTGGAGCTACCTGATGATATCCAATTCGGCATGCCTTCCATTTGTAGAATTGACGATCCTACGTACTCAAATTTGCTACTAGCATGGCTGCGTGATTGTGACACGAACCACAACGAGTGCCGAAGGCATGTTGAATCAACTGAATCTCAGGTGAGACAGCTTCCGACGAGACTTATCGCCATTGAGAACTCCCGCATAAGATTGATCCATACCCGCGATCTTGGTGGCAAGGATGCTGAGGACCTCAAATATCTCGCTCTCTCATACACGCGGGGCAATAAAGAAATTCATCGACGTTACTCTACGTCGACAGATAATCTGGAACAGCATTGTGAGGCTATACCTAGAAAAATGCTACCCAATCTGTTCGGCGATGCGTTGACGATGACACAGAGGCTGGGGATCAAGTACCTGTGGATCGATGCACTATGTATCATACAAGGTGACGATGAAGACTGGACAACAGAGGCAGAGCGAATGCACGCAACTTTCAGCGCGGCCTACTGTGTGCTCGCGGCCACCCGATGTACAGGCACCACTGACAGGTTCTTGGCAGAACGCCTGCAGCCTCCCTCAGTGACATTCGATGACCCTGGACTGGCCTTCAGCGAAGACATCGACGACTTCCAGCGTGACGTGATTGAAGGATCCTTGAACAAGCGCGGATGGGTGCTTCAGGAGCGTGCTCTAGCTCGGCGTACGATTTACTTCGCCGAGAAGCAAACGTATTGGGAGTGCGGGCAGGGCGTGAGATGCGAGACTTTGACCAGAATGACCAAGTGAGTTCTGTCCGAATATGAGCAACTATATCGAAATTTGACTGACAAGAACATCAGCAAACAAGCGTCCTTTCTAGGTGACGCGAACTTCCCGCAGGTCGCTCAGAGAGATTCGAAAGGCGCGAGGATCCGCCTTTTCCAAATCTTGTATGAGCAATACAGCCACCTGGACTTCTCTCTTTCCACTGACCGCCCTGTTGCTATCGCTGGTCTCGAAACAAGGCTGATAGAAGCCTTCGGAACAACTGGCGGCTTCGGATTGTTCAACAGGTACCTTGGTCGAAGCTTGCTGTGGTGCCGAGCTCCAGACACCGCCCGCTTGACAAGGATTTCATTCCCAGCTGGCCAGGCTACTGTGCCATCATGGTCATGGATGGCATACGAGGGCGGCATATCCTTCTTAGACCTCCCGTTTGGCGAGATCGACTGGACTGAGGGCATGGAGTTCCAATCACCTTATCCTGCGACTGGATCTCTTAGCACATCTCGTGGTCGTGTTTCATCGAGTCGTCACGGACCTCGCGTGGAGCTGAGAGTCATAGCCAGGTCTTTTGATATGGTCAATGTGAGTAGCTCGTCGGGCATCATTTGGGACGATCCTACGACTCCGCATGAGCACCTTAGGTGTGTGACCATCGGAAAGCTTGCATCAGAGAGTGGCAAGCCTGGACAGAAGCATTGGGTGATTGTCTTCCGAGAGCTCAATGCTGGCAGGTACGAGAGAGTGGGTGCTGGCTTCCTACCAAAGCACAAGATCGACCAGGGCGTTATGGTCATTGACTCTTCAGTTCTTTGAGAATTTGGATAATCTTCATTTCGGCTCTCTCGTAATACATATAGTATCGACCACCAAAACATCATAGCATATGCCGCAGCTACATACTCGATTCGCTCACGCATTAGGCCCAACATGTGCGCCCAAGTCGCAATTGCTTAGTTACGTTCAAGCGGCCAAGGCCGGGATGTCTTTGCAACCGTGTTCGATCTCCTAGAAACTTTGCAAAATTTGCTAGATCCTACAACGCTGCTTCCTCGCTACTTCTCTGTATACGTGGAATCAATACTTGCCGTCAAGTTTGTTTTTTGCTGTTATGGGAAGTGTATGGCTATTTCTTGGACCCTGATCACATAACATTACATGAGGCCGCTGCAATGGCAAAGCCACCAAGTCCAACGATCGCCGAGACCAATGCAATGTCTCGAGAACGTTCGGCAACCTTCAGATTCTTCTCCGCTAGCTGCATTGACCTCACCTCATCCAATTCTGCGCGCTGCTGTTGTAGCGATTCAAGGCTACGACGACGTCTCAAGCCTTCGTACGGAGGTGGTGGAGCTTTCTCTTCTCTTATCGCCTGCTTGCGTTCATCAATCTTGTTCCCCAGCTCTTGAAGTCGATCGTTTATTTGCAAGCGATTTTCGGCAAGTATGGCATCCCATCGTGTCTTCAGCTCTTCAGTCGTGCTCTTCAGTGCCTGTGCTCGCTTTTTCTGCTGGTCCAGGCTTTGCTCGGTGTACTCGATGCTCTTCTGAAGGTCTTCGGTCTCCGTCTTTCGACTCTGCTGACGACCTTCCTCGAGCTCATGCCTCAGGTGGTCAAGTTCGACCTTTAATTCATTGACTGTCCTCGAAACCTCAGAGGACATTGCCTGCCCTACCGACGTCTCATGAATCTCCCGTCCTTCGTCGACGACCTGGCGCTGGAATTGTAGGATGTAGGTCTTGTCGACGTCAAGGATCTCATCCAATAATGTGTCCGCCGACCGTGGCAGATCATCGAGCTCGAAGACGGTCGCTCCTCCCTCGTAGAGCTCCTTCCAGAATGTTGGCTCGCGTTCAAGCTCTTCCAGCCTCTGCTGTAGCTGCTGCGGTGAGATTTTCTTGCATTCGTTAGCAGTCAGCCACACGCATGGATACGCATCAATGCCGCAAAGCGCCCTAAGCATCTTGAGGTTGTTTCTCGTCGAACCCTGCATTCTGTTGCGGGTCATTGATTGCATGTAAACAATGGCGCTGATATGAATGCCAAATTCATAAGCCTTGATCAGAATGTAGGCAAGCTCGAGGAACACATCCTCATCAGATCGCTCGGTATCGCCAAAGCCCGGAGTGTCAATCAGGTGAATGACCCTGCCCCGACGCTGCGTTGTGTATACAGTTGCGTGTTTCGTGACTGAAACTGAAGTCAGCTCTAGAATCGCCTAAGGGGACCTAAAGGCTGAGATTAGCGGATCGAATGACACTCAAAACTCACAAGATTCGAGACCATGGCCAACTTGTGTCGGTGGCTTCCCTGCGCAACGAGCGGCGAAGGCACTCTTTCCCACACCGGTCATTCCCATCACTGCGATGAACACATCCGAAGCGCTACACCACGGTTAACGATCTTCGCCATCATCATGAGAGGACCCTGCATACCTGACTCCCTGGTTAGTCATTGTGAGAATGATCTGGAGATTCGAGAGGTCTTGCAGATAGTGAGGTTATCGGCGGAGGTTGTAGTCATTATCCTGGGCGCTTGTCTATGGTTTTGAAAAGCTGACATGCTGCCAATGTCCGCTAATACGACAAAGTCACCTTGAATCACGATCCCACGTCTCATGTTCATCATAGCTCTCTACTGGACGAAGTACATCAACTTCGCTCATGACCTGCAGGCTGAGCAAGCTCGGTCAATCAGCTCAAAGTTGAAGAGTGCGTCCCCGGAGTCTCACAATCGTAGACTGCGCCTCATGTGAAAAAGAGAGTGGACCAACCAGCCTACGTGTCTTCGGTCTACAAAGTGACAGCGCTCTGCAGTGTTTGCTCTGTCCGTTCAGCTATGCGCTTTAGTGATGTAGCCCATACGTCGCGGCCTGATATGCAAGGCTCTTGTATCACTCTAATTCGATAGTCGAGACTCCGCCTCCTCCAGAGCTGAGAGTAGATGGATAAGCTTACGTGTTTGTATTTGATAGAATTCAGCTTCATGCAGTACAGACCAGACTGTGCGCTGGCATAACGTAGCTCATAGGCCGGAGCTCCATGCGTGAAGCTCTTGTATCACCTCATCTTAATGGTCGAGACTCCGCCTCCTCAGCTGAGACTCAGTCGACTGGCTCATATGCTACTTATGTGAAGTGACACAGCTTTGTGCAGTGTGGCTTTGTGCAGTGTACACTGGGCTATGCGCTGGTCAAATGTGGCACATAGGTCAGAGCTTCATGCGTAGAGCTGGATATCACGCCCATGTGATGTGATGGTTGAGACTCTTCCCACTCAACATTGCATGCTATAAGGGCCAGCCACAAATCCACAAAGCAAGAGTCACTCTGCCAGAAAACCACAGCCATCTTCGTCTTCAATACCATCTTCACAATCACAATGCAGCGGTCACAACCACAAGCGGAGTCATCCTTCTCAATCGCCAGTATCGGAGGAGTAAGTAGTTCAATTGCGCTAAGATCATTTATCGAACACTAGACTGACTGGTAAAGTATGTGGCTAAATCGCTGTTCGGTCGCGGCCCCAGTAAGAAAGCACACAACAGGTCGAAGAGAACAGACACCACAACACGACGCAGTTCAACGACAGCTTCAATTCCGCCGGAAGAGGTCGAATCGATCGGTCGTGCGCCTGCGGACGAAGCTGAAGCCTCGGTGGAACCAAGTACGACTCATACCAATCCACGAGAAGAGGGCAGATCAGCACCAGAAGCCATTAGCTTGCCCGGACATATGTCATCGATGCCAGGAGGATGGGAGGAGCCTGAACTGATTCAGGCGCAATCAGCACACGCAAGGAGATCAAGGCCAGAGGACGTATATCGTTTACGATAAGTCATCCGAATGCTGTGCACGTTCATCCAGCTAACCTTTTCCCACACCCGAGGATGTCGTCATCGCAGTCATGGGTGTGACAGGTGCTGGGAAGTCAACGTTTATAGGACACTTAGCTGATGTTGAGGTCAAAGTTGGCTCAGGACTGAAGTCATGTACACAATTCTCCCTCCCATGCCTCAATATTACCAGTACTAATGAAGAAATGTAGGCACGGACCGTGTTGCTTTGTATCCGGCCACGATGCCAGACAACAAAAGAATCTATCTCATGGATACTCCTGGATTTGACGACACGTTCAGAAAGGACATCGACATCCTACGGAACATCGCAGGCTGGCTAGGTGATACCTATAGCCACGGCGTCACGCTCAGCGGAATTGTCTACCTGCATCGCATTCAGGACAATCGGATGCAAGGTGCTGCAATGAAGAACCTGCACATGTTCCGAAAGCTGGTGGGCAATGATGGCTTGAAGAATGTTCTCCTTGTGACTACAATGTGGGACAAGGTCAGCCAAGATGAGGGCATGAGTCGGGAGAATGAGCTAAGGAACAGTCCTGATTTCTGGAAGCCACTGGTCGATAAGAAGAGCAAAGTCTTACGCCATGACCGAGGTCCTGCTTCATCATACGATATTGTGCAAAAGATCATCAGAGGAGATACTCGTGTGACACTAGACATACAACGAGACATGGTTGACAACAACAAGTCCCTGGCCGAAACGGCGGCGGGAGCAGAAGTACAGCTCGAAGAACAAAAGCTTCGAGCAGCCTGGGCTGAAGAACGCAAGCAGCTTGAAAAAGACCAACGCGAAGCCCTGGCCGCTCGTGATCGTGACGCACAAAGAGAAATCGCCGCAGCCAGAGCTAAGCTCGAAGCCGATATTCAGCAAAACAACAAGGCCTAACCAATATGAGGAATGGAATCACCTT